>MU128910.1:379398-427225 GCA_014904985.1 Hydnum rufescens UP504
TTGTCAGAGTTTGTCTGTTTCCCGGTTAATTCCAGATTTGTTTCCGGTTTGTTTCCAGTTTTGGTTCCAGCCTTGTTCCAATTTGTCCCCGTCTCCGTTTCATTTCCCCTTCATTTCCGCGTTTCCTTTACTTCTGGTTCCCACACACTTACCCCTGGCCCTGTCCCTGTCCCTTCAGCAACTGTCAGAGGAAATCCAGAACATGATGAAACACCACAACACCACCATCAACCTGGAGGAGAGGAGGACTCCTTGGCCTTGGCAGTTGGTTCCACTGGTGAAACATCTGAAGATGATGAGGAGGAAGGCAACAAGGATGACAAAGGCAAGGATGATGGCAATGATGGTGATAATAACAACAAGGGCAAGGATATTTACCATGATAATATGTAAGACCTATTAATTTATATCAGGGGTAATAGTCCTGATATAATTTTAGCAGATCTGCCCCAAATGAAGTTCAAGGAAACAGCAAGACAAGGTGAAACAAGAAGAGGCAGCAGCAGAAACAGTGTCAGAGTCCCTATCAGCAAGATCATTGTGCTAATCGAATGGCTCATTTCAATCAGCAGAAAACCAATGAAAATGGTTTTTATTTCCCCTAGAATTGAAGGGTAAATATAATTTTAATGCCTTTGCCCCTGGCAGTTGAGGAGTTTTCCTCCAGTACCCCGGAGTCATCCAGTGTACCTCCCACCCAATGGGATCAAACAGGCCCTGCCAGTCAGGAGAAAGTTTTCAATTCCTTCCAATCATCTTGGAAGAATGGCCTGGAAACTGTACAAGTTACTGGCCATTGTATGTGGTGACTTGTCAAAGGTCAAGCTGCTAACTGGATGCCTGACACCACCACCATTCTTGGCATCTTGAGGCATTTACCCCTGCCCCAAAGTACTGTGGACACTATGTGAATGGCACTCCAAGGATATCATGATTCCAATCCATTTTCAAATTCTACCCAAGATACACATGACAAATGAACTGGTCAATACAAACCTGTCACTCATATTGGATTCTGGGCAAAGGCTAGCAGGAAAAGGAAAGGGAAAAAAAAGGGGTATCCTTGGGTTACAACAGAAATGACAAATCAATCTGCTGACACCAATACATACCTCACTCAATCTGCCAAGAGTTGGAAGAAAACATCAATCCTCACATTATGAATACCTTGTGCCTGGAGGATCCAAAATTGTGGTGGAGGATGAGGATGTGAGTGTTTGTCTTGTTTCTCACCATCAATAGTAATGATATGTTGGATTTATTTCCAGGATCCAGCTCTTCTTGGACATCAATTATCAAAAAGAATATTCTGAATACCCTACCTTCACTGGGGAGCTCCCTAGCAGCTGCATTGCACTGATTGATGGTGCCTCAGACATTCTCCACCTTGATATGTCTGATGCAAAGCAAACTCTTAACTTCATTATCTCCTTTGGAGAGTTCAACAAGTGCTACTTATATCTCCCCCAAGTGGCTAAAAAGATATTGTTGGAAGAAAGCTGGGTGTTTGGGTTCTCTGGTTCTGTCCTGGCTCACTGTGTGGACTTTGAGGGGGGAAGACGATTCTCTATTAATGCCTTCACTTGTGCAGGCACTTATCATGCTGCCCATGCTTTCTGGAAAACATATGGAATTAAATTGTGAGTAATTTTCAACTGCCTGGAATTGCTTTCCCCTCTCACCAAATTTTCATGATGTTGTGGCTGGGCTCCCATCAGGTAGTGACTTCCCAGATGTCTTAGGATTCAGAATGTATTAAAATGGCATGTCTGATTAAGGTTTTCCCCTCTGTGGCCAAGGCCCAGTGATATTCTGTAATTCTAATCAAAAGGCACTGGTATTAATGGCTTCACTAACCCCAAGTTTGAGCCACATACACTAACTTTTTCCCACCCCCCTGGAACTAAATGGAGCATTTAGGAAAATGTGACTTTAAAGAGGTGAAGTGACTGAAAAAGAAGAGAATGCCATGTTGGAGGGATAAACCCCTACACTGTACTATCCACATTTGAGTCCAATTGTCTCCTCAAATGAATCCATATATATTTGATGGCCTTCATATCCATTTTCTATCCTATAGGATGAGGCACTTGTTTGTCCATCTGTGGTACTTCAACAGTCCACAATGAATTGTACTTATCTAGGACCAGCTGAGTATGGCCATTGCAATTCAACTTGCTTCATTCTTTTCCTATTAGATGAGCACCTGCATATCCTGCACCTTAAGGGCAGCATATTGGTTTGAATTATGTAACATCTGGACCTTGGATCCAACTTGCAGATTAGTCACATGATAAATAGGGGCTATACAATGCTCTCAAGGAGTAAAAATGGTATTTCTCCCTCAATTTTGATCAGATCATCTCAGAAAGACAATTCCCTGAAAGCTATGACTCACACCTATTGAATGGTACCAAACACCAGCTTGATTGGATGCAATTTTCACTTTCCAGAACATTTTTACTGTGTATCTCCTTATTACCATGAGTATTTTTCAATTTTCTCCATTAATTTTGATTGTATCACCTCATGAAAGTAGCACCTGGAAAGCCACCATTCATCACTATTGATTGGTCCCAAGCACAAAATTAACAGACCAAAACTGCACTTTCTAGATCATTTCTACATCATACTTCACACTCTTCTTCAGTATTTCTCAAATTTCTCAGTTAGTTTTGATCCAATTCATTTGTGGAAAAGACACCCTGAAAATGTTCAAAAATGTACATCCAACAGGTACCAAGGGCAAGGTGATTGGATTAGAACTTGCTCTTTTATGATTTAACTCCCCAATGTCTCACTTATCAATATCTCCACTTTTTCTGATTACTAAAGGCAATTATGCCTTGTCCATCATTTATCTGACAAAGGGGACATTCAGGTTGACCATTTCCACTTATCCCCAAGGGATTCTGTTCTGTAGGGATGGAGCAATAGTTTGGTTAAGTCATATTTCACTATTCTGACTTGAATTAGGAATATCTCCTTCACTTTTGAAGCTTTTGACTTGATTTTGGCTTCATTAATTTCACCTAAATCCCACCTTTCTGTTGATTACTCCATCATTTTTCTGGGATGTATATTAAGCACAGAAAGTGTGAATTTTGATTGTCTTTCCCCTCATCCCCAGTTTTGAAGCTTGAAGAACAGCTGCTGGAATTAGGTTAAAGTCCACTACAAGACTCCTACTAATTCCACATTTTGAGGGGTTCTTAGAGAAGGACCTTTGGTGTGATCTCACTTCCTTTATTCACTGTCTAGATACTAGATACTCTGTGTCTAGGTAGTCCCATAACCAATCTCAAAGACCATTCCTTCACCCTGGACCTCAACCTCAGATTGATCCCATGACCTTCTCCTTTTGTCCTTGTTTCTATATCACAGACTGGCTGGATTTCTTTGGAATTTCCTGCTTACAACAGATGGCAAAGGAAGCTTCTAGAGTAGTTGGGGGGTTTAGGTAGAATATGGATAGAAAAATGGTGGAAGGATATGGAATAAGGGCCTTTATGGTATAAATATCCAGAAGATTTAGCCTGGGAGAAGAGGAAAAAACTACTAGCTATCAGGCAACTAAGCCACCAGCAGTAGAGTGGATTTGGAACATCCTAGCAGTATCTGAGGTAACTTGCTCTAAATCATTGTGATTGTTCCCTAGGATGAAGGTGGAGGACTGGAAGAACTATCGATTATTATGATTTTAAAAATTGGGATTAAGGCCAAGTACAAAAGCTAGGGCTTGAGCCCATCGCTGTGTCAAAGACTCATGGTCCAACATGGGTAGCCAAGGAGAAATGAATGTGTGGAGTTGTCCAATATCCTCTACTGTTAAATCACCTTCTGGTGGCTCCACCATGACCTCATTCAAATTATCTGGAGGACCTCTTCGACCAATCCAAGAAGATGTGTTCTCTGTGATAGTGTTGTTCTGAAGCTGTGAATCTGCCAGCACCAGTTCCGATAAAGCTGCCCAATCAACCCCAAACAATTCAAGGTCCTGTGGTAATATGACATCATCCTGTACCTTGTGGAGCATGGCAGGATTGTTATTGCTATTGACAACAAAGTCATGTGGGGCCAAGAAATCCCTTCAAATCCCATGCACTAGCATGTCAAAGTAAAAGAAGTCGATGGGTGAATGACTGTGCTGTCCCCGGATGTGGATTCGATGGTGGTTCCAAGTGCATGTGAAAAAGAGCAGTTCATTGTTGATGTCAGGAAGGAAAAGGTAATGAAGTAGCCACTTATGGCTTCAGCTGTTGACATCAAAACCATGGTGCAACTCGAGGGATGTGAAAAATTCAGCCCACTTGGCTCCAAGTTGGGTGGTCACATCTACCCACAGATGCTCAATTCACACATTGTGGACACTCCTAGAATATTCCAATCAGAAGGAATTACAACAAGCATGGGATTAAATGATAACCACCTCCCCCAGATATAGGACCCTCAGTTCTGACCATGGTAATGCTCCATATAAGCAGCTACCTGGAGATTCTCTGTTCCATGATCACCATGAACATGTGAAGGGAGTCCATACTGGGAAACCCCTTGAAGAAAGACCCCCAACACTGTATTGGCTCGATTGTTATTACTTGCATGTAAGGAAGTAATTAGTCTTGAATGGCCATCAATAAACCCATGGATGACAATGTTCCATCTGATGAGGCCTACACAGAAAATCATAAGTAAGCAGTATGACATGCAAACTTGCAGAACACTGACCATGTTGCCCATCATGATGCCACAGAAAGTTGGGGCCAGGGACACTGTACACTCATTGCTCAATTATGATTTGCTCAAATAGACATTGTATTGGATCAATATGAAGCAATGAGGCTCAGATACAGTCATGTGGCACATTTTCACCCATGGAGCAGAATGAACCATGAAGCATTGATATCCCTGCATTGGGGAAATGAATGCGTACTTGAGTGACAGCATTGTCAAGTTCTTCATCTGTCCAGAGAGACACCATGGTTCAGAATGCCCACACTTGAGTAAAAATGACATGTCCAGGGGTATTGGTGTCATTGGTGACAGTGCAGATGAAAGGATACTCCTGTGGTTCTCTCATTCCATATTCCAGGAGGGCACCATGGACGATTGGGTGAGATATACTGAGAAACTCAGCAATTCCACTGATGGTTCAGTGCTGGATGGCCCATGATAGCCATTCATGGTCAATGACTGCCCACAGATGACCATGGCCACCAGTTCGAATCCAGGTAACAGGGTGGGGCTGTCCATGATGTGAAGACTCTACTGCATCAAGGTAGCCTTGCTGGATCTCAGCACTCAGAAGGATAATGTTATTGTGGATAACATCAGCCTCTTCGTGACTGAGGGATTCATTCTATAATTTTTCAGAGACCATTGGTACCTATGATTTCCAATTATTGTACAAAGACCAGAAGAACCTACTTGTTCAAGCATCTCTGAATATCTATCAAGATCATCACCCACTTGAGATATCACAGTGGGATCATGATGGGGACTGTCAAGTACAGTCTGTACAGAGTGAAAGAGTTGATAATATTGATGGCGGAATGCCACAGCAATTGAGTGGTGATGGTTATGTTCCATGAGTGGAGTCTCCCCAAATTTTCCAGAAGTAACCAGAGGTGACTGACTAGGCTACAGGCCCCTCTGACAAAATATTGTTGGAGTACAGCCAGATGTGGTAAGCTCAGCAATGCAGACAGATACAGAAACCTCAGCAGCTATGCCTACTTCAGCCTTGCCCCTATTTCAGTATATCTGATTTATGCCCCTTTAATTCCTTCTATGCCTGCCTTCCAGATTGAACATGCATTCCTATTGTGTACTTCAGTATATACTACCTCCGAGGCTCCTGTGCCCCTCAGTTCTTTTTCCCAAAGACTGAGGTTAGCTTTGTTGTCACTTCTTCTGTAGTATAGTCACTTATCTGGATCTCCTATAGTACTGACTGTTCTAGGTACTATTCTCAATATTAGTTCTTTTTCCTGAAGACTGAGTACCGACTGTTCTAGTATAACCAAGTACTCCACCAATAGGTTATGGGCCCATTGGTCCTCTAATTACTAGAACAAATATCAGCCTGCTGAACTCACCATGTCCACATCCACTTCCAACAAGCCATCCTCCCAACTCTACAATATACCAAAGCTCCTTAATGATGGATCCAACTACACTCTGTGGAAGTTCCACATTAGCCAGGTTCTGGAAGCTTGGGGCCTCTCTGAATATGTAAGTGGAGCCAAGCCGAAGCCCAGCATCTCCAATACCAAAGGCCTAGAGGAATGGACAGTCAAGGATCATGATGCTCACCTCCAAGTCACTCTTACTCTGGAGGACAATCCCTTACTCGGCATTCTTAACCTTACTGAGTCTAAGGCCATATGGGATGCCCTCTCATCGCATTATGATGGAAGAGGTCTACAGAGTGTTGCTTACCTAATGGACAAGGTCTTCCAAAGCCAGATGAGTGACTCTCAGGACCTCCAAATGCAAATAAATGAGTTGCACACCTATGCAAGTAAACTCAACTCACTCAGCCATCCACTGGACAATAAAATGTTTGCAGTTGCAATAATCCTATCACTCCCTCCATCATACTCCACTCTCCAAACAGTCATTTCCACTGCATCCGGCAATAGGCTCAATTTCCAAGAAGTCATCAGCACTATTCTTGCCAAGGAACAGCACTGATGTGAAACCAGCAATAAAGCTCTAAAAGCATGCACTGGAAAAACCAGCAAGTCGAATAAGCCAAAAGGTGACTGACTGACATGCTCAAATTGCAAAAAGCTCGGTCACACTAAGGAGAAGTGTTGGGCACCTGGTGGTGGCACCGAGAAGGAGAAGGGGAAGCCAACCAAAAAGGTGAAGGATGAGAAGGTGAAAGTTGCTAGCACCCAAGATGAAAGCAACACCCTCAAGATCTTCATCACCAACATCAGTTCCCATGCCTACAAGGCATTTATGGAGAACAAACATCTAAATACTCGGATTGTTGACTCCGGTGCCTTGGCACACATGTCATCTCATTGTGACTGGTTTGAAAGCTACAAACCACTATTGCCTTCCTGGAAAGTCTGGCTTGGCAACAATCACTACATTGAAGTGGTTGGAGAAGGACAAATAAATGTCCAACTCACCATTGACAGAACCCAAAAGGTCAAAGGCCTATTCAAGCACGTACTATATGTGCCAGACCTAAATGGAAGCCTCCTGTCTGTTTGCAAGCTTGCCAATGATGGTCATATCACCGAATTCAAAGGCAGCCACTGCACCATCTGAAATGGAGTCACTCAGCGAGTAATTGGACAAGCCACACTGGATGACAGTCCATACATCCTAGCCATTACAGTTCCGAATGCCAAAAAGGCCAAAGTTTCGACCACTAGTGCCAACGAGCACAGCAATGACTCAGTCACTGAAGCTGCTCTTGCTGCACAAATTTCCAAAGCCACCTTGAACCAATGGCACTGCCAGCTTGGTCACATAAATGTTGACTATGTCCATCACTCTCCTCCAGATCTTTGGCTGCAAAGCCTGGGTCCATATTCCTGAACATCTGTGATCCAAATTTGGCAGTAAATCTATGCCATGCCTGTATCTTGGACATTCCGAGAACAAAAAGGCATTTGTGCTGTACAATGCCAAATCAAGAAAAATTGTTGAGTCATGCAACATGGATTTTGATGAAGGGTTGGTGAGCAAGATCATGTGACCATAAAGGTCCCAGAAGGAAAACAGGACAGTGGTGGAAATGACGAGGCAGTAGTGGATTCAGGGGGGGAGAAGCCTCAGTCAACTGAGGCAAGTCCGAATCCAGCAACCCCCTCAGTCGAAAAAAGTCAAGCCTTGGGACCCATTCCAGAGGCTATTCCCCCATGTTGCTCTGTCGTCAGACCCAAGCCCCAGTTTGTGTTGATGAAGACCCACGGTTTGAGCTTACATCATATAATTGGTAAGCAAAACCCAGTCTTGGCAGAAATGAGGATTCAGTGGGTGATGTTGCAAACATTGTAACTCATCCAGACAAGCCTACATCATATGAGGATGCTATGTCACAACCCAAAGCTGAGTTGTGGAAGCAAGCCTGTGCGAGAGAAATTGCCACCCTAAAAGGTCTCAGCACTTTCAACATCTCTGAAAGACCAGCAGATTGGTGTGTTGTTACTTCACAATGGACCTTCAAATTGAAGCATGGACCTGACAGTGAAATCACACTCTATAAGGCTCAGCTCATAGCCAAAGGATACTCAGAAGTCCCTGGAATTGACTTCAATGAGACCTTTGCCCTGGCTTTAAAGAAATCCTCCCTCCTTGCATTACTTGCATATGCCACACAACATGACCTCAAAATTGAACAGATGGATGTAAAGTCTGCATTCTTAAATGGGATCCTCAAAGAGGAAATCTATATGGAGGCTCCACCTGGCCTCTCTATCCTGGACAGAATGGTATTTCATCTAAAGAAAACCATCTATGGTCTCCGACAGGCACCATGTGAATGGTACAAGTGTATCCTGAAGATATTCTTGAAACTCAGCTACAAACACAGTGATGCAGTATAGAAGAAGGATTGGGAGCTCCGATGACTGTCAAATCAAACTCTGGTTCAGCCAGTGTGTAGATGGGAGACTGTATTTCTGTTTTTATTCAATGGGCTGGTTCGCTCTGATGGTTGATCACTCTCTAACAAGTTGTGTATGGTATTCAGTAGAGGATAATATTGAGGTATGGACTAGCTATAGTCAATGATATATCGAGGGATGCTTGTGAAAGGCTTATACATGTTGTATTGAACTGTTTACTGCTATTTGTGTGTACCTATTTGTGTCCTCCTGGTCAAAATGTGGATTCAAAAGAGGGTTCTAGACTAGTTTAAGCTTGATTCAGTGTGTCAATGTGTTTCTTTCTTCTTCTGACTTGACTTTGTTATTACTCACCTTTCCTTGGATGTCCAGCAACTCTAACCTTAGGTCCTGCAACTATCCTTGGCTTAGTATTTCGCATAGAGGGCTTCCAGTGACTTCAACTTTGTATATGACTTAGCTCCAGATGGCTTTAGATCAGTACTCTCTTCAGATGCAAGCAGATTTTGTAGACAGTAGTATATTCCAGTAGTGAGGAGATGGGGGGATACAGGAAAATCTACCAGCTTTTATACCTTTCTGAAGGTGGCTGTGTTTAAAGAATATGACTCACTCCTAGGTGAGTCATATGTGAGAACAATAGGGTTGTCAAGGAGGGTGAGTCATTCATAAAGTGGTTGCATGATAGGTGAGTCATTCATAAAGTGGTTGCAAGGAAGGTGAGTCATTCATAAACAGAACAAAAGGGTTGCTAAGAAGGTGTTATCTTTCATAAAGTGGTTGCAAGGAAGGTGAGTCATTCATAAACAGAACAAAAGGGTAGTCAAGGAGGTGTTATCTTTCTTATCTGTGAGGTTCTAGAAGTTATTTGTGGCAATGGGAGATGAATTCAAAGGATATTTCCGAGTTCTTGGAGATTAATTTGTTTGTAGTCCAGTGGTTAAGATGTTTTTGTTGCTGGTTGATAATGGGGACAAGTGCATGGGATGGGATTTGATGCAGAAACAGCAGTTCGCATCCGTAATAGACGTTCTTGGTATCATTATATGCGGATTTTTAACAGCTTTCTGGGAGCAGTGGTTCCAAGCAGATCCGGTGTAAACTGACAGAGAAATTCATTTTTTACTGATGGGTGTTGATTCTGATAGTAATATCATTCTGTAGAGTTCAGTTTTGATCTGTTCTTTGCGCGCTCAGTACCTTTGGATGTGGATTTTTATATATCTTTCTAGGCACAGTTGTTCCAAGGGGATCGGATGTGAACTGAGGGAGAGATTCATTTTTTACTGGAAATCTCAGATTTTGATAGTAAAATTGGCCTGGAGAGTGCAGTTTTGGTCCGTTCAACTTGTGTTTGGTACTGTTGGAAAGGTGTGAATCGTAGCTTTCTAAGCGTTATATGGGTGTACCTCTCCGATCAAAACTGATGGAGTAATCGAATGAACTCTGTTTTCATGCATAGCTGTAATTAATTTTGTAATAGGTCACATGATCATTCCAATGGCTGGGATCAATGGATATTCACATTTTCTGATACTGGATGTTTTTATCTTCCACAGTGGTATAGAAGAGACCTAATGAGCTTTATTTGTTTTCTTCAGCTAAAATGTTATAAGGGGTTTGTTTAGAATGTGTTAGATGAGGACAGATCAGTTTTGATGGGTTATGTGCCACTCAACTGTTGTTTTGTACTAGTTTTGTTGTTGGTTTGACCTTAGGACTTGAACACAAGACTCCAAGATAGATGCTCAGCACAAGATTTGAACACAGGACCTTCAGATACTCCAAAATGCAGATAGCCAGACACCAAGATTCAAACACAAGACCTTAAGACACTTTCAAGACACTTCAAGACACAACTGCAAGACTTGAGATTCAAACACATGACTTCAAGAATGGATGTCTAGCAACTCCTACTCTGAGGGTTCTACAACTATCCACTATTCTTCACATGACTAAGCGAGACTGACACACTCTGATTGTCTTATTCCCTTTTATACTCTTCTCCTTGTTCGAGATATTATTATTCTCTCTACTAATGGGTACTTGGATACTAGGGTACAATGATCCTCAGGGCACTTTGATCCTTGGAGGGGACTCCTCTTCAGATGCTCTTCTGCACTAAATTCCCCCCTCTCTTTATACCTTTCTGAACCCTCCACATGACTCATCCTTTTACTAATCACCTTACCAATTGTCTTACTCATCTCTCTCCTTACTAACCCCTTGCTAGATCACCTGCCTTTAAGTCATGTGCCAAAATGCGGACTTCCTTAGTATAAGTGGTTATACCTCTCTTCCAGAGTTCAATGCTGGCAAGATGCAGATTTTTCTTGAAGGGCTTAACCCAAGGGGTTTTGAGGCTTGAACGTTTTCTCTTCTACAGGTGGCGAACACTTTTTGATTGCAGTCCCTTGCAATCTTCCTACATCATAGCCTGCAAATTCTGTCAGGGCGACACTGCCATCGAAGCCACAAACAGAAAGAGGAAAGAGATTAATTAACCACACGCTATTGCAGTGGGAATACTGAGTATACACCACACAACAAGGGACACACAAGTCTCACACCTATCGCAGTGGGAATCCTGAGAGATCAAAACTGGTGATCCCCCAACTGTGAAGGGCTATAAATACTATTTCCTGCACACAGCCTCTAACCTTCCAGAGCCTTCCGCCATCTTCCATAACCTTCCGGATCCTCCTAGAATGCGGCTCCACAGCCCATCAGTCAGCCTCCACAGCCACCATCACTAAGCCTCACTAAGCTGACGCAGCCATGTTACGAATCCTGTGCGCACCTCCACATGGCTATGCCCCAACTTCCATATGTATCCCCTTAGCATATGTACTTCCAAGGCAGTGTATGCCTGGGTACTCCAAAGGTGTCCAAAGTGTCAAAGGACCATAGTGATGTGGATGGAGTACAGATTGGGACAGGTGATGTGGATTCAGGGACTGGGGGCAGAGGAGGAGGAGGGGGAGTCTGGATTGGCAACTCCATGGACTCACGTGGGGAGCGAGGGAATGACAGGTGCTGACAAGGGTGCCACTGCTGCCACTGCTTGACTACCCAGCCCATAGCCTGCTGGCCAAGGCCTGATAGAATGAGGGCAATAATAACAAGAGAAATGCCAATAATGGCAAGGATGACAATAACCCCCATAGTGAATGGAGGGAGAGAGGAGACAAGAGCATTTGAGGAAGTAGGTGCCATATGATAGGGTTGATGAAGAATGATACTCTGATGGGTAAGTCCTTAGGCAGAAGCAAATGTCAATTTGATCCTGACAAATTCCACCTGCTAACCCAACTGAAATACCACCATTTCCATCCCTCTATCCACCACGAAAAGTTCTCTGCTGACAGCCCTTGCCTTCTCCATATAAGATCACTGATAGTTGGATAAAAGGCTTATTTCCTTTTATGTCAGCATTTATTTATACTCCTATCATCCCTTTTATTAGGCTTACCCTGTAATTCGTCTGTGATTGCTAGGTACAAGTGACTCGTGGCAAAGGTCTGCAGGGGTACAATGTCATTCTCTGCTACTCGCAATAGCACAACGAACTCAATTTCAATGTCTCAACGGTGATAGGGGACATAGCTCCGCAGTATAGGTATGTCATAAATCATCCATTTTGTTTCTTTTGATACGAGTATTCCTTCATAACATGTGTGAGGAGTTGGGTGATATTGAATGGATGCCGAGGGTCGCAAAAGATGAAATGGTTCTGGACCATGATAATCGAATGCTCGGTAAAGTAGACAGGTAACTTGGAGAGGCATGGAGATGACCTGATCACTTTCGATTGATGAAGGCATGAGTTCAATCTGCCTTTATACCCATTCTTGTTTCTCTTATCTCCTGTGACAGCTTATTTGAACTTCGACTTCTTTTGGCGCTTTTATTGATTCCATCATATTTGTTGACACCAATGACTTTTTTTTTTGGAAGCTAATTAACTGCACCCCATATCCCTCTTCATTTGTTTAGTTCTCTGAGATAAGCCTCATAAGCAAGAGTGTTGTTTGTTTGATTAAGACTTCTTTACCTGTGACATACTCCCAATTCATCCTCTGGTACTCAAATGGGGAAGACAGGTGATTGAAACCATGCTGATGACGATGATGATTTGGAATATTGAATGCAAATATATCACCATCGATGATCCCACCATTGGCAAGGTCCACATTTCTGTAACAATCTGGTACCCACACGTCGAGTATCGCCATAGACCCTTCAATTCGAATAATCCGTGCTTGCATTATGGTCTCGTAGCCTGTCGGCACAAATCCAACCATTTCGCCCATCGCTCCTTCTGGATTTTGAAAATGCTCAATCGATGCCGAGGTTCGTCGATATATGTGTGTTGTCATCATGAGTGGTTGTGGGTATGGAACAAATCTTTGATAGTCAAAGGGAATGTGGGAAACTTGAGGCATGGTGAACACTTTTGGTTTTTGCTCCTAGTACCACTGTTCTTTTTATTTCCTTCTTTCAGATTGTCCTGGCTTGATATAGCCTTATGTCCAAATTTCTTCAAATTAAATTTGTCCTCTTCTTCCTTTTTATGGTTTAGATCAATCCATATTCAAATCTCCATTTTTAGAAGTCAGACAAATCATGCACAAATACAGGGATGAAGCAATCGCCTAAAGGAATTTCCCCATATAGGTCAAGTTCCAATTCCACCCTGACCTTAAAGACCATCTCGTTTCGTTCAATAATGGTGCAATCGTAATTTGTGAGCAGTGCATAGGTGAAATGGAGAGGATTCGCCTGAACATTTGGACAAAAGTATCCGTGTTCACCCTTTCGCAAGTACAATAGTGGTGAAGCCGGACTAGTTATGATGATGCTTGCTCGCATTCGTTGTTCAACACTCGGGTTGGTGGTTATGACTTGGATATCCTCGTCCATCTGGTTTTAAACTTCTTTTTAGATGACTGAAAGCTTTTTAAGTCGAAACTCTTACTTGTGCGAGTGATACCGAGTGTAAGGATGAGAGCGGATTTTTAGAAGTGTCTAGTCTTTTATATATGTGGAATTTCAATTGGGCTGTCAGAATTCCTGACCTCTGCTTTTGTCGGCCTAGATTTATTGTTGGAGTTCTTCCTGCTTTCCTTTGTTCTTTCGGATATCTCTTAGTTCAACAGTTCCTATTCCTCACTTGCTTTTGTTCATATTTTCCCCTCTTTCTTTTTTTAAAATTTCTTTAATCATGAAGGTGCAGACGATGTCTTTGACATGTTGAACGTTGGGTTTATTGTACATTTATGTGAGTGTATTCACTCGGGTTGAAAGAAAAGAAAAAAAAGATGGCTAGACACAGACAGGTTGAAGAGATTGCCTGTAAGGTGGAAGTGAATCAATGGGCGACCATTGTACAGGAATTCAAGTGCATTCACTCAGGAGAAAGGAAAGGAAAAAAAAAACTAGAGACAATGATTCGTGAGTCAGACTTGGAGATGGTTGAGAGGGGATCAGAGAAGGGAGAATGAAATGAACATCGAGAAATGTATTCTTGAGGTCGTGGAGTGGGTGGTATGGAAGTTGTATTTAGGGACATGTATCTTCCCTATACCAGTGTGTAAGGTTTTGTGCTTTTGTGCGCATGGATAAAGTGTTACAACGTTACCATTCTTCGACTTCGTTCTCGACTTCTATCATGTCATCTTCTTCTTCTTCTTCCTGCATAGGCGATAT
This sequence comes from Hydnum rufescens UP504, assembly GCA_014904985.1. Lineage (NCBI taxonomy): Eukaryota > Fungi > Basidiomycota > Agaricomycetes > Cantharellales > Hydnaceae > Hydnum > Hydnum rufescens. Next base: position 393,696 of record MU128910.1, read on the forward strand.
AGGTGGTGAGATGGGGTTATGACCCGAGATGTCCGTGAGTTTGAACGGATGTGGGTCTAGCTTAAGCAGAGCCCATTCCTTATCGCGCAGTTTGGTCTGAATTTCTTGAACCGTGTGGGTATATTTCTTGATCGTGTAAGGCTGACATTTGAGAGGGACACGAAATGACTTCCATCTGCGAAAACATCTAAGAGGTTAGTAAGGCGCCTGGCAAAATGATGATGGAGACAGAATGCATAAATTGGGGAGTATAGTTCTTCTTCTTGTCTGACTATGTCCATGGCAAGAGAAAAGATGCGGGAAAACTTGTCGCTCTGCATTAATTCAATCCATTGGCTGCTCGCAAGTGCATAACTGTATAGACGGATAGATTCTTCATTACGAGCGTTGATTTTCTTGCTGAGGTTATCGAAATGGGTGATGCGATCAAGAAGGATGTTGTTGGTATGGACGAGAGTAGTGCCGAGTTGGGCCAGTTGACCGACATGGCCTTCCCGCACCTGCATAATCTGTACGAGTTGCAAGGTGGTGTCTGCGATGCTTTTCAAGTCGTCTTCTCACTTCTTGTAATATTTGGCACGGATTTCCTCGAGTTGATTGGCTCTTTCATGATTAAGATATGCCTTGTATGATGTTTGACCGTATCGTTGGGTTTTCTTTGATCCTGTGACGTTAGCTTGTTTTCATAATGGAAGTTTTCTAAGTGTTTTACCATAATATTAAACTTCTTGATCTGTTTGACGAGAGTATGTGGATTTGGGATCAGATCTCCGAGAGACACCAAAGTACGAACGCTTGATTGTTCTGGCGAAGGAGTTTGAGGGACTACTGTGACCAGCTTGTGGAGAGGAAGAAGTGGAAGAGGATTCATCAGAATTAAAGTCGATGAGGAAGAAGAAAGGACTGTTAATTTTTCTTTGTTGATTTCATCAATGTCTATCATCCCCTGTTTTCAGTTCTTCTTTATACTCGTTGTTTGTTGCTTACTTATGGGATTGCTAGCAGATCCTGCAGGTCCTGCGAAGATTATGACTTGTTTGTATCGTAGCTTTCTTGTGGTCATGTTGTGGGAAGATTTTTCGACAGGGCCAGATGTCATTGTCCAAGAAAGTCAGTTTTTGTGATTGGAGAAGGAATTGGTGGGAAGAAGGAAAGCAGGCAGCGAAGGTGGAGTTTTTGATTGCATCTTGGATGTAGTAGCGATTTTAGTCATAGTTTTCGGCGATTGCCGAATCCTTGCGGTTAACATCTGGCTCTGAGGTCTTTTCAAATTGGAAAAGTGGGGCTTTATGGCAGAACCGTGGTTGTGGGCTTTATCTGAGATAAATCCTAGGGCAAAGAAAACAAAAAAAAAGTGAGAAAAAAAAGCAAGAAAAAAAAGTGAGATGTGCTTTGGGGAATGAAAACATCCATTTAAGGCGGATTCACTGGGCATAGCAGTGGATCCTGCTTCTCTAGTGTGACTAAGCCTATAGTAATCTGTAAATTCTGTCATTTCCACTCAATGTACTTGTCTTCCCAATAAGCCCACGTGTCTGTGGCTTTCGGAGGTGGCCACATGTAAGATCGCAATTGATTTATTGGTCTGAATGAGATGGGAGGTCTATCCATGTATTCATAATCCCTAGGAATATCGTCTTCATATATAGCATCGGAAAACATAGCCACAGCAGCGCCGGTTTGTGCTTCAAGAGAATCCGCATTACTTGAGGTGTCACTTCCGTATTTGGTATTTTCTGCCTTAGGAATGTGATCGTGGGAATGATATTTCTTTAAACGGTTCCCTGCAAACACCGTACTAATCAGAGTCCCATCCAATTCACTGAGCTTGTAAGAACCTCAGGTATTTTGTTTTCGTACATGGTAGGGTCCCATCCATCTAATTTCCCCTTTTCATCCATGCTGCATGACTAATGCAGAGTTGTATACCAATACCATGGTTCCTGGTTTGTAATTTCCTTCAACTAACATGTGTTCATGTCGTCTTGCATATTCTTGAGCACTTTGGATTTGTGCCTGTAATAATGTTGCAGATGCCTCCTTAATGTTGTCATCCCTATGTGCCAATTGAATTGCCCGGGTTGCCAATAATTCTTCCATTGATTTAATTGAATGCCAATTCAAGGTATACCATGATGCATCGGTAATATCGAATGGAAACAAATGATGCTTACCATACAATAGGTAATAGGGAGTATAGCCAGTGGTCCGCTTGACCGTGACTCGATCTGCCCACATGCACGCATGAAAATACCTAGACCAGTGACTCAGATTTCCCTTGCATGCAATGAATAAAGATCCTATCCATGTTCGGTGGTGGCGTTCGATCATTCCGTTGGCTTCGGGGTGGTAAGGCGCGGCACGTGCTATAGGAATGTTGTACATGTCTGCCATTGTTTGTACAATTCCTTCGAATTCTGCACCATTGTCCATATTTAATTGTAATATACACCCAAAACGACACATAACTTCTTCAAACAAAAATCGGGCTATGTTCTTTGATGTAGCATTTCTCAGCATCCGGGCTTCTAGCCACCTGGACAGATCATCCCAAAGATCAACAATATATTTGAATCTGTTAGATACCGGCATATGGACCATGTCCATATTAAATTTTTGGAGAATCGTGTGTACATAAGTCAGACTCAAAGTAATCTTAGGACAACTAGCTGATCGCCGCTGGCATTCATGGCAAGTTCAGCAGAACCACGCAACTTGTGTCCACATATTTGGCCAATAAAATCTGTCAACCAGTTTTTTAAATGTCGGGTCTCTTCCTCGGTGCCCCGAATTGTCATGTGCAGCAGCGCACAATCTAAGCCTCTCTTTCTCATCTCGGATCACTTTCTGCAGGAGTTTGGCTTTATTTCTTCGCCACAACATGTCCTCGTACAAGAAATATCTTTGAGTCATTGTGATGAATGCTCTCTTATTTTTTACATGGGACAGAACTTGCAGCGTTTCCAAGTACGTCTCAATCTCTTCCCAGTGAGTGGGCCCATCTTTATCTAGTTTTTGTGCTTGTGAGGCGGGCTTACATTGTTTTCTTTTGCTAGATCTTCCCACTCTTCACTCGATCTCGTCGTCGTGCATATCAGTCCTATAAATCCTCTGTCTATCTGTCTTTCACTCGTCTTTCACATCATATACGTCAACCATCGTTCCCCTAACTCGATCAAATCTTTGTACACTTCGCTTTTTAATCGGGTTTTTGCAGGCTGGTCAGCCATATTTGATACCTATGATAGGTATCAAATCTCGGGCACTATTTGGTACCTAAGTAGGTCTAATAGTGATGGGGTGCCATAGGGGTGCCAATCAATAATTCAATATTGGAGAATCATTGGAATCAGCCCCAATGGGGCTCCAATAGGGCATATGGGGCCCCATTATGGTTCAGTGGGGCCCTATTATGGCCCCAAAATGAGCCTTCCTCATGGCTTCATCTTTTTGCATCACCCAAATGGGGCCCCATTATGCAACTTGAGAACATTTTGTTGGCCAGGCACAATAGTATATTGGGGGTATCTCCAGCATCTAAGTCTAAGGGGCTAACTAATAGTACATTTGTGACCAGTGTGCTAGGTTAATCCTCATGTCCCAGAACCAGATCAAGGGAGGTTAGGAATGTGAGGTCCTCTGCCTCAGGTCCTTCTTCCAACTCCCCATTTTCATCAGAACTTGCTTCTTCAGCCTCTTCTTCCCCAGGTGATAAAACTTCCTCAGCCTGGGCTCTACCTTGTCAGCAGACCCATGCCCTCTGTAATGGAGGCAGTTGGTCTGGAATGTTTCCCCAGTCCACCCACCCATCCCTACCAAGAAGTCCTGCTGTGTGATGTTTCCAGTTGTTGACCAGGTCATGCAAGTGATGTAACTCCATTAAGACAAAGAATTTGACATCTTCATCTGTCCACATCCCCAGAGTTGTTAGTTTACATTCAGTCAAGGTGGAAGGAACCCCTACCATTGCAAAAATCAAAGGCATGCTGGGTAGCAGCATACTGCTTTGTGAACCAGCAACATAGATTGGAGAGTTCAGCTTTGCAGTGCCTAAGCTCCTCTTTGCAGTTTGCCAGCTCCTGGGCATGTCGGATGCCCTCACGGACTTCTTTGTCTGCAAGCCAAGCAGGGACCCTCCCATCTGGAAAATTTGCCATGTCCTCATGATGAGGCACTTGCCAAATATCTTCATCCACATCCAACTTATAAACAGATGATGAAATTTCTGGAGGGATATATGCATCCCTTGCAACATTCCCTTTTCCTCTAAGTTTCATCATCTGCTGTCGGATATCCTCATATCGCTTCAGTGTTGCTTGAATCTCAGAGACTCGACCCTTCATTGCCTTCTCCACATGCTCCTTAGTCTTGTGATCCAGCTGGCGACTTGTGTCAGCATGCTCCAGCCCAGCAAGCTCAAATTTACATGCGCGAAGCTTCATCAGGAGCTGGTCCCTCACAACCTGGACATTCAGCTGGAGGTTTATCCACTTGTTGGTCTTTAACTGCTCCAACTCCTTGTGGGACTTCTGATCTGAGAGATGAAGTTCCTGGGTCTTTCTTGAAATATTACTCTCAAGGTGCTGCACACTAGCCCGTATCTCTGTAATCTTCAACCGTAGCTCATCCTCCACTGCAATTGTCACATTATCAGTTGCAAGACCTGCAAGCTCATCCATAAGTTCCTTCAGATGCACCTGGAGTGAGTCTGCAGACTGGGACATAGACAGGATGTGTTCTATCGCATGGGATCCCTTTGTCTTTGACTGGGGAGGGACTAGTCTGCTTTGAAAAGAGTGCTGTTCCTTGAACTGGCCCAAGAGATACTGGACTGAGGCCCCATCCAGTTTCTCCTGAGCCTGAGCCTCACGTCCTACAGTGTGTGACACATGATCACAGAGCCATTTCCCCGCACCCTCTTGCTTGAGCTCATCTATATGCTCGACTTGAAGATCAATTATGAAGAGACGGCGATGGTACTAGGAAGAGATTGACCATCAGCCTATCTCGTCAACTTAGCTTAGCAAGTGAATGTACATACACCAGTGACCCTTAGACCAGGAATAAGTCATCTGAGCTCACTCCAGAACCTCTCACACCCCTCACCATCAGACAGACCCCATTTTTCTGACTTCTGGGGGTGATACCACAGTTGGCAAGTCCATTGATGGCCGTAAGCATGGAAACAGAGACACCAAACTCAATCCGTCCCGTCCATTCAGGCATGATGTTCCACTTAAGGAGACTACAATGGATTTGACATGCAATATCATACAACAGCCCGACTGTCCAATCCTTAGGTAGATCTTTGAGGAGTGCTGAGATCAGAGCAAAGGCATAGAACTGTTTTTCACCAGCAGTACGCATATTGGCAATGTAGATTGGACTATCATGCGACATAGCATAGCCATTAGCCCTGTGTCATCAAAGCGCTGAGTGGAAGCCTTGATGCGATCACCATCAGCTGCAATGAATGAGTTGCTGCAGGTGTCAAGAACAGAATTTGGAATATTCATTCCTGGTTCAATGGAATCATCATTGCATGGCCCATTTCTATCATCCTCCACCAACTCATCTGCCTTTCGCTTCCTGCCTGCTCCAGCTGGACTCTTTGTTGGTCGAACCTCATTGATCCTGGCAGCCATATCATCAAGGTCTGCCTGCAGAAGCTCGACTGTCCTTGGAGAGAATATCTCTGGGTCCCAGGCACCTGTCTGACCCTCAAAGCCTTTTCTCTGGTCTTTGTCATGGTTGCGTTTGAGTTGAAAGTTTGCATCTATGCAAACAATGACAGTGGCCTGAAGATCAGCTGCATGCCTCCCTCCAAAGCAAAGAGCACAGCGTGATTGCAAGTATGTGCTTGGACACTCCAGGGCACCATCAACTTTAGTAGGCCAGTGAAATTGTGCACATTCAGATATACTCGAGCTGGGATTGAGGTTTTTTCATTGAGTGCAGGGGTAGGAGGGTGATCAGAGGACAGAGTGGAGTTCAATGATTCACGAAAAGAATTGATGATTTTTGTCATCTCTGCCTTCACCAGTCTAACAAGAACTTGATAGTGGGTGAGAGTGTTGGCAAATCATCGATGAAGGGAATCCCCAGTTGCAAATTCATGGCCATGAGCCTTTAGATATTTCGTAAGGGTTGCTGCCCAGGCCCATTCATTAGGTGCCATATTTACAAAGAGATCTGATACAAACTCCAACATATCCATGCTCACAGCCAAAGTCAGAGCCAATGGAGAGCATGGGAACAATCCCTGGCTCACAAGCTGGATTGCTGCAGGGCGACGAGAGCAAACAACCAAATCAATGTCCTCCAAATATTCCATATGCACACAAACGATCTTCAGTATGTGATGATGCTGCGAACACATACAGGGTTCTATGGAATCAACCCAGGCCCCAGTGTTCCATTCTCTTTGAAACCTCATAAAAGGATGAATCAGTGACGGGAGGACATTGTCACCCCACCGATGAGCCTGTGTGTGTTTCTGCCGTGCATGACGAGATAGTTTGTCTTGGACAACACATACATTGGCCTCAGGTGCCATTTCTGGCTCGAAATTGATGTCTAAGTGGTGGGATCGATAAATGTTGATCACTCAGTCACTTCAACGGCAGGAAGATTGGATGTCTGCTGGTTTGACAGTGTAGTAATTACTCCATTTGGCCCTGAGCCTACAACTTCAGCGATTGGATATTTGGAACGCCATCATTTGGGATGAAGAGTAGATGAAGAAGAATTGGCAGAGATCTGGGAAGACAATGCGGAGGGAGTAGAACTTGTTTGTTGACGAATCAATCGTTTTACAGTCGAGTTCATTTTGGATTACTGGCACAATTCCGGGCAGTGAAGCATGAGTAGAATGGGACACAAATAGGTGGGCCATGGTGCAGAACCTTCGTTAGCGCTGGCAAACACAGGGTGTTAAAAAGCATAGACGACACACAACATGGGCAGGCCATGATTGGTGAGTTGGGATTGGAGTAAGAATGCAGAACAAGGAGTGCCCAATGCAGGCAGACTATGATCAGCAAGTTGGTTTGGGGTAAGAACACAGAGGAGGGTGCCCAATGCAGGCAGACTGCAATCAGCAAGTTGGTTTGGGGTAAGAACACAGAGAGAGGAGGGTGCCCAACACAGGCAGGCCGCAATCAGCAAGTTGGTTCAGAGTAAGAACACAGAGGGAGGAGGGTGCCCAATGCAGGCAGACTGCAATCAGCAAGTTGGTTTGGAGTAGGAACACAGAGGGAGGAGGGTGCCCAATGCAGGCAGGCCACGATCAGCAAGTTGGTTTGGAGCGAGAACACAGAACAAGGAGGGTGCCCAAAGCAGACAGGCTACAATCAGTGAGTTGGTTTGGAGTGAGAGCACAGAACAAGGATGGTGCCCAATGCAGGCAGGCCGCAATCAGCAAGCTGGTTCGGAGTAAGAACACAGAACAAGGTGAGTGCCCAACACAGGCAGGCTGCAATCAGCAAGTTGATTTGGAGTAAGAAGGTGGAATGAGAACTTTGAGAAGGGTGCCCAACGCAGGCAGGCTGCGATCAGCGAGTTGATTTGGAGTGAGAATGTGGACATGTAGTGTTGATTTGTAATTTGGATCCATCACCGCGTTCGACTCGGAGGTCACTGAACTCTCTTTGTTCTCACCTCAGTTGAGTCGATAGTACTACCTGGCCTGCCTGAGTTGTGCCATTGACCGAACAAGTCCATTGTACAAAACTGAAATGCCCGACCACAATTCGCAGCTGAGGTACCATTCTGGCCAGCTTGTCTGCCATTGTGCAGAAGACCCCCAGCCTCATTCGGAAACTGATCAAATTTCCCCTCACACGTCATTGATGATTCACTGCAGTGGCCCATTATTGGTCCAAAAAACCGGCAACTAGGGGCAGGGGATTTTTTAGATGTGTGAAGTCTAACCGATGTGGATTCTGGGGTAAGTAACAGGATGTCTTCCCTAGTGTGTTCTAATGGCTATGGTGTTTAGCCTGGTCTGGCCTTGATGATGTTGCTGCTACCGGCCCCCTTGCGAGTGATGAACTGCCCATCCCGCCTCCCAACTTGTTGACCTCACCCCGTCTTCTCTCCCAATCTCCCCCACCCTCCCCCAGTGCTTCCCAAGCAGAGACACGTGAGGGAGTCAGGGTCCATCGCTTGGAGGCAGAGAATGCTGCACTTCACATGGAACTTAGTAGTCTTCAGGGCAAACTCAGTCAATGCAAGGATGACTTAAGTCTTGCAGAAGAGAAATACGATAGATTGGTTGCTGGAATTGGCAGGTTGCTTGCTGCGGACTGATTTTCATGGTTTCTGTATTATGCAATGCACCCCCTTGCTTACAATCCATGTGTGTGGAAATATATGCTTTACTTTGGATTCGGAGAGCCAGGATGACAGACAAACACATATGGTGAACTACTGAGGAAGAAAAAGAAGTGGTCGATGTATGAGAAACCCCCACCCCATCACTGTATCAGCGAGTGCGGCTCATTGGGAATATATGCGAGGAAAAAATGTATGTTGGAGAAGGTCTTGGTTCAGTCATGCTGTCGGGACCACAAAGGGGAACCATGTTAACCATGAAAACATCACAAAAGAAATGAAACTGACCTTGTTGACTATCAATATCCATCCCATTGTTTGACCCTCATCCCTTGCTATACTCTAATTCGACACGTTATAGAAGAAGGATTGGGAGCTCCGATGACTGTCAAATCAAACTCTGGTTCAGCCAGTGTGTAGATGGGAGACTGTATTTCTGTTTTTATTCAATGGGCTGGTTCGCTCTGATGGTTGATCACTCTCTAACAAGTTAGGTATGGTATTCAGTGGAGGATAAGATTGTGGTATGGACTAGCTATAGTCAATGATATATCGTGGGATGCTTGTGAAAGGCTTATACGTGTTGTATTGAACTGTTTACTGCTATTTGTGGGTACCTATTTGTGTCCTCCTGGTCAAAATGCAGATTCTAAAGAGGACTCTAGACTAGTTTAAGCTTGATTTAGTATGTCAATGTGTTTCTTTCTTCTTCTGACTTAACTTTGTTTTTACTCACCTTTCCTTGGATGTCCAGCAACTCTAACCTTAGGTCCTGCAACTATCCTTGGCTCAGTATTTCACGTAGAGGGCTTCCAATGACTTAGTCTTAACAACCTTGTATATGACTTAGCTCCAGATGGCTTTAGATCAGTACTCTCTTAAGATGCAAGCAGATTTGTAGACAGTAGTATATTCCAGTAGTGAGAAGATGATGGGGGGATACAGGAAAATCTACCAGCTTTTATACCTTTCTGAAGGTGGCTGTGTTTTAAAGAATATGACTCACTCCTAGGTGAGTCATATGTGAGAACAATAGGGTTGTCAAGGAGGGTGAGTCATTCATAAAGTGGTTGCAAGATAGGTGAGTCATTCATGAACAGAACAAAAGGGTTGCTAAGGTGTTATCTTTCATAAAGTGGTTGCAAGGAGGGTGAGTCATTCATAAACAGAACAAAAGGGTAGTCAAGGGAGTGTTATCTTTCTTATCTGTGAGGTTCTAGAAGTTATTTGTGGCAATGGGAGATGAAATCAAAGGATATTTCTGAGTTCTTGGAGATTAATTTGTTTGTAGTCCAGTGGTTAAGATGTTTTTGTTGCTGGTTGATAATGGGGACAAGTGCATGGGATGGGATTTGATGCAGAAACAACAGTTTACATCCGTAATAGACGTTCTTGGTATCATTCGATGTGGATTTTTAACAGCTTTCTGGGCGCGGTGGTTCCGAGCAGATCCGGTGTAAACTGACAGAGAAATTCGTTTTTTACTGATGGGTGTTGATTCTGATAGTAATATTGTTCTGTAGAGTTCAGTTTTGATCTGTTCTTCACGTGCTCAGTACCGTTGGATGCGGATTTTTTATATCTTTCCAGGCGCGGTTGTTCCGAGAGGATTGGATGCGAACTGACAGAGAAATTCGTTTTTTACTGAAAATCCCAGATTTTGACAGTAATATTGGTCTGGAGAGTGCATTTCTGGTCCGTTCGACTTGTGTTTGGTACCATTTGAAAGGTATGAATCGTGGCTTTCCGAGAGTTATATGGGCGTACCTCTCTGATCAAAACTGACAGAGTTATAGAATGAATTCGATTTCTGTGCATAGCCATAATTGATTTCGTAATAGGTCACATGATCATTCCAATGGCTGGGATCAATGGATATTCGCATTTTCTGATACTGGATGTTTTTATCTTCCACAACGTGTATTCCCCAATGGGACTGAAGTGTGGAAGACAGTATGGACAATAGGAACGAAGCAAGGATGCACCAGTGACTGGCATATGGCTTGATGCACGGCTTCCTGCCTTACTTGTCCACACTCCAAAGCTGGTCTGCTCAGTGGACCAAGTACATAGTTTGTTGGGGATGTCCACAAGGTATCATGAGTTAACTCTTGCGAGAAGTAGCCTGTAAGGGAGATGTGAAGGGATTGGAGCAGATGAGAGGTCGATGATGAATCTGTCGACACAGGGGAAGGTTGTCGAGGTAGTCCATGTGTTGAGGGTGGTGCTGACCACAAGGATTGCGGGGGTGGCTGGGCGCAGCATTCCCATAACTTGATTCCGACCACCGCGAACATGCTCATCAACACCCATAGATTCGGCAGGTGTGGTAGGAGGACCAGATACTGGCGGGCGAGAGTTTGATGGTCCCACTGTAGACGTGGCGGCAACACATCCAGATTGCATAGAACATATGCACATAACGAGGCTCTGGGTTAACTGGGCTGTTGGGCCTGGCGATGTTGTGCCAGCGTCGGTACTTCGCTTTTCTGCATCTCCAGCACTTGGCAAATTTGTGAGGAGTCTTCTCCCATTTTCCATAAGTCATATTTGCGCATTGCCTAATACCACCTCAGCCCTCATCCTTGCGACATGCATTGCACATAATGATGCCGCCCCAGTATTGGACCTTGTTGGGAAGTCGGGGTAATTGCGGCTCTGAGGGAGATGGTCTGAAGGCAAAGCGTTTGACGAGGGAGAATATATTCATTGAAGGATGCAAAGGGTCTGAAGGAGGATCAGATTGAGATGAAGTGGAAGATGAATGTGTCAGCATGGGATTTGGCCACAGCTTGTAAAATGCCTGATGTAGATATGGAGATTTCGAAAGATATCCCAGGAGTTGAAGGGATAGAAGAAGAACATCCTCATCTTTGTAAGGCCCTTGCTTTTGGGATGATGAGTTCACTGCAACTCCACTCTGACTAGGGAGTCAGCAGCTCGGCACGCGCCACTCAAGTGGTGGCTTCTATTCCCATAGTTGACCGCATCTAGCAAGTTTTCAGGCAAGGTGATGGGTCCGTTAACGTCGATTGGACCAGTGAACGTTGTGTTTGGCCCTAATTGGGATGAGTGGTCTGCCAGTGTAGCAAGAGCAGCACGAGGAGTCACATCAACTGTCCCAGCCATTGTGGGATCGTGGCAATGACCTTGGGAACACAGCAAGAGGGTGCCCAACACAGGCAGGCTGCAATCAGTGAGTTGGTTTGGAGTGAGAACACAGAACAAGATGAGCACCCAACGCAGGCAGGCCATGATCAGTGAGTTGGTTTGGAGTAAGAACACAGAAAGAAGAGGGTGCCCAATGCAGGCAGACTGCGATCAGCAAGTTGGTTTGGAGTAGGAATACAGAAAGAATGTGCCCAATGCAGGCAGGCTGCAATCAGTGAGTTGGTTTGGAGTAAGAACACAGAAAGAAGAGGGTGCCCAACGCAGGCAGACTGTGATCAGCGAGTTGGTTTGGAGTAGGAATACAGAAAGAATGTGCCCAACGCAGGCAGGCTGCGATCAGCAAGTTAGGTTGGATACGAGCTCCGCGAGATAATTTGGTTCTGTGACGGTCAGGTTTGAGACTGACTCAACTGAATTGAGCCAAGTCAACTACAATCAATACATTGGGGCTGTTTTTTGCCGCAGGATGAAAGAGAATGGATTCAAATGGTCTTTCACAATAGCAAAAACAAATGTCAAAACAGTACCAAAGACTACTCAAAATAAATACAGTTGGTCTCCAAAACGGTGCTTTGAGGTTCGTTTTGGGCTCTATCGTGAAACACCCTAATGATAGAAGTCGATAAGTCTGAGGCAAGGAGTGGTGTGATGACAGCACCATGAGGCTTTCTTTTTAAAAGTTCCGAAAAGGACTCGAGTCTTCAGAGGATCCCCGTCACTCAGGTTGATAGCCTACACACTCTCACTGGGAAACTTTTGAGATTTTTGAGACCCACCTAGCACGGTTTCCCAGGAGTTTGGAGGCCAAAATCGGTGGCACAAAGAACAATTTCACTGGGAGGCAGCTCATGGGGCTAAAGTACATAGCATGCAGATGCCAGGTGTTTGGTGCATGTGGTGGTGTACTTGAGGACTCCCCTATGGGGTGAAGGTTCAAGTACACCTCTGTACCATTTTTACTCACAGGGACAGGGGTCAGTCACAAGTCACTTATCGATGTCACACATTTTTAGCTGCATATTAATGGCGCATGTGGCCCACATCTTTACATTACTATGAAAAACTTGAATTAAATACCATCATCGGCACTGTCGCTGTTGCTTTCATTTGCGTCATACTCCGACCCCCCATGTTCAGCGTTAGAATTTTGTGGGTCTTCAACCTCATCTTATAAGTGGAGACAGCTTTTTCAGCTTGGCCAGCCACAAGTCCAGAGCCTGAATGTTGACTGAATCCAAAAACAGAAAATAGGGGTAGACATCAAGGAAGCCATTGCAGGACCAAGAATCCGGTCAGATCTATATGAAATCAATCGCCCCATGTGGGGTTGTTAACTTGATGTTTAATGAAGGCATGTATTACACAGACCACGTCCGTTTCTTCCGCCACATGGACTGTGTCCATTTCTTCTGCCACATGGATCGTGTCCATTCTGTAGCCACCGCATCTGGCGTGCGAGACACTCCATGCAGATAGTCTCTCGCATAAAGGCTGTCCACCTCCTGACTCAGTCATACTTGAGGTGGCAGAGTCACTGCAGAGTCTCTAGTATGAGGGACCACAGCTAGGTTACCACAGGATGCGAAGGCCATGGGTATATAAGTACAGGATCTCCTTGCTACTTTCTCCCTATTCTTTTTTCCACATCCTGCCCAATTTTTCTCTCGTGCACACTGAATCCTCATTGGAGGGCGATATTTGCTAGAGATACGAGTGCACCGCCGTCTGATCCTTCAAACACACAAGTAGCTAACATAGGGCCACCCCCTATAGTGGGGGACCTCAGGAAGACTACAATTATGTAACTCAGCAGTGAGCATGACGTCATCGTTGGCGTTCTCTCAAGGTCTCGATTACGTAATTCAGCAATTGGTGCAGTTTGCCAACAGTTTGAGTGAGTCTCCATACAACTAGCTCCTGTGACATCAGTGGAGATGCGTAAGCAAGAATTCATTGTTTCACCGTATTATTAATGAGGCAGTGACGCCTGGATAAGGGAGAAGACTGTATTAGGGTACCTAATGAGGCGATTATACATAATGAAGGATGGCTAGGGTATGTAGTGAGTGGTCCTGGACTTTACCTCAGTGTACACCAGTAAAGGGAGGTCCGGCGGCAAGTGGCATGCCTGCACCGGGAGCTCAGACCTTGTGGCACGTAGAAGCTCTATCGGATGTGGTGGTGTCATTCGAGATGCTCTGCTGCCACATGAATGTGGGTCCCCATCCCAGCCAATGGAAGATGTTATCATGGGGTGACTGTATTCTCCAGTGTCACGTCCATGTCCGATCATCTATCTCTCTGCTGCCCTACAATTCTTACCATTATCATTGTGCTGACGGGACAAGCATTGTCAATTTTTTTGGTCGACGAAGCCATGTTATTGCATCCATTTTGCATTGAATTCGCATTCAGCTGCTGCTTTGTTTGAATACATTCATACCTAGACATTGACTTGTCCCATTGAAATTTGCCAAGTACTCTGGGGCCTTGGAACATTAATTGAGTGTTTAATCCTGTCTTGCATAGTACGAGTGTATATCCCATAATACTCACAACACCCAGTCGCAGTCCACATTCCGCAACACACCGAAGGCCGAGATTCCAGGTGTTGCCGGATGCGCTGGCGTTGAGTCACTACTACTACAACCCCAACCCCAACAGGTGTGCATGTTTCATAGCTGAGAGACTGTGCGTCCGAGTACCCCTCAGAGTGTGTGGTCTCCAGGTGAACCATGATTGATACCCTTTTTTCCCTAGTGTTGTCTCCATTGTGAGGAGACATAGCGCCTTGGTAGATCCCAAGGTGATTATGGCCCCCAATGCCAACAAGAAAAAGGCTGGAACCAAGGCGAAGGTGTCAACCTCGAAGGTCCAAGCAAGTCTGATGAGCACAAGCAAGACATTCTTTATTCTCAATACAATTCCCGCGGTGCATATGGCTTTTTCACCCCATGTGTGGGTCGACCTCCCATTATATGCTTGGGAGATTGGAATGCAATATCTGGCTGTTTTTTGCCATCATATCGGAGTGCCCCTGACCACAATTTGGTGGCATGATAAAGTAAGTCTTTACAACTGAGAGAATTTATTGACCCCACTAATATCATCGACATCAGCACTCAGGCTACATGCTGGAGACCGAGTGCAATGACGTGATGTCAAAGATCGGGTTCTACTCGATCAAGGACATGACCAGAGATGGTCTTGACATGTCAACTTCCTTTGCCTTGGTCCACATCCTACTTAGCACATTCACATCTGAGGCCGACACCATATCAGCCAGTAAGACCATTTCATAATCTAATTGTCCATCACTAACTCGTCATATCCATAGGTTTTGACAAAGCTCCTGCCATGTTCTGTAATGGCTCGTCCCCCACAAAAGACGTCATGTTGTCTCAAACAGTTTTGTATGCTGATGCCCTCCGCAATTTCCCTGAGGGTGTGTACGTCCCTTCTCCACTTCCTCCATATTTTGACCATCCATTCCTTCCGCATAAATGGTACGTGATGCCTTCCTCATTGTTTATTGCTCCCCCTGTCTCCTCAACCATTGGCTCCTCTGCCACCGGTTCCTCTGCTGCTGGTTCCTCTGCTGCTGGTTCTTCTGCTGCTGGTTCCTCTGCTGCTGGTTCTTCTGCCGCCAGTTCTTCTGCCACCGGTTCCTCTGCCATCGGTGTAAAGTGCACCCTTCCTCTGCTTCTGCGATTCACGAAAAGGCAGAGAACGGAAGGGGTTGTTGCTGAGGGTGGGGATGTCATGATGGATGATGGAGGTGATGTTTCTGTTCCCACTGTTGATGGGGATCGTGATGTCGTGATGCAGGATGGGGCTAGTGTAGCAGCCACCACTCCGAGCAGTGGGGCTGCCACGTGTAGCTCACATGTACGCTTCCTCCTGGGTCACCCAATTCTCGGCACCCGTTGGATGTGGATAGGATTGTCGAAGAAACGTCTTCTTTGAGTGCGACGTTTTGCCTTGTCGAATCTCCTTTCTCTGTCATCGCTGTTCATTGTTCTCCATCATCGCTATGCATTGTTCTCCTTTGTCATTTCTCATCACTCTCCATCACTTTCTATCACTCTCCATCACTTTCCATCGCTCTCCATCACTTTCCATCACTCTCCATCACTTTCCATCACTCTCCATCACTTTCCATCACTCTCCATCACTTTCCATCACTCTCCATCACTTTCCATCACTCTCCATCACTTTCCATCACTCTCCATCACTTTCCATCACTCTCCATCACTTTCCATCACTCTCCATCACTTTCCATCACTCTCCATCACTTTCCATCACTCTTCATCAGCCCCCATCCTCTGTCATTATTCAACCTTTCTTTTTTTTTTTTTGCTGTCCTATAATTTTTGTAACCCTCTTTAATGTGCATATTATTGGCACGTGTGCCATTCAGCCTAAGCTGAGAACCCCCAGCGGAGAGTGCCGTGGATTCAGAGGTCTATATGAGGTCCTAGAAGCCCACCACCTATGACATGCGTGTTGTTGCTACTAGCGCAATGAGGGGCTACACTCAGAATCAACTGCACCTGAGGGACTTTGGGTCTCAAGGAGAGTTCTCACCCGCCAGTGCCAATGTGGTGGTGGGTGAAAACCCCAAGACCTTGCATCAACCTCTGACATGGGCTGACCGGAAAGGGAATACTGAGCCTGCACCGCCCACTCCTCTGGAAAATCCATATATGGGTGTCAAAGATTATGATACGTGGTCCAATCAGTGCGAGAATGGTAAGCCGACATTGTGGACCTTGCCTAGGTAATCAGGCGAATTTTCTCATATCTCAATGTAGAGTTCCTTAAAGACATGGATGAATACAAAGTAGACCCTACAACAAAGCCATTCCCAGTTGTGAAACAAGTGGAATGGGCAACATTATTCACGAACAGTCGCTGGCCGTTCCAATACACTGAGCAGTGTCCTCCTGAATGCAAGCCTGATATCTATACCTGGGATCATGCGTCTATCGCTCGCCACTGGGATAAATACGGCGCCCCTCATTTCTATTCGACCAATTATATGAGACTCCCCACAATGTATTCGATGCAGATGCCCTACATCGGTTACATCTCATGTCGTATCGATGATCCCCCTCTCCCAGCTTCACTCGATATGATCTCGTCCTCTGATGGTGTCAAACTCACCGATGCGTACCGTAAACAACTGGAGGATTTTGTTCTGAGGAACTGTGAACGGTACAGGCAATGGTGTCTCACAGCCTCGAACTTGGGAATCCAGGTTTCTCTTGCCACTCTCATCACGCCAGTGAAACCCCAGTCACTTGGCAAGTCCCCATTTTCGGTCCATCTCTTGTCGCAGTCGATGCCGGACGAGCTTGCAATGACTCAACTGGCGAGTGATTATCTGCGCTGTGCATATGAATACGGTGCTTTTGCCTGGATGACCATGCACTGGTGTATCGACCACATTTCCACGGTCGGTAAAACAGACCGTCCTCATTTCGGTGTCGATGATAATCTAATTGGGCGTTGTATCTCCATTCGAACTCGGGAGTCTGGCTTGATGATCTCCAAGCGCATGGGGTGCCATTGTGGGGCCTTTGGTTTGATGATGCAGGGATTGATATTAAGAGTATGCAGCATTTGACTGGGAAGGAAATTTCCCAAGAAGAGCTCGATCCGATTCTGAAGGAGAAAGGCAACAACGTTCACTATCACACGGTTTCAGAGCAGCTCATTGTAGAGTCCGATTGCCTGAGTCCCTGGTTCATTGTGCTGAGGTCCTATCCTGGGGTACCACCTCACAAAGCCCTGGAAGACATCATTCTCGACGCACTCTTTCTTCAGTATCAGCCACGGCCTCCTGAAGAAATGTGTCAGTCTCTTCGAAACATTGTTGGGGATGGACCATTCTTGCCCCCTTCTCATTATGCGTCATCTTCAGCTGCCCACTTTTCAGAGGGAGTCACCTGTGACATGGATGAGGCGCTGGAAGCCGAACCCTGGTTCAGTCCCGATAATGATGAAGAGGAGGCTGCTCAAGAAGAGGAAGATGCCTTGGATCGATCTATTCAACCGAGGCGAGGCGAGTCGAATGAGGACTTTGAAGCATGGCGCGAGGTTGAAATCATCAAGTTCAAGAAGCGGAAGCAGGCAGCACAGGCGAAGATGGATGTTGCTTGGAAAGAGGCTAATGAGTTGATGCAGCGAGCCTTGAAGGGCAACAAGTCAGCTCTGGCTGATGTCAAGAGTCGTCTGAAGGGGGCTAGCGGAAAGAAGAAGGGCAAACTTAGCGATTTCGATGCATGCATTCTGGAGGGGTGGAGGGATCCCAACAGCAAGAGTGCGGCCAGGAATGCTGCCAAACGTCCAAGCAGCTCAGATTGGACAAGGATAGTGGCTCTGTGTCAGCAGGCTCTTCAGGCTCTCAACTCCCCAGCATCATGGGTACTCATGCGGGTTCCCTGCATGTCGATTCCCTGCCTCCAGAACATGAGATTGTCATTGGTATCATGGGCGCAATCGAGGTGTCTGTGCCGGCCAGACGGATGGAGGCCTCTCCTACTGAGGCCATGTCTTCCGCTCCTGCTTCTACTGAGGCCACGCCCTCTACTCCTGCTCCTACTGGGGTCGCGCCCTCTGCTCCTGTTTCTACTGAGGTGACGCCCTCTACTCCTGTTCCTACTGGGGTCACACCGTCTGCCCCTGTTTCTACTGAGGAGATGCCCTCTGCTCCTGCTCCTACTGGGGTCATGCCCTCTGCTCCTGTTTCCACTGAGGTCACGCCCTCTACTCCTCCCACTGGGGCCGTGCCCTCTACCCCTGTTTCTACTGATGCCACTCCCACTGCTCTGGCTCCTACTGGGGCCATGCCCTCTGCTGCTCCTCCCATTGAGGCCATGGCCTCTGTTTCTACTCCTACTGAGACCCTGCCTATCGAGCTTGTACCCTTGTGTACTAAGTTGGTAATGGTGGAGGCTGAGCCAGCAGGAGTTAGTGTCCCTACTTTTCCTGCCCAGAACACGACACCAGAGGTCATACCTGCTGAAACCACACCCCCTGCCTACCTGGCGAAGTCTGGAACCATAACTCCTGAGCGTTCAGAGTCACTGCATGATCCACAGGCCTTAGTGACAGATGAGTCGGGTTTTGAGAGTGGCAGAAGGTCTCCCACATACTCAGAATGCGTGGTTTCCTTCGGTTCCCCCTCTCCATCTCATGCTTTGTCTCCTCATCGATCCTTGAACCCCCATTCGTGTTCGTGTTTGCATTCACGTTCCCCTTCTCATTCTCAAGTGGGTCCTCAATTTCCCTTGCATTCTTGCACACGTTCTTGATCTTCCCTGTGTTCTTGTCAACGTTCTTGATCTCCCCTACGTTCTCGCAGTCGTTCTTTTTCTCCCCCACCTTCCCGCACACATCCTCAATCTCCCTCGCATTCCTGCACGTGTCCTCGATCTCCCCCACATTCTTGCACACATCCTCCCTCCCCCTTATGTTTCCAGACACGTCCGCAATCCCCATTGCATTCTCGCACACACCCACCCTCTCCCCCACATTCCAGCACATGTCCTTGGCATCCCTCTGAGCCCCAAAGGGGAAAATCTCATCATTCCCAGTCCCAAGAGGACGATCATCATCATCAAGAACGCAATTATCCTATGGGTTCCTCATTCTCTCATCGATGGCCTGCGAGGTCTCCAGGTGTGTCTGATGGACCTCCACGCGCACCTGCAACCATGCAGAATCAGCACAGTATGGGTGTGTCAACTTGGGGTTGCCCTGATCCAACCTTCTCTGCATTTCGGAGGGGAGGTTCACAGCCAGTACATGGGTTACACCCTTGTGCTCTTACAACAACTTTCGGCCCTACACGTGGTCATAATGATGACTGGGGGAGTGAATTTCGTGGTGAGCAAGTTTCATTTTTTAGTGTATTTCATCTTGTCTAATAGTTTTAATCCTCTAGCCTCTCGTGGTGGTGAACTGAATAGATCTTCTTGCAGTGGACGCACCTGACTGGGCCCAATGCAACATTCTCTGTTAGTGGTCCCACACAACCCATCAGCGGTTGGGTTGGGACCACCACTAGTTCTGCTGTTGCAAAGGGATCTCATGTCAATTTGATGTCAAGTTTTCAGTCCATTCCTCTTGGCCGATGGTTTGCCATCATTGCTGGTCCTCTTCCTAATGATGGCTTTTGTGACATTCAGCTCTGGCTGGATGTGTACCCCCAAGTTGTTGCGGTTCGTCGAGAATGGCAGAAATCGAGGTTCTCCATGCAGCTGTTGTTTAAGACCCAACAGATACACGACAAGCTGAAAACCCTTGTGTCGAGTTGGGCAACACTGCATGGTGTGGATATCAGAACCACCACCATGGAAGAACCAAGTGGGCCATCAGAGCGCTTCACGGGTCAGAAAGATCTCGAATATGTCGACCAGGTCTATGCTCATGCACGAAATCTAGATGAACTCAATGCTCTGTTGCAGGGAGCACCTCTGTGTATTAAAGGAGGAGCGGAAAGGGCTCACTATGGGGAGTTCTTCTTACACTATGATACTTTCCCCCCTCTATCTGGAGCTGCCCCACCGAAAGCCAAGAGGCTGTGCCATCTGGACTGTGTTGAGTTCAGCACTGAGTGGTTCCTCACATGCCTTGCCAGGTTACAGGACCATGTTGATCTTCCTCTTCGTTGTATGGAGATGCTCATATGTGCACATAAGTATCATTCATTGGGTGCTGGCTTTGCCGTGCCTATGTGGCCTACTGAGGGTCCAGTTGATGCTGTTATTCGTCATATTTCTCGAATGGGGCGAGATGACATGGGATCTATATTGACACCAAACCCCGTTGCCAATGAATCATTTGGCTTCACAAAATCTTCCTCCATTTGGCATATCAAATTGGACTTGGGCCTCGATCGCCCTCAGTATCCAAAGTCTGAATGATGCGTTACATTTCCATACATGGCATTTTTTTGTTTTATGCATCACATATTTGCATCTGATTGTATGCCTTAATGGCCCTACTACCGCACTAGAATGAAAACTCAGTTTGGCTCGCACGCTTAATTGCGAATCCGGCAGTTCCCGTTGGGAGAGTAAAGTTTTCTGCTTTCCTTGGTCCTTTCGTTTTACAAGTTTAAGAAGCTTAAATGTAATTTTTTATACTTGCCCAAGCAGGGTGTGGACTGACAATGCTTGCCTTTTCCATGGTGTAGGACGTACCCGATAATTTCGTGTTATTCTGGGCCACACGTTTAGCTCTTCATACCTTTTGGCTGTGGTTGCCTTCGCATGACTGGGGCTATACTCAATTGGCGCATCCTCATCAATTCCATGTCCTTTGGCTGTGGTTACCTTCGCGTGACTGGGGCTACACATTTCGATTGGCATGCTCTCTGCCAATCCCATTTTTGGCTGTGGTTGCCTTCGCATGACTGGGGCTATACATCCCAATCAGCATGCTCTCATCAATTCCACATCCTTTGGCTGTGGTTGCCTTCGCATGACTGGGGCTACATATCTCAATCGCCGCACTCTTCATCAATCCACGTCTTTTGGCTGTGGTTGCCTTTGTGTGACTAGGGCTACACATTTCAATCGCTGGGCTCTTTATCAATCTCACATCTTTTGGCTGTGGTTGCCGTCATGTGACTGGGGCTACACATCTCGATCGACTACACATTTTGGGGCTTAGGTTGGCACATTTTCATCCTGACTCCAAGCTCCTGTGCCACAGTTGCCTTTGTGTGGTTGTGGTGCTTACCCCCTCACTGGTTTCTCATAACGGCAGATCTGTGTGTCATTTCCCCCTGCCACCATCATCCACATCTTTCAGATGTCTTCACGGACAACACGTTCAACCACCACCAAATTGGCCACAGGCAATAAGCGGACCAAAACTACTACCTCCAGGTCGTCCACAAGCACTACTTTGAAGGGAGCCAAGGCGCCATCTAAACCCACCAATGCCACATCAACACACACGAATGGTTCTCAGCAAAGAGGACTTAATTTAACCAATGAATTGGAGGGCGGTTTGGGGGATGGTGTTCTCCCACATGTACCTTCAAAGGCTTCTCAGAAGTCAGGCCCGAGTCGGGAGGACAATAATTCCGGCTCTGAACATCCTCCTCGCCATGCAACTAATAAATTCAGTGCTAGACCGGTGGTAGAAGTTCCGCATTCGCGCCATGCTGCAGCCCCTGTTTCCTCATCATCAACAAGGGCTCAAGTACCCCCTGTGGATCCGTTCTTGCCCACATCTCCACCCTCTAATTCTTTCAAGCCTCCCAGCAGTCCTTTACCTGGCCCATCAGACCCCTTTGACTCTACGACAGAAGGTACCGCAGTCCGAGGTGCCGAAGATCAGGATCTTGAGGAAGAGGAGAACTGTGGAGACGCTTCTGATGTCATACATCGCAGTGGCCAGTTCTCGATCGACCAAATCAAGTGGGCCCATGCGAAGTGTGAAGAATTCTTTGCAGAGCTGGATGCAAAGGCCAAGGAGTGGAATCAAAGTCTGGAGTCAGTTTGGCACATCGCCTTGGCTGTCTCACCCTCCAAAACGTCACAGAATGGGAATGCGTGGAATGCATTCCAGGCATTGTACAAGAAAGACCATCCAAATACTGATCCATCAGGTATGTCCTTTATTCAGTATATATTCTTACACTAAGAATACTAATTGATGCTACTAGTGTCTGCTCAGGATTATATGGTGAACATGGTGCAGCCAGCATATGCACAGCTCATCAAATCCTTCGGAGGAGAGGAATCCCCAGAATGGGCTACGGAAGCTGTGCGGCTTATAGCAGAACATGAGAGTGCGAAGGTTGGAGCTACCAAGCTGGTCGCACAATCCGGTGGTGACATTGCACAGATTATGGCCAATCAAAAGGACAAGTGGACACACGATATGCAGTGGCTGGCCACCATGGATATTCACACAATGTTTTTGATGGTTACTGGCAATGCTGCCTCCCCTGCTGTGCATGCTCAGAACAAATGTTGCCTGGGATCCAAGGAAATGGCTGCTTGGTACAACTCTAACTTTACGATGTCCACTCAACTTGTGAATATATATCGATTTATCCTCTCTTGCCATTCCCGGTATGCTGAGCTCGACCAATTCAATGAGGAGCAAGGGAAGAGGAAGCATGATGAAGACCTCAGTACTACATACAAGACCAGGACTGCTATCAAGGATACATTGATAGGCCTTTTCTCGCCTTTTGTGAAGATGACAAAGTTTCCTTGGACCAACCTTGCCAAGGTCCTAGTTCAAAACAAACTTATCATTTCGAATTTTGTGCTGAATGACGAATTTCTGAACTTTGGCATGTCACTCTCAGATCTTCACACAACCGATCAGTATAAAACATTGTACTATGCGCTCGAGGAGTATAGCCCTGAGAAGAAGATAGTCATCACCAAAGTGGATAACTGTCCAGTTGGAGAAGCTGAGGATGTGGCACTTATCACGGACAGGCATGGAGAGGTGATACTCTCGCTGGCAGCAGCACAGGATTATACTGCCTGGCATGGTGCTGGAGAGACTGGAGGAGGGGAAGGGAGCAAGGGGGTGAAACAGAGCGGGATGGACACAGGTCTTGATGACAGGAGAGGGAACAAGACCACAGTGGGAAAAAGGAAGAAGGCTGCTGTGAAGTCCGTTGCACTCATATGGGATGAATCGGAGGATACTGACTCAGTAGACAACTTACTGAGCTTTGGCAGTCGGGCTGCACCTCATGATTCCAGTAATTCATCAAGTATTCCCCGCAGCCACTCCTCACTGCACAACCAGCAGCAGCTCCCAAATCAGCCCCACCCAAAGCCCTGCTTTACCTCTTCTCTATCCGTAACTACAGCACTGCCGCCAGTACTCAATGGGCTTGGTCACTTGGAAAATGTGAACATCGACTTGGGTTCTGGGTTTCTCGATCAATGGACAGAGGAAGAACTTGATGTGGTGGCTGGACAGATTGGTTATCAAGGGTTTGGGGACAGCTCTAGTATGAACTTGAATGGGCAACCCACATATTCTGGAGAGCAACCTGGCTATTAGGACCCCTTTATGCTGCTTCCAACTTCTGGCCCAAGTGTCCCTGCCTTGATGGGTCAACACCTTGGGCATTAATACTACCATCTCCTTCCCTTGATTTCTTCCCTTGTCCTTCAACGGACATGTTCTTGTTTTATTACAGTCCTTCAATGGGCATCCTGCGTCTCAAAAAACTGTGCTAACTATGTGTTTCCCTCATCTTTGCTTTGTCTTTACCATAGTTAATATTACAATAGAATTAATGTGCAGAACACATGTATGAGGTTCCAAAACTGTGCAAGTGCATCAGTTGAACCCCAATTAGGCCCTAATTGGGCCCTAATCAGGACCCAAGTTGAAACCAGAATGGTGGATTGGGGCCCCAATAGTGTCTGGTACCTACTTAGGTACCAAATCATGCCCCAGAATAGATACCTAAGAAGGGGGTCACATACGGCTGCCCGAGGTGGGTTTTCGCACTTATACTAACATTCTTTAGCTGCCCTTGCTCTTCTTCCCATTCCGCAAGGTACCATGGCCCCAAAAGAAAATGGCCCGACTCTGCAACCTCAAGCTCTTCTTCCATATCATCTGTATCATTCCCATCCTTCAGCTGTCGCGATAAACCATCTGGTATAGAAGAAGGGTTGGGAGCTCTGATGACTGTCAAATCAAAATCTGGTTCAGCCAGTGTGTAGATGGGAGACTGTATTTCTGTTGTTATTCGTTGGGCTGGTTCGCTTCAATGGTTGATCACACTCTGCAAGATGTGTATGGTGTTCAGTGGAGAATAGGAAGGGATATGGACTAGCTGTAGTCAATGATATATCATTTGGGATGCTTATAGAAAGGCTTATATGTCTGGGATGCTTGTAGGAAGGCTTATATGTTGTGTGGGATTGCTTATGGAAAGACTTATACATCTGTGATGCTTGTAGAAAGGCTTATACGTCGTTCATGTTGTGTTGGTCTGTTTACTGATATTTGTGTATTCTTGTTTACGTTCTCCTGGTCAAAATGCGGATATCTGTGAGTTATAGACTGGTCAGTGCTTGGTTAGTCTTGTTAGTATGTTTCTTTCTTCTTTCTTCAAAACCTGATACATATTTTGTTATGCTTACTTTTCCTTGGATGTCCAGCAACTCTAACCTTAGGTCCTGCAACTATCCTTGGCTTTAGTGATTCGCGTAGAGGGCTACCAGTGGCTTTGTCTCAACAACCTTGAAGATGACTTAGCTCCAGATGGCTTATAGATAGACTGTTCTTTAGAGGCAAGCAGAAAAGTTGACAGTGGTTGACAGTGATGATTTCCAGAGAGGAGATGATTGTGTGGGGGTACAGGAGATCTACCAGCTTTTATACCTTTCTGAAGGTGGCTGTGTTTAAGAAATATGACTCCCCCATGGGTGAGTCATATGTGAGTCATAGGTGAGAACAAAAGAAAAATAACAAGATGATGTAATAATGCAGTCATAGCTGAGTCATGCATAAGGAGAACAAAAGAAATCATGAGGGGGGGTGATGTCATAGTGATGTCATTCATAAAGAGAACAAAAGGAATCATGAGGGGGGGTGATGTCACCAATTTGCTGAGCATGTGGAATGCTTGGAGCATGTGGTCACTGACCATGTGGAGCATTCTGGAGGCGAAATGAAAGGATATCTCCAGGTTTTGGAGATTAATTTGAGCATAGTCCAGTGGTTAAGGTGTTTTTGTTGTTGGTTGATAATGGGGACAAGTGCATGGGATGGGATTCAATGCAGAAACAGCAGTTTGCATCCGTAATAGACGTTCTTGGTATCATTAGATGCGTATTTTTAACAGCTTTCTGGGCGCGGTGGTTCCGAGCAGATCCGGTGTAAACTGACAGAGAAATTCGTTTTTTACTGATGGGTGTTGATTCTGATAGTAATATTGTTCTGTAGAGCTCAGTTTTGATCTGTTCTTCGCGTTCTTAGTACTGTTGGATGCGGATTTTTTATATCTTTCTAGGCGCGGTTGTTTCGAAAGGATTGAATGCGAACTGATGGAGAAATTCGTTTTTTACTGGAAATCCCGGATTTTGGTAGTAAAATTGGCCTGGAGAGTGCAGTTTTTGTCCGTTCAACTTGTGTTTGGTACCGTTCGAAAGGTGTGAATCATAGCTTTCTAAGAGTTATATGGGCATACCTCTCCAATCAAAACTGACGGAGTTATAGAATGAATTCAATTTCCGTGCGTAGCCATAATTAATTTCGTAATTGGTCATGTGATCGTCCAAAGGCTGGGAGTGGTGTGATTTCGTGTTTTCTGATCCTGGATGTTTTTATCTTCCACACTGGTCCCACATGTCTTGTAGCCGGTACATGCATCAGTTCGAAGTTGAACAATTGTATATATGAAATCCATCTTGACATTGCCTGATTAGGTAGCCCTGGAATATTGATAGTCTGTTTCAAGAACTTTGCATCTACTTCTACCTTGAAGTGAATACCCCATAAATCATTTCTCTGTGCCATTAGGGCTTTGTATAAACCTTTCAGCTCTAACTGAGGTTGTGAATACCTTGACTCTGTATCATTATTGGTGATTGAGCCAAACACCAGGGGGAATCTACCCTCTTTTAAAGTTTGATATTCAATCCACCCCACTGCTATGACTGAACTGTCTACTGCAAGGGTAACCAAACCATAATCAGAGGTTCTTTCGCTCAGGGGCTTAACATTGGCAATCAAGATGTCTAATGACTTTCTAGTGGGTAAATCTGATGCTAATTCTTTCAACTTTTGCATTGCTTGTGTGGCTTCTTCAGTCCATTCAAATTCTTTCATGGTCTTCTTTGTTAATTGTGTTAAAGGCTTGGCTATCTCAGCATACTTCCAGATCCAATTTCTTGTGACCCCAACTGTTCCCAGAAAACCACAGACTTCCTTGACATTGGTTGGTTGTGGCCAATTTAATATCTTTGTAATTATTCCATGGTGAGGGTGTCTTCCTTCCATTGAACATATGTTTCCTACTATATTGACCAATGGTGTTGCTAGGACCAGCTTGTTTCCTGAGGCTGTACATCCAGCTTCTGCAAAGGTGGCAAACAATCAATCCACTGTATGTGCAAATTCCCAAATAAACTGTCGAATATTGAGGTTCTCTGGGATCGGCTTATCTTCATATCTTGTCTTTGGTCCTTTTCCAGCTACATCATCGACAAATGCATCTGCTTCATGTGGAATCATTGGTTTGATCATATGCCTCACTGTCCGCATAAATTCTTGCATGCTGTTGGTATATCCTTGAGGTAATGATGTTAACTTTACTGGCCCTAATGGTGAATCTGATGTCGTCAATTCTTGTGACTCTTCTGCCACTCATCGTCCATCATATCCAGCAAACAGGTCAGCTACAATATACACTGAATGTCCTACAAAGCTGTCTGTGAAATCATTGATGTTTGGAGGTAGACTTGAATCTCTAACTGACACTGCATTGAGGGGTTGAAGATCATGAACAATTCGAAAACCACCCTTGGGCTTGGCTACTGCAAACATCTGAGAACGATAAGACCAGGATGTTTTGTACTTTCCTGCTGCCAACTGTTCCTTGATCATTTGTATCATTTGAGCTACAATTGCCTTGGGAGGTTTGATGGGGGGCAATTCCCATGGTATATGAGGAATGGTTTCCATGACATAATCTGGAAAATATTCAGGTTTGAAGATGCCTCTTTCAGATTCGTCAAAAGCCAACCCTTTTTCTTGTTGAGCCACCACATGAAGAAGCAAATCAAGTTCTTGTTCTGTCAGAAAATCATTAGGTATGTTTGAAATGATCTTCTTGATTTGTTCTGGTGTCAATTTCTTGGTGTATCGAAAGTTCTTTAACTGTGGAGGATGTGTAGGCAATGGGGAAAGATTTAATGATGGTAAATCCTTATATGGTTCTCATACAACTGATCTCTGAGTTACTCCAAGTGGAACAGGATTTTTCTTCTTATCCACTGTTTTATACTTTGTCTTATGGTTGGTCTGTATAATCTGGGCTAAATGTTGACTGGCTACTTGACTTATTTCTTGAGGTAAGTGGCTTCTTATAGTCTTCTGTATGCGAGCTTCAAGGTTGTTTTCTGCAAATGAGGCTGATGATCTCCATGCATTTTGTAGACCCCTTGCAGCAATTCCATGCTTGTTTACCAATGCATCCATAACATACTTGTTCTCCTTCAATTCTTCCACCTTCCTCTTTACCTCTGGGAGTCATAAGGCTTCCGAAAGTTCTCTTCCAAATGTCGGGATTGAAGGAGCATCTCCTTTTAGTGAACTATATGATGGGGTGGCTTTCACTTTTTGATATTGGTCTAACATCAGCTCTTCTTCTGTAATGCTGGTAGGTTCTTGTTCTGCAGGTGATTTTGGTGGAATGACTGAAATGGAGTTGACTAACTTTGTCTTTTCTCATGATTCATTCACTAGTGCTTGCATTAGGACTGATGATTGGTCCATATCCCCATTCTGGAAAGCCTGAATCGTCATTCCTCCTTTTCCTTCTTTTACTCCATATGATATTTGGGCACCCATATCCATAAGCCAAGGTTGACCTAACAAGACATCATGGTCCGCAAATTTCCCATTTTTTACAAAGAAATGATGATCGAAATGTATTCCACCTATTTCTACTTGGACATCTCGACAACATCCTAGTAGAGGTTCTGGTCCACTATTGATTCCTTGAAGTGACCAACATTCTCCATCATGATCCATTGGGATGTTCAGTTTCTCCATGGCATCACTTGAGATTAGATTCAATTCGGATCCTGAGTCGATCATAAGAGACACATCTTCTCTTCCCATCACCTTGCCATTAACCTTCCCTGTGGCCACTGCAAACATCCTCCTTGGTTTTGCATGGATCAGATGAGCTCTATACAACCATTCCCAAGGTTCTTTCGCATCTCCTTCAAACTCCGATCTTTCTTCCGATGATTCATCTGATGATTCACTAATTTCTCCTTCTTCATATGCTGCAGAGTTCACAGTAAGAGGGTCCCTATACTTGTTTGTTGGTTCCCTTTTTAACTTTAGCCCAGCAGCAAACAACTTAGCAGGCCCGGTGCTATTCCAAGAAAGTCCCCTAAAGATATTTCTATTTTTTGATTTAATACCTTTTTTACTAGTTCCTTATCTTCACATGCATCCTGAAACTCAGTTGTAAACTTGAATGCTGGTCCACTCTTAGGCAAATGTTTCTCTGGAGAGTCCACTTCCATTTCTATGTCTTCCTGTTGAATATTGTTCTTGAACTTGACATTCTTTGTCTTTTCTTCTGCTGGAAGCTGTTCTTTTGGGAGGGGTTCCTTGGTTTTATGATTTCTTTGTAATATCACCATCTGGGGATATTTCTCCTCTGGTTTCTGAGTTTCAGCTGATGGAGTCTTTGTCCTTGCATCAAGAAATGGAGTTGAAATGACTGGGGGTGGTGGAAAATGCAGAACATAGGCTGGTTTTGGCTCTTTTTCTGGGCTCTTTTTGGCTTCCTGCGGCCGCATTTTCTCAATTTCATGTTCATCATCTACTTCCATTTCCACTACTGGTTGCTGGGATGGACTGGGGTGAGTTTCTGGTACAGGATGTGCTACATTTCTTGGTGGTATTTCGACTGTGACTTGATGCTTAGGCAGACAAGAAACCTTGTTGTGGGGCCTCTCACCCATAGGAGTATATCTGACTTCAGGCTTGTCAGACTTTGCAACTGGATTGGCTCTTGGTTCTGCCATTACTGTGTACAATTGTCCTTGAAAAAGCAGTCATCCATATTCATCCACCACACTACAAGCACTAACAGTTCGAGCATTTGGAGGGGTAAGACTCTGCAGCTCATTTATTATTGCTTGCTTAATTCCTCCTTGTCCAGGAATTCCTCTTGGTAAGCGTGTTCCATCACTCTTGACCAATAGTCCATCCACAGCATACTTGATCATCCCCTGACAAATCATTGCCTGCACATCTGGGCAATTCTTCATTCCTACCGCATGTACTCCGGTTTTGTCACAAAACCAACAAATGACCACACTCCTTGATCCTTCCAAAGATCTGTCAGGATAACGATTCGAATTCCTTGGGATATTATTGGGATAAGTAGCAGGACTTTCAATACCCTGGTTTTCAATTCTTGTCTGGTGATCAGGTGTAGGTAAATTGCTGTTCGGATAAGATCATGCAAGGTGTATTTTCATTTCATTAAATGATTTTGCCAATTCACCTACTTGATCTGAAACTGTTTTCAGGGCTGGAGTAGAGGCTGATTTGTGTGGGGCTGACCCTCTCCTTGGGGGCATTTCCATCTGCGTTTTTACACTATCACTATCACTGCTTGACCCTTCCTCCTCTGATTCGTCATTGCTGGAATCTGCATCTGAAGAATCTGAAGAATCCGAGTCTGATTTTGAGTGTTTGTAATAGTTTTTCTTGAATCTGACCTTGCCCTTGTAGTAAGTCTTTCCCTCATGTTTGTGCAGGTCTTGAATGTTGTAGTACACATCATCCTTAAGGCAGGACTTTATGCATTTATAAGCTGCAAAATGGCTGAGGGGTTTAGAGTCATCAAAACCTGGAAGCACTTGAAGGTAGGGTAATACGACTTGTTGAACTTCTTGGGGTATTCCTTGCCAGAATAAATCATTTTCATCCCTTTCCGCAATCATTCCTTTTGCTTGTAAGTGATGAGCTTGAGTCACAAACTTTCGATAGTATGTGTCAAGATCTGCTTCACTCTTGATTGAATGAGGTTGAAACAATAGCAAGCCAGACGTTCCCTGGTGTACCTCATCTTGTTATCGGTTTGTCCATAGAAATCCCTAAGCCTGTCCGCAAGTTCTTTAAAGGAATTTCCTTTTGCTTCAGGAAGATTCTTTAACAACTCTGCAACTTTCCTTCCACAATATTGTACCAAATGCTTACACTTTTCCTCATCTGTATATAATGCTTCTTCGCAGCATGCTTCATAATCATAAGAAACTTGTCCAGTCGCTTTCCTTTGAAATATGGAGCATCCTTGGCAGAAGGCCTTGGCATCAATCGAGGGGTTTGAGGTGTTGTCATACTGAATTAATTGATTTAGACTTGATTGAATGCACAAATTGATCAAAATTGAAAAGTACCCCTGTAAGGACCACCAATTATAGAAGAGACCTAATGAGCTTTATTTGTTTTCTTCAGCTAAAATGTTATAAGGGGTTTGTTTAGAATGTGTTAGATGAGGACAGATCAGTTTTGATGGGTTATGTGCCACTCAACTGTTGTTTTGTACTAGTTTTGTTGTTGGTTTGACCTTAGGACTTGAACACAAGACTCCAAGATAGATGCTCAGCACAAGATTTGAACACAGGACCTTCAGATACTCCAAAACACAGATAGCCAGACACCAAGATTTGAACTTACTTCGAATCCTGCTGGTCACTCCCCATCTCCCTGCTTGGTATCTCCCACTCTCCTGGTCTTTCTCGTGCTCAATCACCCTGTACTTCCTCATGCTCAATCGCCCCGTATTCCTTGTGGCTCAATCGCCCCGTATTCCTCGTGCCTCAATCACCCCGTATTCCTCGGCTCAATCGCCCCCGTATTCCTCCGCTCAATCGCCCCGTATTCATCGTGCTCAATCTCGCAATCGCTCTCGTGTCATCCTCGCACTCGGTCTCCGGCTCAGTCCCCTTGCTCAGCGCCACTTGGTCTCCCAGCCCCAAGTCATACCTCCATCTCCACACATTTGGCAATTCTCCCATCGTTGGGGATTTTGATATGAGTCGAGCCTTCTGGTCTATATCATCAGCGTGGAAAATCGTCATTTTCGGATCCACCAAATCCAAATGATGGAATCCAGATGTTGAGGATGACAACTCGGTTTGCGACGAGGGTGACACTGCGCAAATCAATCACAGGGGGTGGACCATTTACGGAACGAACAAGTCACTGAGATCAGAGGCATTGTGAATCCATGAAACCGGTGAGGCTCGAGCGCAAGGCGAAAGAGTGGGGACAGGCCTCTTTGAGCCTGTGATGCGGATTCAGACCTTGCAATAAGCATGAGAGAACGCGAAGTGCTGGGAATCCATGGAATGTGTATCAGGCCTCGTATGAGAAGGACCCCAAGCAGACCGTCCCCATCACGAGTATGTTGAAAAATCATACAGCCAGCCTAATCATGAGCTCATTGCTGCACATGTGGTGAAGAACTCCAATGCATTGAAAAAGAAATCGAAGGAGGCTTGTGGATCAGCACAATGCCTCCAAAAGGCAGCCCAAGCTTTATATTGCCCTCTCACCGGCGCGATGGGCAAAGTCATTAAGCAGACTTACGAAGCGCGCTGGAAGGGGGGATGACTTGAAATGGATGGCCACTATGAACATCACATTCTGTGGAATCGTCAGCGGCGTTCCTGACGAGGTGGCTTCAAACAGAATGCTCTATTCACCGGCTTGCCAGCGATGAATGACTGGGCTAAATTTGTCTTTCCAAAAGACCAGTTACGCATGAAGATGATTCATTTCCACATCCTGGTTCTATCAGGGGCAACATTTTTACACCAAAAATCAGAAAGCAAAAAGATTCCAAAGTCCATGCATCTGATGCAGGGGGGAAGGAGATTTCAGAGGATGCTCAATAACCTTCCTGACTCCTCTGATCGGTCGGTAGCCGCGTATACCTTGGGCAAGTCTCCCCCGATTCCTTGCCAACAACGAGTGAA
This sequence comes from Hydnum rufescens UP504, assembly GCA_014904985.1. Lineage (NCBI taxonomy): Eukaryota > Fungi > Basidiomycota > Agaricomycetes > Cantharellales > Hydnaceae > Hydnum > Hydnum rufescens. The sequence goes on from MU128910.1 coordinate 425,951, forward strand.
GATTGAGATTGGTGTTGCGGAATCTGAATTTCCAAGTCTCTTGTCCCTTTGATGTCTTGTAGTCCGAACGGAGAGTTGGAAGAAATTTGGCGCTACCTTTTTCCAGCCATCGGATGATTCAACAAAGGTCTGAGTTACTCAGCTCAAGCATATCGCCCAGGAGAATACAATGGGAAGCTTCCCAGTGACACTGTAATCGTCTCTGATCCAATTCAATAACCCACTCCTGACTGTTGCTCAAGTGGATGGACCCGGGGGAGCCAAATGATCTGATGCCAACAGTGCCAATGGGACTTCCGTCGCAGGCGGTGCTTCTGGGCCAGGAAACGGCCTCTCAAGTGATGGCCCCTCACAGAAGAAAAGAAGATGGGCCCTAAGCATCCAATGTCTGCTTGAATTCATCAACGAGCCCAGTGACGATGATGGCCCTGTAACAGATACTTTGAAAATCCAGGTGGAGCAAGTTCTGTTGGTGGTCAATCTAGTGGAACTACTTGGGGGTGGTGCTGGGTCTTCCGTCGATGTGTGTTGTCCAATGGTCAATTTAGTGGAATGCTCCAAGTGGTGCCATCAATGGTCCAATGGACTGGGCTGGGGGATATGGTCAAAACCAGCAAGAATACAACCCACATGATGATCCCTTGATGGCGTCCCTGTTTGCGAGGTACCCTGATTTGAACCTGGGCTTGAATCAAGGGTTTGATGACGGATTTCCTCTCTAAATTCTTCCACCCGACCTCCGTCTTGGATGTGTGCTTTGCATGCTTTTGCGTGCTTCATGCACTTTGAGTGCCTCTGCCTTCCCTTGGCCTTTTTTAAGACAAAAGTTTTCCCTTCATTTGATATACTACACCTATTTCTTGGATTTAATTTCTTAATCTCTGAAGAACTTGACTTCTTGTTAATTGCTCTATGTATATAACACATTAATTGACTTGATATCTGCCGCCATACCATGAGAAACCTTGGAGGTTGTGAGTTTGATATCAAAATCCCCGAGGGCAGACTTATGGATTGACCTAAGGTCACCCTCCTGAAATTATTTGATATCAAAGGATTCTGATGCCTGCTAGGCTTTTGATTTGACACAGTTTGACATACCTATTAAGGCCCCTCTAAGTGGTTGACCGAGGTGCCTTGTTTGACTCCATCAACTGTATGACTGGTTGGCAACTTGGAGAAAAGATCTTTCTCTCATTAATTCTATGTCAACTACCCCATGCTGGGATGATATTCCACCCTCCAATACCTCTAGAACATCACCATCTCAGATTG
>MU128910.1:427250-612520 GCA_014904985.1 Hydnum rufescens UP504
ACAAGACCTTAAGACACTTTCAAGACACTTCAAGACACAACTGCAAGACTTGAGATTCAAACACATGGAACTTCAAGAATGGATGTCTAGCAACTCCTACTCTGAGGGTTCTACAACTATCCACTATTCTTCACACAATAAGCAAGACTGACACACTCTGATTGTCTTATTCCCTTTATACTTTCTCCTTGTTCGAGATACTATTATTCTCTCCTACATAATGGGACTTGGATTACTAGGGTACAATGATTCCTCAGGGCACTTTGATCCTTGGAGGGGACTCCTCTTCAGATGCTCTTCTGCACTAAATTCCCCCTCTCTTTATACCTTTCTGAACCCTCCACATGACTCATCCTTTACTAATCCTCTTACTCACCCTTTATCATGCTCACTAATCACCTTACCAATTGTCTACTCATCTCTCTCCTTACTAACCCCTTGCTAGATCACCTGCCTTTAAGTATGTGCCAAAATTGCAGACTTCCTTAGTATAAAGTGTATTACCTCTCTTCCAGAGTTCAATGCTGGCAAGATGCAGATTTTTTCTTGAAGGAGCTAACCCAAGGGGTTTGAGCTTGAACGTTTTCTCTTCTACAGCGGACTACTCGGTTTTCATCAAGAATCATAATGGGATCATTAATATTGTTGCCATGTATGTTGACGACTACTCCTGTTCTCGAACAACAAGAAAGAGGATAGCAAAGAGTAAAACAGCCCTCAGAAGTGAATATGAAATGAAAGACCTTGGCAATGCTCAGTGGTTCCTTGGGCATGGGAAATAATTCACAACTGTCTTCCCACTCCCTCTCACTCTCTCAATGTCAATATTATTATGACTATTCTTGCTCAGTTTTGGCATGGAGAATGCTAAACCAGTCAGTTCCCCAGTAGCTGCAGGGCTCAAACTCAAAACATCTGGAATCAGCGAACCACCAAACAATCCCATTATCTAATCTATGCTTGGCTCAGCAATGTATGCTATGGTCAGAACACCCACCCAGACATTGCATTGCTATGTGCACCTAAGCCAGCACTCCTTGGCCCCCAGTCCTGCCATTCTCTCAGCACTTAGAGAGTCTACCACTACCTATCTGCAACAAAAAGGACACCCTCCTTACCTTCAATGGGGAAAGGAACAAAGAAAAGACATTGTTGGATATGTTGACTCCAACTAGGCCTCCAATCCCATAGACTGAAAATCAGTCACTGAGATGTCTTCCTCTTATATGGAATCTATCAGCTGGGCCTCAAAGAAACAACCAATGGTTGCACTCTCTAGCACTTGAAGGTGAATATATGGCTTCAACTCATAGCCACCCACAAAGCCGGTGGCTAATGCCATACTCCTCCGGACATTGGATACAACATCCCCTCTCCAACAATCTGCACACAATAATCAGGTCAGCTATTGCTAATTGCACAAAAACCTCAACATTTCATGCCAGATCCAAACACATTGAGGTCCAAACACCACCTTTGTATGCAAAAAATTGGCAGACAATATAATTGACCTCATATACACCCTGACCAAAGGGTCAAGTTAGTGGAATCCTTACAAAAGGGCTTCCACCTTGTTGAAGCAATGAGCAATCTGCGAAGCAATGGGACATCGGTGTTCCCACACCCCACTGAGTGGGTGGGTTGGAGTACAGCCGGATTGCAGTAAAGCTCAGTGTGATGCAGAACAGATTATGGAAACCTTCGGCAGCTAACATTGCTACTTCAGCTTGCCTTATTTCATATATACGATTATGCCCCTTTAAGTGTACTCTTTTCATAATAGCCACAACCTGTCCAGATTAGAGTCACAATGTCAGTTCGGCTATGTGAGATACTTCGGAAGGTTAATATATGATATCACTCTGAAGCATCACATGTTGCCCCTGCGATGTATGCTTTTATCGATCCAAAGTAACGTGAGATTAGGTTTTAGTGTTGGTCGGAGCTATCTTCTTAGTTGATGAGTGCATCTATACTCCAAGCAATAAGAGCGGTAATCCTATGTAAAGTAGACGAGCGATTAGAGAATAAATGAATGGGATTTATTGTGATGTTAGTTGTAGTAGGTCGTGTAGGTATCTATTATCGTCCAATATATGTAGTTTTCTTTAATTCCTGGAAGATCTGTGTAAGTATGAAGAGTACCAGTCATACTGTTCATGAAGTGATTGTAATAAGACTGTAATATAGTACTGCGAACCAAGATGAAATATGGTGGACTATCCTCATGATTTAAGCTAGCTCAATAAGTCCTGTGAAGAAGCAGAAGTGAAGATTATTGAAGTTTGAAACTGATAGAAATGTGCCAAATACAAATTCCCGCGCTCAATAAAAGTAGAGATGGAGAGTAATCATAATGTTCATAGTGGAGGACAAAGCTAAGCGATAAACCAGTTCAGAAACCAATTGATTTTCTTACATAAGAATATGCCATAGTATGTCTAATTACTTGATTTGTGAAATTCAGGATCATAAGTGATATGGTATCATGGTGGATAGGTAAATTAATAATAATCATAAAATTTATGATGAACTGAGATCAGTGCAGACGATGAGCGCAGACCTGTAATCACCGAATCTGATCTTCGAGAATAGAGTACAATGTCATTCTGAAGATCCTCAGCGCAGATCCCAGAAGATACAAGCAATGTCAATAAGTCACAGTGGTCAACATGAGTATTATATGCCGATGGTAAAGAAGCGGTAAGGGAGGAATGAATGACACGAGGTAATAAATCAATTACTCCAATAACAAGGCACTTTGCTCTTCATTGCAGGTATAACTTGATACTGGAATATGCGAATATCTGCTGTTTAAAAGTTGCTCTTTTTCCTATATGATAAACTCCTGTAGTCATGTCCAGCCATAGAATGAATCCTCAAAATCTACCGACATAATTCTCCAGATATCTTCGAAATATGTGAGAGCCATCACATAACCATCTTTAATAGCACTGACTTACATGGCCATGATTGAGGTTAATGATACCAGATTCCCCTTTACGATAATGACTGCGTGCTAAACGTTCCCATTCCCGACTTGGTGAGAGTGCCCTGTATCACTCGATTATGGCACCTAGTAACACCCACCTAATGGCTAATCTTTTCTCTCTCTAGTTTCAGGCATATCACCAAGGGGGCATAAGGATGATGGGTTGAGTAGTGTGGTATCATCATCTAATGATGATGATGATGATGGAGAACTAGAGGAGGATTGTGAAGTAGAGGACCTTGGTTTTATTGGACTTGTAGATAGCACCCTCATAGATAGTGAAGATTAATGTACTAGAATTATTATTTATTAATGTGTATAGCCCTTGTCTTGAACTAAATATTGTGAAGTCCTTGAAGTTGAGGCCATTGACAATGGTTGATGTCAAAAACCATCAATATGAGGTCAAAATTCAGTTTTTTGATCATCATTTGACATCAACCCCAATTTAAGCCTCTCAGGCCAGGACAAAACATCAAAATGGTACTCCTTTTGAGCTAAGGCTATATGGCTGACCAGCCTGTAAATGTAATAGATTGTTCATTGGCAGAGGGAAAGAGTGTAAATAGTTGCATGCACTCACAAGTACATTGCCCCTGTCTTCAGGCATGATTTTTATCAGAGGCTGTAGAGAAGGTAGACTAGGGATATGTGTTGAAATAATGTGGAAAAAAAGATGTCTGGTATTTCTACTCCAAACCACAGCCTCTTCTTGCTGTCTCCAGTTGACATTGTTGGACTGGGATCTTTGGACATGGTTCAAGAAGTGCTCCTTTCCTCAGTTAAGTCTGTATCCATTCAAACAAACTGAGGATTCAGGAAACATGATCTCTAAGTTCACTGAAAGCAGGATGGAGGACCATGATAGAATAGAGGGGTTATTTTATGAGCTTAGGTGTCCCACAGAGGACAGGTAGGAAGGGGTGAGCCAAGAGGTGGTGTCAGCAAGCTGAGAGGCAGTGATGGTGAGCCTGGGGATGCTATGGGTGAGCCAAGACCAATTTTTGATTCTGGTTGGGCTTGCCAACACCTAATCAGATTCCACAGTGGCTTTCCCACACCTTAATGGGGCTCCCTGAGACCAACTTTGACTCCCCAAGACCTAATCACACCAGAGCTTCTCAGGGGCTACCACCCCCAAACCCCCATCTTTTCTGGGGGGGACCAAGGCCTAAAAAATAGGCCCCAGGGGGCCCAATTTTTTGGTCCAGTATGCAATACAAAATTGAGCATCCCCAGCAAGCCACTATAGTAGACACCTTCTTAGGTTAGATGTACCTATAGTCTATAACTGACTTAACTAGGTACCTATGGTCATTTGCCTGAGGTGAAAAAATTCCTTTGCTAGACTTAGAGTGAGTAGGCCTGCTCAATTCTTAAAAGTCACCCAAGTTTGGTGTGACTTTTCCCATACTTTTGATGAACCCTGAGCTTATGTAAGCACAAAATCATTTGTACCCAGGCACCACTTTGTGAGAGATGCAAAACCTCATTTTCCTTTGTACTTTGTGACTTTGTACTTTTCAACCCTGAGCATGGGATCAATGCAAATCCCTGTGCACCCAAGCAGCCCTTCTTGCCCTTCTTTTCAGATGCTGCACACTGACAGACAACAAGCACCCCATTCCTGTGCTTGCTTAGAAACAAGAATGGGCATGAGAGGAGCAGAAATGACAGTGGAGTATGTACAGAGTTAATGATTATATTGGGGAAAAAGTCCCCAGGTGGAAAAGGTTGCACAGATGGCTCAGGTAGATGGGGGCAGGAGCAGGAACTAGCATATATTTGGCAGGCTGGTACAATATATCTGATGTAATACAGTCATGGACAGCCAAAGTCAACAATGTTGATTTGCTCCTGAAGTATTCATTGAAATCATTCAGAAATCACCTCAATGCCCTCACAAATGCTCTAAGCAGCCTTCTAGGTGCTTGGCTGCCATTAATTCTATATTTTCTTAACAATTATGAAAAAATTTTGGCCAGACCTTAAAATCAAGTGCTCAAGTTCAAAGTCATAACAAAATGTAGCTACTAACTAGGAGAATGTGATTCAGCAGAGAGTATGGCCCCACCTGCACCCAGAGAGACAGAAATTGATTATTAGTCAGAGTGCACCAATGTGGACTCAATTTCAGAAACACCCAACTGGCTGCCAAACTTCTGAGACTATTGACTTATGGATGAGGCCCAAATAACTTCTTATTTTTGGCAGGTAAATGACCTGAATAACTCTGATGATAAAGGTGATGAAGATTTTGCCTGGGATCCACATGGCCCATTGCAACAATAATACTCTACCTTATGTCACTAATGAAGATGTGCATCTTGGATGGCCCTGATGACAATGATCTAGAACAGGAGGATATTTGCATAATAAGGAACTAAAGTCTCTTTCTGCAGCTATTGATGCAGATGAGTGGCTGCCAAAAGGAGAGAAGTGGAAGTTGGAATCTCAGGGGAGGTGTGCTGCTTCAAAATTTGTTTTTTTTCTTTTCTTTCTCTTTTTTTCTATGGAGGCTTCAATTTATTTTATGTCAGGATGTCCAAAGACATATATCAATTCTCAACTAATTGTATCCTATATTCACTCATGATTATTGTTTATATGTATATAGGTGTCATTTACCCTCTCCAATGTAGTCCTAATACACATTCCAGTCCACTCACACAGTCTCAGAAGCAGTCTAACTTCTCTCAAAATTTGCTCAAAATTTTGGCCAACCTCAAATTAACCCTAGGAAAATTTTAAAGGTGTTTTTGGGTTCCTTGAGCCTCAAGGAGCCCAAATCCATTGAGATCTAAGCTTCAGAGTCACTGAATGCTCCAGATACAATTGTTGACTTTGGCTGTCCACAACTATACATGTATCCAAGCTCATACCTCCAACCAAAAATGGCAAAGAACACCCCCCGCTCAATTCTTATGGTGCTTTTCAGAGGGAACTGAGGATTTTCTGTGACTTTTGGATGTCTCCAGGAACAAAAAAGTCATCAGATTTTGGTGACCTTTTAGAATTGAGTAGGCCTAGTACTATTTGTTACCCATTAATTGCTGCAAAGTTAAACAATCATGTAAAAAACCATTTGAAACTTCTCAGATAGCCCTCAAACTTGGCATATAAATAGAAAATAACAATATCTACAACTGAGAAAATTTTTAAACAATTATAAGAAGAATTGAGGCTTGGGGGGGGGGGGAATCCATGTGAGGGGCCCAATTTTGCTTTGGCAGTTTCCATATACCTATTACTTCCCACAACAACTCACTCAACTGGCTGAGGCAAAGACCACACAGATCCTGGACTGTTGGTCTTACCCAACTCTGTACATTGTGTGACAAGAGGTGGGGGTGGTCCTGGATAAATTGTGGGCACAGATTGGTGAGCATATTGCAAAATTCCAACTTCTAGTCTGGTCACATATTGATATCCAGGTGAACTAATCCATGCTGGGCAGGATCATGGATGATGCTGGAGAGGCTGATGGGAGGGACTGGTAATGTATGGTTGAGGAGATGAGCTGCAGAGACACTTGGGAGAGGACAATAAAGATAAAGGTCTGTCCAACCCATTGCTGCCCTCATTCTCCTTGTCCTGGTGGATGTCCTCACTGGGTTGCATCCTTTTTCTGGTAGATGAAACCTTCTTAGAAGCCTGGGCAGCAGCTGCTAGTGCTGCCTTCTCTGCCTTTGCTCAAGCCTTTGCTTGCTACTTGAGCTCCCTAGCAGCCGCCTTAGCTTCCTGTGCCTCCCTTGCTGTATGAGTCTTCCATTCCCACTCTGCTTCCTTCTCAGCTATGGCCTTGAGGTCTCCAAAGTGCTTTGCAACTGTTTTTGCACACTTTTGATAGAGTTTTTGTAGTTGATCAAAAATGCACAACAATCTGACAGCCATCACCACTAAGCTCCAACTGAGGAAAGCCCATATTATACCTAGAGATAGCCAAGGACCTTTCCTATGTGTTCCAAGTAGTTTTATCATTGAAAATGGACTCCAGCACTTCTGAATGCATTTATGAGTATTAAAAATGAGCAAATTTGGGTGTATTTTACAAATGATTTGCTCTGTGAGAGCAGTTTAGTGAATTTTTGACTTTGTGTTGCGCAGGATTCTAGATACACTCAGTATGGATCTATAGTATGAATTTGGAGAGTAATGGTCAAGAATTGGGGGCTCTAGGAGGGCAACGGCAATCAATAGGGTCCGGTAATGTGACCAGTAACAAATAGTACAGTATCTCATTTCTCTTTTTCGGTTACTTTTCGGAGAAACGAGGTTGCCGAATGAATGGGTAGGAGTCTGATTAAGGAGATGCTATAATTACATAATATACGTGACTGGAATCAGTCCTGAGCGCAAGCCGAACCCCGAATCTGACTTGGACTTCGGAGATAAGTCAAGTCATTCGGAAATCTCACAGAGTCCCCCGAAGTCAAGCCAAGTCAAGTCACGGCAACACTATAGCCGACCGGTAAGAAACGGAAGGAAATGTTATAAAGGGTTTGTTTAGAATGTGTTAGATGAGGACAGATCAGTTTTGATGGGTTATGTGCCACTCAACTGTTGTTTTGTACTAGTTTTGTTGTTGGTTTGACCTTAGGACTTGAACACAAGACTCCAAGATAGATGCTCAGCACAAGATTTGAACACAGGACCTTCAGATACTCCAAAACACAGATAGCCAGACACCAAGATTTGAACACAAGACCTTAAGACACTTTCAAGACACTTCAAGACACAACTGCAAGACTTGAGATTCAAACACATGACTTCAAGAATGGATGTCTAGCAACTCCTACTCTGAGGGTTCTACAACTATCCACTATTCTTCACACAACTAAGCAAGACTGACACACTCTGATTGTCTTATTCCCTTTTATACTCTTCTCCTTGTTCGAGATACTATTATTCTCTCTACTAATGGGTACTTGGATACTAGGGTACAATGATCCTCAGGGCACTTTGATCCTTGGAGGGGACTCCTCTTCAGATGCTCTTCTGCACTAAATTCCCCCCTCTCTTTATACCTTTCTGAACCCTCCACATGACTCATCCTTTTACTAATCCTCTTACTCACCCTTTAGTCATGCTCACTAATCACCTTACCAATTGTCTTACTCATCTCTCTCCTTACTAACCCCTTGCTAGATCACCTGCCTTTAAGTCATGTGCCAAAATGCAGACTTCCTTAGTATAAGTGGTTATACCTCTCTTCCAGAGTTCAATGCTGGCAAGATGCAGATTTTCTTGAAGGGCTTAACCCAAGGGGTTTTGAGGCTTGAACGTTTTCTCTTCTACAGCGGACTACTCGGTTTTCATCAAGAATCATAATGGGATCATTAATATTGTTGCCATGTATGTTGACGATCTACTCCTGTTCTCGAACAACAAGAAAGAGATAGCAAAGAGTAAAGCAGCCCTCAGAAGTGAATATGAAATGAAGGACCTTGGCAATGCTCAGTGGTTCCTTGGCATGGAAATAATTCACAACTGTCCTTCCCACTCCCTCTCACTCTCTCAATGTCAATATATTATGACTATTCTTGCTCAGTTTGGCATGGAGAATGCTAAACCAGTCAGTTCCCCAGTAGCTGCAGGGCTCAAACTCAAACATCTGGAATCAGCGACCACCAACAGATCCCATATCAATCTATGCTTGGCTCAGCAATGTATGCTATGGTCAGAACACACCCAGACATTGCATTTGCTATGTGCACCTTAAGCCAGCACTCCTTGGCCCCCAGTCCTGCCCATCTCTCAGCACTTAAGAGAGTCTACCACTACCTATCTGCAACAAAAGACACCCTCCTTACCTTCAATGGAAAGAACAAAGAAAAGGGACTTGTTGGATATGTTGACTCCAACTAGGCCTCCAATCCCATAGACTGAAAATCAGTCACTGGAGATGTCTTCCTCTTATATGGAAGTGCTATCAGCTGGGCCTCAAAGAAACAACCAATGGTTGCACTCTCTAGCACTGAAGGTGAATATATGGCTTCAACTCATAGCACCCACAAAGCCGTGTGGCTATGCCAACTCCTCTCGGACATTGGATACAACATCCCCTCTCCAACAAATCTGCACATCAATAATCAGTCAGCTATTGCTATTGCACAAAACCCAACATTTCATGCCAGATCCAAACACATTGAGGTCCAACACCACTTTGTATGCAAAAAATTGGCAGACAATACTATTGACCTCATTTACACCCTGACCAAAGGTCAAGTTGTGGATATCCTTACAAAAGGGCTTCCCCTTGTGAAGCATGAGCAATTCTGCGAAGCAATGGGAATCGGTGTTCCCACACCCCACTGAGTGGGTGTGTTGGAGTACAGCCGGATGCAGTAAGCTCGGTGATGCAGACAGATATGGAAACCTCGGCAGCTATGCCTACTTCAGCCTTGCCCCTATTTCAGTATATCCGATTTATGCCCCCTTTAATTCCTTCTATGCCCACCTTCCAGATTAAACATGCATTCCTATTGTGTACTTCAGTATATACTACCTCTGAGGCTCCTGTGCCCCTCAGTTCTTTTTCCCAAAGACTGAGGTTGGCTTTGTTGTCACTTCTTCTGTAGTATAGTCACTTATCCAGATCTCCTATAGTACCAACCATTCTAGGTACTATTCTCAATATTAGTTCTTTTTCCTGAAGACTGAGTACCGACTGTTCTAGTATAACTGAGTACTCTGCCAATAAATATGGGACTCATCCATTGATGAAGCTGCTCAAATAGTCCTTGGAAAGCAGAAGTGAGATTGAAATTGAAACTGAAGGAAATTGCCAAATCAAAATTACAAATCATCATGGTTTTCATATTGGAACAGCTCAGTAACAGTTCAGAACCAGCCATTATTTCTTTTCAAAGAATATGCTCATAGTTTAATACTTTGTGATGGATCATGTCATAATAATTACATAATATATGTGACTGGAATCAGTCCTGAGCGCAAGCCGAATCCCGAATCTGACTTCGGAGATAAGTCAAGTCATTCGGAAATCTCACCGAGTCCCCGAAGTCAAGCCAAGTCAAGTCACGGCAACACTATAGCCGACCGGTAAGAAACGGAAGGGAGGGATGACACGATTAATATTGCTCCGAAAAACAAGGCACTTGCCTTCATTCAGTTAACTGACTACTGGAATTATCGAATATTGCGTTAAAGTCTCTCTATTCCGATTGAAAACCCTGTGTCTGTTCCAGCCCATGAATAATCCAAATCACGACATAATTCTGGCCCAGATTCTCGAAAAGTTGGAAAGCCTCACTACAGCTAATGCACTACTCCAGGCCAAGGTTATGAGTAACCGATCCCTTTTCGATGACTGCGTGCTAACGCTCTCCCATTCCCGGACTTAGGTGGATGCCCTCACTCATGGGCGACCTAGTACACCCCCTAATGGCAATGCAATTGCGATCCCCGATGCCGTTTCCCGTTCCCCAACGGGATTGCCGCCTTCCTCCTACTCATATAGTTCCCTGACTTCTCAGTCCCCCGTCTCCTCAAGTTCTCCTATCTCCCAGCTTATGACCCGTGCAAGCAGTGAGAAGGATAGAGAAAAAGAGAAGTCACTCTATCCAAATCGTGTGATTATTACCAGTAAGAAGGACGACGATCACTTTCTCCGTGCTTTACGACTCATAACGCATCGTTCTTCTACTCGTGTCTCCAGCATATCCTGACCAATCCGGTATCAAGCCCACTCCTCTCCATTGGGGCGCCGCAGATCCCGTCGCCCGTGGCCCAGTCGTATGTAGTCGCCTCCCCGGATCCATCAAAGTCCGCAACGCTATCGGGGCCCACAGCGGCTCCTATTCCATTTATCGGGCCTTGGCCATTGGCATGGGCACACTCGAGAAGAACCACAGACCAGACTACACCATGACCGAACCCCCCGTGTCCATCCCACCTCAACCCTCGTGGAATGACCCAAACAGGATTGTTTCTTTTGATCCGTGGGGCCACCTCGCCCCACATGTTTACAAGGGCGATATCGAGGCGGGTATCGATGTGCGCCCTAGCATCGCCGTGACGCGCGCGCATATCAAGTTATCTGAGATTGACCACCCGCTGCCGAATTATTCGCTCCCAGTGGATGGGAAGCATGTCGTGCGCTCGAGGCCACTGCTGAACGAGGATGGGAGTGTGTCAGAACTTGATCCGGGTGTCGAACTCCCGGTTTCGAAGGCGGCTATCGAGCCTGTGTGGTACTTACCAGGCGTTGCAGAGCGGTTTGGCGTGTAAGTGGATGCACCGTCTTGTTTCTGCGGATCGCCTTGTGGCTTACATTTTGGGGTCTCATTTCTAGATCCGAGTCCCTGCTTCGCAGAGCATTGTTTGAAGAGACGGGAGGAATGTATCCTGAGCTCATTACCCGTCCGGACGTCAAGGTGTTTTTACCGCCCATTGGTGGATCTACGGTGTATATTTGTGAGTACAGTTCTTCTACGCCCGCGGATCCAAGTCGCAGTCGGAATACTTCGATGCTTCAACTCTTCTTATTTACAACTCAATGGAACTATTTCCTCTTCTTGCATGGTGAAAAACAGTCGGAAATCCGGCATTTATGAGCAACCCCACCAAGGAGCTCACATTGCGAGTGCATGATGAGTGTAATGGGTCTGATGTGTTCGGGAGTGATATATGCAGTGCGTGTCATTTTCTTTTTCCCCATCCTTGCCTTTTGTCTTCTCCTAATTGCCATTCGTTGTCGCCTACGTGGATTACAGCATGCAAACCGTATTTGATATTCGCCATTGAAGAATGTGTGCGCTGTGCACAACGCGGGGGCGTGGGTGTTGTCGTCTACTTCCGAAAAGAAGGACGGGCGTTGGGTGAAGTGACCAAGTCAGTCGATATCTCTCGCGCCTCCTACTCTCCCCCGGTTTCGTTTGACTATTGCTAATTCGATTGCTTTTGCGCCCCTTTGCTTGATCGGTGACCATAACAGGTATCTTGTTTATAACCTGCGCAAGCGAGGGGGAGATTCTGCCGACAAGTATTTCAAGTCTACGGAACTGGTGGCTGGTGTGAAAGACATGCGGTTCCAGGCGTTGATGCCTGATGTGCTGCATTGGCTTGGGATCAGGAAAATCGATAATATGGTGTCAATGAGTGATATGTACGTCCACCCCTTCTATCGCTTTAGAGCATCATCACTGATTAATTCCAATTGGAAATGGGATGTGTGCTTTATACACGTAGGAAATACAATGCGATCGTGGAGAGCGGGATACCTATCATTCGACGATACGATATCCCGGATCATCTTATTCCTCCTGATTCACATGTGGAGATCGATGCGAAGATTGCTGCTGGCTATTTCACGTCGGGGAAGAAAGTTACTGAGGAAGACTTGAAGAATACCGTTGGGAGAGCTTGGGAGGATACGGAACATTAGACCGATTGAAAGTTGCCAAACGTAAGTGGGTTGACGAGTAGATGTTAGGGGAGGTGGGCTTATACATAATTTGTTTCCCTCCCGTTGTGACTGGAAATGTTGTCTTTAGTGCACATAATTCCTCATTGTATAGTATCTCTTGTTCATTTTTTTTTTCGTTTGTAGGGGATGTGTTTCCTCGTCTTCCTCCCTTGTGGCAACACGTATTCTTAAATACACCCTCCTGTTGTCGATGTACCTGAGATCCCCTGGTATTTAGGGGGGCACGAACCGCAGGGCAGTTGGTTGATCACAAGCCCAGCTAAGTGCTCATTATCGTCCCCGTAGGAAGATAGAGAACTCATACAACAGGACATCCTCACCTTCAAAAATGTGTATTAGCCAGCAGCCATTCTTGGTTCTGTCTTGCTCGAGGCCAGAAGTTCAGTTAGGCTTTAGCGGGTCGCCTCATGTGCCCGGCCTCACTTTTCCCTCCGGTCGGGATGTCCCAAGCAATTATCCTCTTCTCACATCCCCCGAACAACTGTAGGGTTCTCTAGAGTCGCTGGGCTGGCAACACACTGTATCCGCTTTCCTCGGGCAGGCCTCTTGCTCGTCGCTGATGCCCCTTTACAGTGCTATTTCATTACCGAACTTTATCACACAGAAAGTGATATTCAACTTCGCAGTCATAAGGGGCCCTATGAACATATACCGTATGGCAATATCGACCCCCTCAGAAAATCCGACAAAACCACGTCGAAATCGGGGATCTGATCATGCTTCCAAGAACGGCATTGCGAACCCCCTCGCGCTTTCCGAAAGCGGCCTTCGATGATTCAACCCGTCTCAACACCCGGACCATCCCCACTTCATAAATGGGGCGTAAAATAGATTTAGCGTCCTCTTCCCTGAGGCAGTTGGGTTTCTCGAGGTTCAAACAATGAGCCTATCAAGTGAGGTAAACTCAAGCGCACTATCTCTTTCGAACCCCTTAGTTGACGCCCCAAACGGGCGACCGACGGCTTTACTTGGATATTCTATATTCCCCCTCATGTCGCTTGCATTCATCCAGTGAGGACGACGACTCGTGTTCTTTGTGATTTCATTCACCTCGACTTCGATCCAGCGATACTCAGTTTGGGAAAAGAAACACGGTCGGCAAATGGGACGGCCTTGCTAGCAATTACCTTTTTTTTTCTCAAGTTTCTGGGGCCAGAATTTCACCCGGTGCTTGAGTAACAGCTCGCACGACCTAGCACAGTGACAGGCGCAACATAATTGAGTTCTGACGCCCTTTTCATAATACCTAATGATCCACTGCTTAGCTGTTTTCTCGTTATGGAATTTCTGGGAGGACAACTAAATATAGTTTTTTAAGGAGAATAAACCAACGACATCTATGAGCATATTCCATGTTTCTATATCTACGGCATCTATCTTCCAATATGTCTAGGTGTCTAACTGGGAGGGGACCCATCCAATCTCGTACCTCGTATATCGTACAGACGACTGGAGTTGATTCTCCTCCAGGCCCACTTCTTCCATCTTCATTATCGCCAAGTGGGCTTGACCCGGAGGGTCCGTCTCTTGGGACGAATGTGAAACATTGGGTCCTTGCAGCATCTTGGGCGCAAGGGGGAAAACGGTTGTGATGGAGGCATATTCTTTCAAGTGTGTGGGCCGCAACGGAACGACGAGGTGGAACCTCGGTTGCGGAGTTGACACCGGCGATAACATTGAAGGGCGTCGAAGGAGGGCTTCTACCGTCCCCTTCAGCCATTCAGCTTGATGCTCCTCGTATACAACATCCGCACCGAATATCACATCGAAAGGCTGTCTAAGGGTTGCATCTAGGTTGGGCAACCGTTGTCCTTCGTCATCGCGAAAATTAAATGCCGAGGCAATAAAGTCCTGCCAATCGAGGTGGCAGGCACAAATAGCGACCTGTCCACTGAATGGGGCATTATGCATTATATTTTTGCCGAGATTACTGAGAACCACGGCGTCGAAATCTGTGGCGACGATATCAGCGGCACGAGAAACATTGCTGGAGATCGATTTCGCAACGACCAGACTAACGAGGCCCGTTCCCGCTCCCAGCTCCAGGACTCGCAGGGAACGACCGTCAACAGTGTGGGGAAGGAAGTAAGCAGGATCCAAGGCAATGGCTCTTCCCAAAACCAACGCACTTCCCCATATCTGCATCCCAACGGCACCGGGGTGATCATGAGAGTTTATGCTTCCTTCCCGTATGCGCACTCCTATAGCCTCGTTTTGAGTCGATGGGAAGGAGAGTGTACGGACGACTTCACCCGATCCTGAGGAGCCAGAGCAGATGGCAAGAAGAGAGGTTACTTTATTTAGGAGCGGCTCATGTCGATCCTCATTCGACTCGGATAATCGACAAGCAACGGCCGAAAGCCAGCGGATTGCGAAATCTCGTTCAAAGATATCGTCTTTGCCTTCATCTGCATGAATTTTTTTTTAGAACAAGGGAAGCCGATCGTCGGGAGGCGACCGGCCGACTTACTTGAAGCATCCCAGGGCCTCCCGGCGTCCACATATAGGTCGAAAAGACGATCGAGAGCAATGATCACCGAATCTGAGTCGAAGTGTTTCGTCAGATGGGGGAGAAATTGCGTGGGATGCTGCTTCACTATTCTAGGCTCTACTTGCACGCTAAAAGATCCCTTAAGGCCTCAATTCCTGTACATGTATAAGTGAAGAAACAAAACATACAGAACATCTTCATTTCTTAAAATATTGACCGAGACTTTGCTGATGTTCGACGGAACACATACGAGCTCACAAACTTGTGGGGAGTATCATGGATGGATCCATTGCGATGATGGTGACTGGAAGGGGGATCCAGTATCATGGCCCAGAAGAGGCACCAGTACTGAGACTACTGGGCAAATGTAGCGTCTGTAACGCTTGCCTGTGACTGTCACTTAACCTACAGTCCTAAGACTGCACACAACATCAAATTCTCCCCAAATCCCTGCTCACAATTCAACTTGATACTTGATAGAGACGCTCTTGTTTCTGTCATCTCTGTCAGACCCCTCTGCTCCGATTATCTAACCAAGGGACACTTGATCTTTGCACTCGGCACATTCCAACGAATCGCAGGAGGGCCCTATATAGAGGCTGGCAAGAACTGCTAGGAGGACCCGCCACGGATGTAAGGAAACCACTAGCAGGATGCAGTGCACCATCACTACTGTGCAACTGCCAGTAGTAATGACGCCATGCTTGGACCCTCGAAAGGGAGAATTTAAGCTTGAAGCTTCTGAAAGGCTCAGAAAGGCTCTCTTAGCTTGTGGCCTTGTGGGAGCGACTCGCTTATAAGTTATCACTACCTGCATTACTGGATGCCGTGTACCGAGCTCAGGAACCAATACGACCTGCCGGAATACACTTATCAAACCCTGGGTTGCGTGCTCGTACCTTGTTATTGAGCTCTGGGAATCAGATATGGATGCCGATTGGGGTTACTATGTTCGAGGGAAGAGATGATCTTCTCCTGTGTAGAGGCGGAAAGCGCCGAGAACGATCTAGTGATAGCAGAGGGCGAAACTAGAAAGACAGTTCGATGGGGCGGACGCGTAATAGACGTCGTACGAAAGAGAAGGACCATGACTTGGAAATAGATAGCTGATAGGAAAATGAGTAAGGGCGGTCACTTCTCGTGGGCCGTAGACTTGGAGAAAGAATCTGACAAGCGTTCAATGCCTTTACGCGTTCTTATAAGGGTATATCTGTGTTGAGGCCCTTCGCCGAGGTGTGGTGTACGATGAAGAGGGTGGAGTTCATCAAGAGTCGGCGGAAATATTAGCCGATATGCGTATGGCTCGTGAGGCGAAACGCGGTGTCTCTATGTTGGAGGACTGCAGGGCTGGAGTCCTTGCGGGCGAGCGGGGTTTCGGCGCCCTAGTCCTAGTCAGTATGCGTTATGTGAGAGGATTGTTGAAGATATATTCACTTATCATCCGCTGTATATTGTGGGGACGGCTTCTTCTGGCTTTAAGTTCCCTCGATACGATGTGTACCCCTTTCACTTGATACCAGCATGAAGTCGAATGGTTTTGCAGAGGAGGACACCCTAAAGCACGGGAAGGTCGTCGTCGACTCCAGTCTTGTGGATGATGCGGCTGTCTTCATCTCAAGCGACGACGAGCTGCTTGATCCTGCTGCCGCCGCTAAGGTCAGAGCTAAGATTGACAAGCATTTGCTCCCTCTCATGCTGGGTGAGTGTGAGTCATGCATCGGGGAGACACTGGCGCCTGATAGTATTCCTCAGCGCTGTACTGGTTAGAGTCCGTCCACCGTCTTGTGACCGATATACTCATCTACTTCCAGTGTCCAATTCATCGACAAAACCACTCTTGGGAACTCTGCAAATCTTGGTATCAAGCACACCGCACATTTAAACGCCAATCAGTATGTTATGCGGATTCATAAATGTTTCTTGCCCAACCTGACCCATCCACTTTTCTAGATAGTGAGCCTTGATCAATCATATAAGTACAGCCTGCATCGCTGACAAGTAAAATTTAGCAACTGGCTTGGGACAGTATTCTACCTCTCATATCTTGTGTTTGAATATCCGTGTGTTAACGTTGTTTCCCATCCATATGCTCAGTATTGACGCCCATCCCTGGATTATAGGCAGAATCTAGCTCTCCAGCGATTTCCGGTGGGTATCGGTCCATTAGGATGAGGGCGACCTAACACTTTGTCAAGGTCGGCAAATGGATGGCGTGTAATATCTTCATCTGGGCCATTGCACTTGCTTCGCATGCTGCTTGTCATTCATTCGGCGCTCTATTTGCTGTGCGATTCGTAAGTCGTCCTGTAATACCTCTTCCATTCCCCTTTAATTTGTTTTCCAGATTCTTGGAATGTGCGAGGGATCAATAACGGCTGGCTTTCTCATCGTTACCAGTATGTTTTGGACCCATAAAGAGCAGTCGGTCCGCGTTGGATATTGGTTTTTGATGAATGGAACTGGTCAGGATTTATCCTATTCCTCTGACAAGTGTTAATGACACATTGACTTGGATTTCGTGTGCCTACTTAGCGCAAATCGTGGCTGGATTGGTGACATTTGGCTTGGTACACATAAAGCACTCACCTCTTGCCCCATGGCAGTGGTATCTTTTGATTACTGGTATTCTTACTCTCTGCATTGCAGTCTTGTTCTGGTATATATCTCCCTCGGACTTATTTTCGACGACTCTAAACCCCTTGTATTCCAAGGTTTTTCTTTCCGGACAATCCTCAAACTGCGTGGTTCCTTACACCCGAAGAGAGGACAATAGCCATTAAGAGGATTCGCTCTAACCAATCCGGGGTTGAAAATAAACACTTCAAACTGGGACAGTATGTAATGTCCTCTACTTCTGAGTTCACGAGCTTGACTCTTCCGGACTCAGAATGTTAGAAGCACTCCGAGACCCGAAGACATGGATCTTTTCCTTGTTGTGAGTCATACATGGTGTGGCCACCCGACCCTCGTCATTAATCCTCTGTCCCATTGATGTGGCAATTTAGCGCGGCTCTTACGTGAGTTTTACCAGGTTCTTACTCCAGGTTCGGAAGTTGAGCTTATTGACGTGTGTAGTAACATCCCAAATTCTGTGAATTCCTTTGGACTTCTTCAATGGTCCCACAAATTACTGAAATGCAGGGTCCGATAGCTCACTAATCAGCGTGCGATTATCGTCAAGTCTTTTGGCTTTTCCACCCTCGTTGTCACTCTACTTGGGTGTATTGACGGTTTGATCGAAAGTACGCGAAGAGTATTTCAAGCATAGATGTCTGGATTCGCTAATATATTGGCCGTACAGTCGTCACAATTTTTTCAGCCGTGAAAATCGTTGAGCGCATTCCAAATAGTCGAGCGTCCGTCGCTGCACTGTACTATATTCCAAATATGCTCGGTGCTATCCTCATTCTGGCCTTGCCGTGGCAGAATCGGAACGGGCTTCTAGCCGCTACCTACCTCACAGGTCCGCACTCCTTCCTTCTCACCCCCATCTTCGAGGCATAGAGCATGACACCACACCCTTTCTGCGTTTTTTGTGCATGTCATAGACATTGCATCTTCTGGGTTTGTTTTATCACTAGGATGGGTGACGGCAGTCACTGCTGGCCACACCAAACGTGTAACAACTCAAGCGATCATGCTAAGCTCTTATTGTGTTGGTGCGTCCATACACATGCATATCGTTTATCTCTGCACTCGAACTTTATCTGGAGTTTCTCAGGCAATATCGTCGGCCCACAGATGTGGCAGCAGGTGAGCTGGATATCTTCCTTTTTCCATGCGACTGGATCGCGACGTTATCTCTGATACCAATACCTATTTTCTCAGCAATATGTACCACGCAATCGTGTCCCATGGGGCGTCATACTTGGGTGTTTCACCATCTGTCCGCTGCTCTACTCCTTGCTGCGATGGCGTCTCGCACGGGAAAACCGACGGCGAGACCTGGAGGAAGACTCTGTCGAGACGATCCAGGATACGTACATCATCCGTGAGAAGGCAGACGGCACCAAGGTTGAGACACACATCGATGAGGTAATGCAGCACTTCATCACATTTGATTTCGTATACTCATCATTACCCTATTTCTCGATCTCATCCAGGCATTCCTTGATTTGACCGATATCGAGAATCGGAAGTTCAGATACGTGCTCTGATTTTTTTTTCTTCGAATCTATCTGTCGGAAGCTTTCTTGAGAAGGAGCGGAACCGACGTATTTGTACATGACCTTGACGAATGAATCCTTGTTCCATATCCGTGAGATGTCAATGAAGACCTCTACTAGAACATGAGGCGTGCGCAAGCGGTGAAGTCGACCCTGAAGGAGTACCCTCGCCTCAGCTCCATCCTCCACACGAGCAGTCAAAGCACTGCATCTTATGAAGGGCGCCCGGTGACTCCTGGGCATCAGTGTGATGGTTGTGGGTGTGAACACTTTGCATCTTCGGAGACATCCCCAGCCTCGAGGCTCACCGAGCCACTGCAGCTTCATGCCATCCACACGACTACCACAACCAAGGCCTGTACGACCTTCTTCCTTCCATAAATATGTCTCCCTAATGACGGGTTGCTTCCTAAAGATTGAACGATAATTCAACCCAGCCGAGCCCCAAATGGCAAGCGGTATTGTGGCCAAAGTATCCGCATTCCTCAAAGAGAACAGAGCACGCCGAAGAAGACAGAAAGTGTGCCCTCGAAGAACGAATAGCGAACATGGCCAAAGGGACGGAGGACCAAATACAAATCGAATACAACGAGCGCCTCGCCTCCATCAAGAACACGGAGAGTCAACAGCTCTTGAAATTGTACTCCAAAATAGCTAGCCTCAAGCGCGAGCATGCCATCGCCCGACACAGGGAAACAAAGATCGTTTCATGGCTCAATTCGACATTGTACCAAGACCTCTGCGAGCGGAGGCAAGTGCGAAGCGCGGAGCGCTTGTTGGAGGAAGCTCCCGAACCACCTCGAGGGCTCGTCTGTGGGGAAGACGTGATTGCCCAGGTCCAACGCATGCTCAGCCAAGGCCAGAAGGCACTGGATGAGCAGTTGAAAGAAGAATGCAGCAAACTAGAGGACAAATGTCGAGCCGCGAGGGCCCGTGCTATAGAGCAGCGGCGAAAGGCCCTCGGCGAGGCAGCACAGACACGAATATCGAAACAAGCGGCAGCACGAACGACTCGCGTCGCAAATTCGGAAAGAGGAGGAACCGACTGTCCTGAAGATGCACATGGATTTAATTCGTGGACTCGAGATTATATTAACGGGCGACGAGAAGGGTGACACCAGAGAGGGGGCCACGGGGACTGTAGAAGGGAATGACGAATATGGCCAGGAGAGGCACGGGTCCCAAGCCGATACCACGAAATCAGAACACCTGAATGAGAACAACCAGGGGCACGAACCGCCGGAGATCCAAGAGCAGGACCAGCCAGACAGAGAATTAGAAGCTCGCGCGGCAAGGGGAAGCAAAGTAAATGGTGCGGAGAGACTGGCGCCTCAGCAGGCACAACGAATCCCGACCCCTTCGCATGCACAAGAGAAGGTCGCGGCTCGAGATATCAAAAAAGCCTGGAATGCCTATGTTTCCTTCACGAAAAGATTCGAGAAACGTCGTCACTATCGCCTCACATTCGCGGATATCACCTGGCCCGTGCTTTCTCCGGTTACTGATGCCAATGGTATCACCCACACAAAGATCGCCAAGTTCCTTCTCTCCTTACATCATTCCGCGGGAATCGCTCAGACTGTCAGATTGAGGGACGCCTTGGTTCGCTGGGACCCAGAGAAATTCGAGTCACAGTGGATGGATCGCATCGTTGAGAGGGACAAAAGGAAGGTGAAGGAAGCAGTAGAGGCTGTTGCAAGGGAACTGCTTCGTTTGCAGGCGGAGGAATTGGTATAGGGCGTGCCTGGTCTGCTGGCACCTTGGATCATCACAGGAATCGTCTGAATTGCTGCTGTTGATGCAATCGAAGCAAGAATCGAATGAACAAGCAATCGCAGAGACATGAAGGTCAGAAATTCTGGGCGTATATCATTGATAACAAAAGGGCCTCCGAAGCTCCGAAGCATTGGGCTACCACATCTACGGCGCAATTGTTGCTGCAAGTTGGGTCTCCTACGAACACAAAACGGCCGTGTGGGAAATTCCACGTAACGCTGTAAGCGTGAAATGTACTCGTATCACAATAGACACTCAGGCCTAGGTAACTTAGGCCTATTAGTCTGGTTACGAGAGGCCTATTTGTCGGGCAGCCAAGGCTCGCAAAGTGCCGGTTTTATTACATAAGATGAGACCCACTGAGGGACGTGGGGTGTACTGAAGTAGGCAGAATGCTCATCGGAATCGACTGCGGACCAGACCTACCCCTGATTACCCTGCATGTTACATAATACCGCGTTTTTGATGGTGGGTCATCAGATGATTTCACCGTTTGAGTCTTTGACCCGCTGACCTGACCCCAGTGGGCGAGTGCTACATTTGTATATGGCCAGTGTTTGTCGTCTTTGACGATGGGCGCCACCGAAACGCGGGATCCGATTAAGCCACGGGAAGTATACAGCTGTACACTACAGATGGCGAGAGAAATCCTCTGAAATGAAGGCCAGTTATCAAAGATATTTCACTTCAACGCATACTGTGGATTCCGACCCACACGCAGGGAGGTGCCATGATATCAGCATATATTGGGGTCTTAACATTCCACGTATATAGCATATCTCCGGGGAACCATTTCTATTGCTCTTAAAGAAGGCCCTTTGGCGAATTTATCACAAACTGCCCTTGTCGCGCCGTTTCACCAAGCTAGCTCACGAGCTTGCCGAACACCCCTTCCCTCTCGCAGCAGGCCACACGATAATTCTATTATTGTTAGATTGTCGCAATATGAGCAGAGTAGTGTGTTATACTTGTGTCATTCACACCCTCCTTGGAGCCTGTCCCTCTTGTGCCTGGAGATTCGAAATGGACAGTCACGCGTGCAGACTCTTTTGTGGCATGCTCCTACGCAGGGCCAAGGTGGTGTTGCCCGATTGGGGGTGCTTCGAAACGCACCGCGCGCGTGTTCATTATGCTCCCGGTGGCCGCAAGCTCAGCCGATGCTGCCGTCACCCTAGGCGTGGCCCACCAGTACAATCAGGGCTATCCAGGAAGCCAGGGTGATTCTTCCAAATGACGTTGGACGCTAAACAGCCAACAGCCAAACAAGCGCAGGAAATCAAAGGATAGGAATAGCGAAAATGGAGACGTTAAAGGGGATGTCGCCAGAGTGTCGAACTTATCCATCCCCCAAAGAATAAAGAAGCCGAAACCTCTACTAACGTGTACCCACAACAAATTCCATCGACCATTTCCTCCCCAGGGAGCGTGGATAGGCAGCTCCTGATCGATCCGGGCGAGCAGGATGAGTGCTAACGGGACGCCGAATGGGTGCTTGTGGTCGGTTATATGCACGACGAAAGAAGGCCAACGCAAAAGTCTCGACAATCAGCCATCATCTCCGCTCAACCCTCGCGGATGGTGCCATGCGATCCTGCGTGATCCTTTGGTTCCAGAATATGGTGTTGCCTTAGGCAAGGAGTTGAGTGTGGGAATGGCGGAAGATGGACGAGGAACGCGGGAAATCGAACATTGCGGGAAAGTGAAGTGGTTTATGGAGTCGCCATTACATTTGATTTGGGTCTTGCCATGCTGGATCATGTTACGCGAAGATATGGCCTCAACCTGATGTCCGGAGTGGATATGGTAAATTCTCCACAATCTGAGAGATCGGAACCTACAGTGCTACTTTGGGGGCCCGAGATCCAAATTTTTGCACGCTCAAAAACCTCGAAGAGTGTAGGGGTGTCTGGATCGTCCAAGACGCCGGTGGGGTCGCGGGCGAAACGACAGAGAGCCTCGTCAGGCATGTCGATTTGATAGGTCAACGCATACGAGACATTAGGACCGTCGATTCGATGTCGCCGAGTCCCAAAAGCCCCCTGGGCCAGGTCTTTGAGAATGAGGGCACGGAGATCGGCTCTCCATGCTCTGTCTTCTATGCCCGAACCGCCTGGTCTTCGGGTCTTTTCGAGACGGGAAGTGTAATAGTGTACAGGGATGAGATCGCTCGCCAAGGGCGATGTAGAAGACTCGGAGGAGTTGGCGCAAGCGGTAGACATGAGGGCTCGAGAGTGATGGCGTTGGGTTCTCAAGATCTGGGGCATACATTTGAGGCTGAAGAAACTACATTATCCAGGACGTAGCCGCATTGCAATTCAAAAATTTGTAGTTGCAAGAACAGCGGATCCACAATGTTATTGCGGGGGAATATGGGGTATTTGGCCGCCAGTTTAGGGAAAACCATTCTTGAGTGCTCGTCGAACCTGACAATGAAGGCAGAGAACTCATCGATGGGAGCTTTTGTACGTTTCAGGCGAAGAGATAAATGTGATGCCGCGGGGAAGAGCCACAGAGAGAAACGCGTAGCTTGCAACCAAATTCTACAGTATACAGTGAGGGCTGTCATGGCAATTAACCATAGATCGACCTAGATCTAGATGGAGAATCTCGAACATCCCCAGAAATTGAAGTCAGTGTTATTTTCGATGCGAAGGCAACGCTATAGCCGCACGGATTACCCCGGGTGCCTACGATTTGAAACGCGTGCATTGAAGTGAATAATTAAGACGGATGATCCTAACCGTCTGAGCTCAAAGTCCGGGGCTACTGGGCGACGGTCGTAAAGGCGTGTAAAATTACCCCGCATTGCGTTGCACTACATGCTTTCAAGAAGCTCAAAGCAGGGAACGAGGGCTGTGGGGAAGCACGAGTGTGCGAAATCCGTGGGCCAAAAGCGGGATTGGATACTCAGGGAAGGCGGCTTTCGGGGAGTCTAAGGGCGGACCGTCAGGTGCGCTCGTCACGCAATAGTGGCCACATATAGCATGCATTCAGAAACCTAGGGAATACTGTTTGAAAAGTTGAACCGAACTTACAAAAGTGTGACGAATTGAGGAACAATCCCAACGGTACCTGGCATGAGTGAGAGTAGTGATCAGCATACAGCATACTTCTATGGGATACAGGGAATTTGACGTAGATGATGTTAAAGGGTGGTGAAGGCCACTTGCCTCGAAGGCCTAGCGTCGGCTTGGGCCGGACAGAGCGGGTAACGAAATCATGCAAAACGGGCCGGCGTCTGAGCAGCAGAGATGGGATTGTATAGCGAGGACTGGGAATAGATGCATAAACGTATATGAAGATCTTTGCGCCGTTTTGCGCCATTGCCGCGCAGGGCGGTTGTTGCGACTAGGCGATAGTTGAGACGCATAAGTTGAGGTAGAGTGTGATCAGTTGACCCAACGACAGGGCTCTTGGATCATGCAGGAAATACCACCGCAACATTTTGAATGCCGTAATACCAAGGGTTGGGCTGCTCAGCTGAGAACGAGCATTTTTTGGAAATTCGCGTAGGGCGAGTACGACGGGGGGCCACCGCCTGGAATAAGCGCTGATGTCGGGGGTCTGTCGCTCTCCGAGCATCTAAGGGGCTCATCTAGGGCTCATCTATTGTAGATCATTTGCGGGACCTGGATGGCCCGGTGGCTATACAGTTCCTCGCAGTTCAATGCCGAAAGTTTAACAACCCCCTTTGTCTCCACGGGGTCAGATGATGGACTCCAGTTTTTCGTACTTAAGGCCTCACGCGCATTCCTGGACAACTTTGTGCATTCCTCATGGGTCGTGACTATCCTGCCGACGTCCTCTATGCTATTGCCTGTGCAGTGAGCCTTGCTGCCGTGCCTGCCACTCCCTCCTCCCTCGATCCTCTCTATCATCTTCCCTCGTCTGCACCCGCGCATACCCCTCCTCCGTATCCCGGCACCCACTGGTCCGAGCAGGCCTCTCGTAAGACACTCGCTACTCTTTGTCTCGTTCAGCAAGGATTTTCGTGACGCTGCGAGGCCCTGGTTATGGCATCGCCTAGAGGTCAACATCCCTCGTAGCTGGCTTACTATTCTTAATGAAATATGCGGCGGAGACCCCGCCGAACCTGCGCCCAATAGCCCAAACTTCATGCCCGAAATTGCACTGCCGCCCTTCTTGCCAGAGCCTTGCAGCCTCCTCCCTGTTCCAGGAATACGAGGACCCATTCACCCGCAATCACCGAGGTCCAATCGACATTCCCAGCGGCTCTGTTCCGCTGGACCTCCTCACGCCACCGGCTTCCCGTGATCCAAGTCCTGCTCGCTTACGTTCTGCATCGCCCGGTCGCTGGCGCCTTATCCGAGCCGTTAACCACTAGGTCGGAGCCCGGCTTGTATGGTAAGCAGCACCGCTTGCCAACTGGTGGCTTGTGCTGACAAAATCACTGTCAAGTCCCCACACCGGTGGATCCCAGTCCTGGCCGCCATGTCAGACACTTGGATTTCAACCATTTTCGCACTATAGGGGTCAGTATATCTAGCGCCTTGTTTTTGGGTGTTCGCAGCAATAACTTATTCTCTCTAAGATGCGACGATATGTCGGGGATGGCTTGCATAGCCGTTTCGTGACAGGGCAGCGGCTAGACAAGCTGTTGAAGGTTCGAGCCTAACTCGGCAAGCAAGGTGCTAGCTGACGTCATCACTTGTAGGAACTTCCGAATTTGATGGCTTTTGGGGCCACCGAATTCATGGACAGTGCAATGAGTACAGAAGTTCTATCTGAACTCTTCCTTCGCGGTTCATCGATGCGTCCGATAGCAAGAGGCCGTGGGGCTGTTCCAAACTCCGAAGACGAACTGCAAGAAGAGGAGGACGAGGAACGTCTGGCTGATTATAGACCTATCCAGGCTATCGATTTATGTGGCTGCGTTAGCTCGGTCTTTGTCAATGCACTGCAACACTTCGTCGAATCTCAAGGTTTGGGAATGGTTCCGACCGAAGGGGGGTTGAGCCGTCCTCGCCGGTCCTTCACTGGACTCAAGCGTCTTGGACTGCGTGGTGTGACATCTGTGCCCCGGCGACACTCACGGCGATGGTCTGCTCATTTCCTTCACTAACTCATATCGACTTGTCGGGGACCCGGTGTCCCCCAGAGCTGCTGCACATTCTTGGTACCTCTTCCACTCTTCGTCTGCAATCCGTTGCATTAGCGCGTTGCACGCGCTTGACAAGGGAATCTATCACGTCCTTTTTGATTGAAGGACACTCTACACATGACATCACTGAACTCTCCCTTTACGGGGACCTTACTTTCCCCTCTTCTCTCACAGAAGAGGACTTAATGCGAATCGTTACCGAGGCGCCATGTTTTAAATCTGGTCGCATGGAATATCTCGACCTTTCGTCGGGTCCCGTCACACCCGCTATTTTAATTGCATTTTCCACACAGCCCTCCCTGCGATCGCTTGGTCTTTCGCACATTCCGACCCTTTCATTGTCCGCTATATCCTCATTCGTCCTCGATCGCGCACCCAACGTGGAAATACTTACGTTAATATCTAGTACCCCCGAATTATGCGCCCGGAATGCTCGGGATGTCTCCTTTGCTGTTCATTCCAATCTGTTGAGGTCACTGCGGATAGTTCCCTTTTATTTCCCCATTTTTCCATTCCGTGTCCCCGAGTCTCCCTCTCCCAGCGGTCCTCCGGTCCCAGGCACACCCACGCGATTGCGTGTGATTGAATTAGGTTCTCCCACACTCGCGTGCCTGGGTGCTGGAGCTGACTCGTGGCGTGTGGTGAGGAGTCGTGGTGGTCGTGCGTGGTACGTCGATACTGCAAGCGCGTGGATCGATGGTGTTTTCAGGAGGGATCTAGCAGTTGGACATCCTGTGAGAGAAGAAGTCACGAGACTGGCGGCTTGTGATGGAAATGTCATCGGGAGTGGTTCTGTTGGATGGCATTCTAGAAAAATGGAGGTGCGTGGCATGATCGCAGTTTCCTCTCTAGATTGCATCTGATTATTACTTGCGCAACCCCTTTTTCTGGATCTTTTTTTAATAGATCCTGCAGGGGCAGGGCATGCTTGGACGTGAAGACGGCCTATATGGCGCTGCCGCTTTTGCCTATGTAGGCTAGAGGATACGGTTTACGGTGCATACATAGCCATCGGAGTGTCTAATTCCAGTGTTCGTTGGTTCCCGATTAGGCAGTTGCTAATAAATGCGGGCTGTGCACACACTAGTTCTAGTAATTGTCTATGCCGCCGAATGAAACATGGATCTCTTTTCTTTGGGGCGCCTGTGGGTGTATGGTATCGCTATGCGTAGTGCTGTAGTGCTGTCACAGCCGCGGACGGGCAGAGTAAATAGCTGTTTCGGGCTTGGCATGGAGCTAACCGTTTAATTCAAAACATTGTCCTCATAATCATAAATTCCCCAAGCCCTTAGTTCCTGTTCCTACCCCTCAACTCTGATGTCGCATACCAGTGGTGAGCAGCACTTCGCTTTAGGTCCGGGTGCGAACCACCCTGACGAGCGATGCATTGCGGCGGCACCCCAGAGCCCCAACGCACGACGATGTCGACGGCCCCTCGGCACTTCCTCAAACGCCGTCTGCAAATCCGAAGTCTCGTTACAATAGTGATGACATTGGGACGAGTAAAGAGGGTGGCATTCGGCAGCGCAAAGTAACAGTAGACGATGCAGCGCGGGATCCGTCTCGCAAGACAAGTGGGGGCGTTCCCGCTATACAACGGCAGGATAGCTCTCCACAGATTTCCATCCTCCAAAGGGTCGCCACTCTGGCTGTACCGAAGAAGAAACTTGGCCCCGAACCAACTATTCGAGAGAGCCTCATGGCCTGTGTGAAGGCCTCCTGTGCGTCTCCGCCTGCCTCCCCTCGATCCTATCTCCCTTTCCACGCCCATCTTGATATGTCCCCTCGTATGTCTAGGGCTAAACGTTTTATTAGTCTTTATTCCTGTCTCGGTTAGTATCTAAGTCTTCTGTCTGAAGCACTGCACCGTTACCGGATGGTTTGACTGTATAGTGGGCCCTGCATTTTGCTCTTGATCACTCAAAATCATCTAGTGACACTGTTATTTTCGTCAGTAAGTCGTTGTCAATATCTCTTTTTCGACTTTGCCACAGCACCCTCAATGTGTCTATCACCCCTTCCCCCTTGGGACAGCATGTTTCTTGGCCATTATACCCCTTGCAAAACTCCTGGCTTTCGGAACAGAGGAGCTCGCCATTCGAGTTGGGCAAACTCTAGGTGGTTTGCTGAATGCTACCCGTGCGTTGTAACTTGAAGCTCTTGTTTGTGGATGTTAAAATGCTTACGGGGCACCCAATGATAGTCGGAAATGTTGTCGAGTTAATTGTCGGTGTAAGTTTTCAAGGTTTTCTTCTTCATGACCTCGGTTCCTTGTGAGCGCTTATGCTGTCCCTTGATGTTGATTAGATAATTGCTTTGGCGTATGCGAGTCGTCATATTTCGATGGAGAGCAGGTAACTGATGCGATTGGGATAGGCAATGCAAGTTGCGAGTCGTACAGGCTTCCCGTGAGTGACACGATACTAGAGGCGAAGTCGCGTGTTTCTCTAATGAATTATCTCGCCACTTGGTCGTCCTGCAGTCGTTGGTTCGCTTCTGAGCAATCTATTGCTTGTATTGGGAATGTGCTTCTTCGCTGGGGGAACCAGATTCTCCGAACAGGGATTCATGCAGACCGCGGCTCAGCTTAATACATCTCTTCTCATTCTCAGCGTGACCGCCATCCTCATCCCCGGTGCGTAATCCAGCCGAGGTCTTCTCGTATTCGTGGCCCATGGGCCAGTTCCTTATGTGGATCTGCGTGTGTTCTAGCCGGTTTCAAGATCGCAATCGATTCATTGCCGTCGGGTACTGATGTTGATCCTGCGCGTGATGTCCTCAAAATGAGCCATGGGGTACGTTCAAAGTTAACCCGATTCTTGTGAACCCCCATGTTGATTGTTTCTCGGATAGGTTGCGATTGTTCTTTTGATCATGTGTGCCCGTATATTCTCGTGATCATGCATAGTTAACTGATGGTATCCATGTCAGATATGGATGCACACTTGTTTTTCAACTTTGGCACGCGAGCCTATTTCTCACGCCAAGACCATCTGCTGACGTAATTTTTGTTTTAGGACACATGCTCACCTATACAAGGAAGATGGAAAATACAGTTCACCTGCAGCCGATTCCATAAAATATCCACCCAAGGATCCAAGGACCAATGCCCGGTTGTCTAAAGTCTTCAATAAAATTGCCCATCCCACTGGATCCGAGGGCAAGAACGTTGAGGAAAAGAACGACCTCAGTTGGCCACTTTGACAACCGATCTTGAGGCGCAGTCCTCTTCTGATGAATCCCCCGCGAAGAACACTTTATCCGAGGACGTGGAGATCCTCCGTCTTACACGCGGGGTGGCTTTTGGGCTTTTAGTTATTGTTACCGTAGTGAGCATGAAACCTCTATCTGGTTGGCCACTATTTTCATGACAATGTGGACAGCTCGTTGCGATCACTGCAGAGTTCCTCGTCAGCTCCATTGATGGGCTGACCAAGTCGGGGAATATTGGTGAAGAATGGGTATGCGTCTTCGCGCTCATGTGCAAAATGGATACCCATTAGCTTGCGTTCTTTAGGTTGGTCTTATCCTTCTCCCTATTGTCGGGAATGCCGCAGAGCACGTTACGGCTGTGAGTTTTCCCTCTCACAGAGTACCTCATCGTGGCGTGTTTACTCTATACCTCAGGTCACGGTGTCTGTCAAGGATAAATTGGACCTTTCTATCGGAGTTGTGAGTCATGCCTGCCAATTGAATCCTTAGTCGTGCCTGGCGCTCACTGTTTGTAATTGTGCCTGCGTAGGCTGTCGGCTCTTCCATTCAGATCGCTTTATTCGTCATCCCGTGCGTATTCCCCCTTAGGCTGTGTCGGCCATGCTCGTGGTTCGCTCATAATTCGTATTGAAGATTATTGGTGATCCTTGGATGGATTATGGGAAAACCCCTGACACTGCTATTCGATCCATTTGAGTGCATCGTCCTCTTCTTAGCTGGTATGTCTTTACCCTTGCGTGGGATATTGTCCACCTCAAAAGTGTTTTTTCCCTTTCCAGTTCTGACTGTTGCTTTCATCATCAACGATGGAAGAAGTAATTGGTTGGAAGGAATGATACTCATGAGTGAGTCTTGATATCTGGGCCATGTCGGGTGGTTGTTGACTATCTGGTCCCAAGGTCTTTATGTTATTGTGGTTCGTGCTTCAGTTTCCTTTTTCCACCGACGGGAATTTTGCCTTGTGTTTACTGAGGAAGGCCTCCCCTCCATCCCTACAGGCTACCGCGTTTTGGTCAGTACCCACTTGCTTGTTCATCCTGTTATCTCCATAGCTGATCCCCTATGTTTGCAGGTTTTATCCAGCATCGTTAGTCCTTCTCGTGATTTCCTCGCTCTTAAAACGCAAAGTTGTGCTAACCGAACCTGTTTTCCATTCGTGCAGTACCGGATCGGCTTGCACTGTGCCTATTTAAACAAAAACAATAAAAACCTCAAGTTTTCTGCGACGTGTCGCTACATATGTTCAGCCAGATATCGCCCATGGACATTTTTGTTTTGTTTGAACTCGAAGCTCCACCTCATTTTTTCTCACCCTCGTTTCTTCGTTCCCTCCCCCATGTTCTGTCCAGAGTTGAACCCCGCAACGCGCCCTTGACCTTGTTATGGGATTTTCCTTCCCACTTCCCGTCTTCCCTCCCTGGGATATCAACCCCGCTAGATGGGATAGCCCGTCTACCCCGGAATACGGAATACAAGAAAAGCACGTATATGCACAGAAGCTGTGGAGCCACCCCGATTCATTGTCGCGCAATACCACGCCAAGCGATTCGATATCTGCTGCACCGCTTTGATGTTCCTTAATTGGCATCAAGTCGCAATAAAGCACAAATTAGTGGTGATCATATGCTGGTAGTATATAGGAAAATTACGCTTCTCGTTAGAGTATGGATCCCATAAACAATTGGATCTCTACGCAATAAAACAATTTTATGGATACAGTCTGTGATGCATTGCAACCCGGACAAAAGATGAGAAATGGGATAAATTCGGCTGAAATGGAAATGGTTCTTCGATCTTCCCGCAATGTCCCTCACACGTAAGCCATCTCAACGAGGATGTTGACCGTCATGATCGCAGTATACGAACAGATAAGGAATACGCCCCATCGCCGATCGACATAGTACCCGTTCCAGGGTACGTACGCCAATGTCGTCATCAGGAGGAAGAGAAGCCCCACACTGCTGACGAGCAATGTCTTGCTGAATTCGACGCGGTACGGGCGGCCCGTCTGCGAGACCACGAGGCTGCCGGAGAGTCCGATTCCGAGGAGAATATTCAGCATGGGTCCCCCGAAACAAGCGGAGAAACCCATGATAGGCGCATATGAGGCCACGGTGAAGTTGGCGACGAAATCGGCGAGCGAGTTGCCTATTGCGAATATGGTTAGACCGATAATGGCATCGGAAAGCCCAAATATGAGTCCGAAGGTCTAGGTCAAGATGTTAGAGCATTGTTAGGGGTGTGGGTAGGAATGGGGACAGACATTGAGGACCTGGACAACCTCATCAGCAATAGCCATGATCCACACCATGGACACAGCGAAGCCCGTCAGACACAACGCTAACCGCGCTGTGGCGTGTTTTCCATGGACCGAGAACACCAGTACCAGGACGGCACTTGACAGGCTGGCAACAAGCGTGGCCAACTCCAGCCAAAGAGCATATGGTTGATGTCCGAAGCAGACCGCAACGACGAAGAGGGGACCAAGGGTCAATTGTGTTGCGGTCAGCCATTTATTAAAAGCGAGCCCATCCTGGGTGCCTTCCTGAGCCTCATACAATATCGCTCCCTCCGACTCCGATGGTTCAAAGTCGATCAGCCGCCCTTCGCGGAGCAGCTCCTGTGGTTTACTTTCGTCAGGGACATGAGATATCACCACCGGAAGGCTGATGGTGAGAAGCAGAACTGCGGGCGCGGCAAGGATCGACGCCATTATACCCAACACATTCTTCGTCCGGAGGCGGTGAAGCGTAGGGAAGACGACGTGAGCAATTTGGCCAGCGAATTTCAATACTCGCCCCGTCTTTGATCGCTTCGTGGAGATTTGGGCGCCAGTATCGACGTTCAGAGGAGCGGAAATGCTAGACGAAGAGAGTGCCTCTTCTAAGGAGGGTAGAGAGCGAGGGCTTTCTCGTGCTGTAATTTGTTTCGGAGAGTACTGGAGAGGTTGTACGCGACGTGATGAGTCCGCAGGTGTAGAAGGTCTTCTGTAGTCACTGAGACTTGGACTTTGCGATATATTGGATTCGGTATCAAAACCGTGGGCCGATTCACGGGATCGGAGATGATAATGAGCCCCAGCAAAACCTGAGTTGCTTGGGCGATTCAAATGCATAGAGGATTGGAGCAGCTGAGTCGCGGCGTAGGGATGTCACCACGGACCGGAACTCAAGAGCGCCAAGCAGGGAGAATGATGCAAGTCGGTGATGAGATGTAGATCGAGGTATTGGGTAAGACGAAAACCGAGAGTGCTCGAGTGAACTGGGGCGAGGGGATTGATATCCCGGCGTCTGTGTCCCAGGCATTGAATTTGCTCGTTGACGATTGTCCGCTGGCGATGACAGCAATGGAGTAATATCTCGAATCTCCTCGGCTAATTGTTTATTGTCAGACTCGATTACCTGTGGTGATCCAGAGGACTGACATACGACCATCAGGAAAAGGTGGTTCATCAAGGTATATAGAAATTTCTGGGAGTGGTTCCCGCTCGTATGCTCCACGAGCGGTTGCTAGCGATTGGATCTTGCGGCCCCGTCGATTCTCCCACCAAGTACTCGTGACGACCACAAGAACATAAAAAACGTAGAGCATGGCAAGGATTATGGCTTCCCAGGCATGTAGAATTCCATCCAGCAAGATGGCAAGGAGTAAGGCCACGGACACAGTGAAGAAGCCAACGTCCCGAAGAAAAGGTGCGCTGTTTACTTTGAACGGGTTGACGATGCACATGGATCCTACCACAACGGACACGATGAATGATGCGGCTCCCAATAACTCGCCAATGGCCAGACTTCCCGAACCGGATCGCATCGCCGAGAACGTAGAAAATAGGTCGGGACTGCCATTTCCAAAGGCAAGAAACGTTACCCCTGCAACATTGTCATCCAGACCGAACGTAGTGGCAAGTGTGGCCAGGTTTGGAACAAAGAAATCCGATGCAGCCAAACCGATGAAAGAGAATAGAAATGCAAGCCACGCAACTAGTATCGCTACATAATCCATACGAGGAGAAATATGGTAAACAATATACCACTAATGAAGAAGGAACTCACTGAATATGAATGGTCGAGCCAGAGTACTGGAGCAGAAGTATGTCTGGACATAAGTTATAGACAGTAGCGTGTCAGATTGGGCACAGGAGGATTTTACGTGGGTACATTGATCTGGGGAAAGGTGCTTCAGCGGCGCACACTAGTGTACTGGATCAGATAAGTTGGATCGTCCTTTGAGTATATAAGTTCGTACCTCGGGTGCGTCGATGAGTAACGAGTCTAACGACACATTATTTTTGCTTGATTGTACTGAAAGCCTTTGTGTACGCGGAAATTCCAGGGCAGGATCTACTCTTCCGGAAGAATATATATCTTTATTCCATAACAAAAGGGCGTTGAAGACGACAGCTGCTGCGATTACTGCCTTCATCGCGCGGCAGTCTCCGGTGTTGACTCCGGATTCAAACCGAGTTCTCAAAGGAAAAGAGCACGTCCAGCACGCGTTCGCAACAAACGAATAACAATGTCTGGCATCTCTAAGCCTCGTCCAGATGCGCCCCCGCGCCCTAATCTTCCAACTGCAATGGCTAATCCTCTGCTCGCATCCTGTAAGTTGTCTTTCTTTCCACGGTCCACCATCAACCTGATATCGGATGTCCGAAGTCGAGGATGCTACAGTAAATGCAGTCAAGTTTCAAGTCATAGTCCGTGAAGGTCAGGAAATCATTGTTTCCCGACTCAAGATCCCTACGGTTAGTTGTCTCGCAATCTTGTCTGACACGTTGCTTTACCTTTCCAAACATTCTTTTAGCCCCATGGGCATGCGTTTGTCCTTCGGCGTCTCGACACAGGTGCTATCAGCGTCTCCACTATGTTTCGCGCCGCCTTTCCTGGTCTCTCCGAGGAGGTCGAGAAGAAGGAGACGACCTGGGTCCGCACCGCGTTCGATTGCTCTGGGGCTAATGGTGTAGGGGCTCGTAGGCTCGCTGGTGTATGGGCACCCCTCCCTGTCGCGTTCGCCATCGCTCAGACCTACAAATTATCGGCTATCGTAGAGCCCCTTTCAGTTGCAATACCCGATCCCAAAGGGGTGTCGCGCAGATCTCGTTCCTCAGTAGAAAACGGCACCACGTCTACCCCAGCTAGCCCAAGCCCCAATATCAAACCCTCATCTACTGCAAGCGTGGTTAGTCCACCAGCCAAGCGTCGCCGTGCCGAGTCACCCGCTTCCAACGCTTCCCTCCCTGTCCTCTCTCCCAGTACTACTCTGCCTGTGACCCGAACGACGAGGTCTTCTGCATCGCCCATGAGGCAGCCGCAATCCCCTGTATCCCCTGCTCGACAAACCCGTAGGCAGACATTAGCGGCTCAACAAAGCGCTATCGCTCCAGTGATCGAGGATACTGAGGAAGTCGAAGTCGGGCCGGATCCGAGGGAAGATATCGCGGAGCAAAAAGCTCTTGTTGCTACTCTCAAAGCAGCCAAAGAGGCTGCTGAGACTAATGGAAGCCATATCACCCCGGTGGCCGTTAAGCGCCCTTATGAGGAGGAGACACAGTTAACTCTGAACATTGCCAAGAATGCCGAAGCAAGCAAACTACCATCAGAACGCCCCATTGCATCGAACAGAAGGATTTTAATGACTCCAAATCGAAAGGCTGCCTTATGGGGGACTCTCGCTTTTTCCATTGGTCTAGGGGCAGTGTACGTTGACTTGATCTTGCCTGGACCGCGTAGTGCCTCTGACGCTGTTCTCCAGTGCATTCCTGCCTAGCCTCTTGTGATCGTACATAACTCCGTTCAACCGGCATGTACTCTAGCCGTAATGCAATTCTGCCATCATCAGTGGCCAAGCCTGTTTGTCCTCCCACTTCATTACCTTGTTAATTTCCTCCATGTTTATTGCTTTCTGTCGTGTGTACCCTTAGCGCGTCGTCCATCCTTACCGTTCATCACATCCTGTTTCTTTTCTCTGCTTGCTTCCATCTCCTCTCCTTTGTTCTCCGTGATATCAGCCCTTAAGTACACATCACCCTCCTTTACACCCACTATGAGCATGTCTCTTTCTTAGCTTTATTCTTCTTTTCACCACTTCTTGACATGTTTGAGCACAATTGTGTCTGGAAAGCCGTTGAATTCCCATCCCCCTATTCTCCTATATACATGTATACACTCCGTGGCTTGCATACATGAATAGTATACGTTGCCCAAGGATATATCAGACTGAACAGAAGCTGTTATGAGCGGACGTATCTGGAGACCCCGAATTAGCGCTAACACATAAACAAAATGGAGAAGCCGCACGTAGCATCCACTTGAGATACATGAGGTAGTGACAAAATGACCTTGCGCCTGTATCCAGCTCTGTCATTCGTCTGACAGGGATTTCCTTCGAGATATATTGTGTTGAGGGTGAAAATGTGACCAAGTTGGGGGGTCAGAGCGCGGAGGTTTGGTATTTTGTTGTCATTTATCTGAGAAGTGGGCATGAGAGGAGGTTATCAGCAGGAATGAATAATGAGCGTCCCGAACTTGGAACAAAGGAGGACCTACCCATAGTTCCGTAAGGGAGGTGAGGTGCGATATGTTCTCGAGCTCAGATATTTGATTGTTTCCCAAGTCGATAGTCTTTAGTTTCAGCTAGCTCAAAAGGCTGAGAAAGCAGGTTCACAGCGTGGATAGCGAAGGCATCACCAACATTATTCTCGAGACCTTCTATACGTTCAATGCCATTGTGGCTAAGATACAAGTCCTCGAGATTCGTCAGACTTTCCAATCCCTCGAGTTTGGTGATCCGGTTAGACTGAATGGATAAGACCCTCAATTTCTTTAGAGAAGAGAGGTTCTAGTATAGATATAATAATGAATGAACCACTGCTGCTAGCGGAGCTATGGGTACAATTTTGAATGGTCATACCTCCAATTTACCGATCTTGTTCTTCCCCAACCATAGCTCCTCCAGATTGACGAGGGCGTCAATATTCTCGATGGTCTAAAATGAGCATTAGTCTAGCGATCCTGATGGCCTGCACAAAGCCCCACCCGTATTCGATTACCACCCAATTCAAGACTTTTCAACGTCGTGGGGACACCCTCCAGGGAACTGATTTCAGTGATCTTGTTCTGAATAAAATACACGACCTCCAGCGAGGACAAGCAGGAAATGACTTCGGGGATAGCCCTAAGGAGGTTGAACGAGACATCCAACGACCTAAACACGGTCCATCGCGTCATCTAATATGAGTGCTGCGCTCAGCGAGCGACATACCTTAGCTTGGTCATATTCTCTAGAGCTTTGCCGAGGTCTTTTACTTGGTTGTCGTAGATGTCTAACTCTTCCAAGAGAGTTAAGGGGCCGAATTCAGCAGGGTCAAGTTCTGCAAGGGAGTTTTGGCGTAGACATAGCGATTTAAGCGATCGGGCAAAACGAGGTAATCTCAAGCTCGGTACTGAAGATATTCGAGAGTGTAACAGCTCGATCTCCTAAAGTGTTGTTGGAACGAAGATAAATGCAAGAACTGGTTCGTAAAGATGTTAGAACTCACCTCGGTGTCATCTGGATAGTTAGCTAGCAAATCGCCTTGTTCGGCTTGCTGATGTTCTTCTGGAGACTCCTCTTCCCCTTCATCCTCATCAGCGTCGCTAAGTTGCTCCGGTGACGGTTGGGGGATCTTGGGTGGTTGCCATCTCTCATCGCCTTCATAGACTAGAACAGCACGCTTCTTCGTAGGTTCGACGGGACGTGGCGCAGAATCCTGCGGATCTCCATCCACAATCTCATTGGCGGGTGCGACGTCAGCCTCGGGCTGAGGAAGAGATTCTACCTCTGACATGAAAGAAAGTCAACGAGAAGTGGCCCACACAAGCACACAGTAGTTTCTATGTAAACGCTAGTGCAACACAAGTCTAAGTGCTTTACAATTCTCCATCCTCCTGCCGTGGTCTCTTCGCCTCTCGCTCCCCATTCTGGGGTGTCCACCCTTGCCCAATCTCCACGCCTTGGAAGACAGCACGCTCGACGGCCTCCCGCAGTTGTGCTTCTGGATCTGACCCATCACGCTCTGCACGTGTCATGATTGCCTCCACATCCGACATGAGCGTTGTTGTGAGCTGTTCAGAGACCCCATTAACACCTTGATCGGAGGCCATTTCGGTATCTACAACCGATACTAATGTGGCTTCCTGGTTGGGCGGGGTTATCTCGGCCCCAGGTGAGAGGGTCCGGAGGTATGCCGCGACTTGAGGAAACTCTTCGTCAAGGTATTCTGCAGGCTATAAAACAATCCAAACATAATTGAGGGGGGTGTAGGTAAGGCTTCAGTACAACATATCTCACCGAAACACCTTCGTTATTTCGATGGTCTGCCATTGCACCATGCTCGATGAGATATTGGGCCACCCCAATGCTTTCCACGGTGAATAATGGGGTATCACTATCGTCGTCCGTGATATTAACATTCCCGCCTTTTGATATGAGATAATCGAGCAGGTCGATATGACCATAAGATGCGGCGGCATGCCTAGAAATATCAACGGCTAAATAAAGCAGCGAGCCAGTAACGAAGACTGTACCGACATTGGTGTGTACGTATTATGATCAGGGGCGTTGGGAGACATACCTTTGATGGATATTCGAAAGTCAGAAAAACAATCTTTCTCTTTGGGGAGGATAAATCTCGCCATGGTCCTCGATGAGTTCCTAAACAAACGAGAATTGAAATTGGAGACTTAGGGGGACACGATCGAGTTGCTACCTTCACTCGATTGAAATCCCCATCGCTGGCCGCAATCCATAGATTCTTTGGAGGTGCAGGCATAGCCAACTTTGCTTCTGAGGACCACGGATATCACCGATGCAAATGCTGGTGGCAGTGTCATTAAGCATCATGGGTCTTATACCTGGACTTGGGCCACCTCCGACCGCAAAACAGGCCAGTAACTTCGCGGTTTGGAAGACGGCTATTTACTGTCGTTCGTACATTTAGGGTACGAAAACAAAGGCGAAGCAACGATATCTCAAGGCTAAAAAGGAGCGCAAGAAGAAGAAACCATCTCGACCTTCTATTGTCCATGCCGAAACTGTGGAGTCTGAAAATGAATCTCTGGGGATACCTCAAGTACCGCTGGAACATGAAGATTTCTCCGTAACGGAGCAAAAGTCACGACCTCAAAAGAAGAAGCGGAAAGTAGAAGCTGCTGAGATGAATGAAGATATTCTGGGGAAGAGCACCTCTCTCCTGTTGCATATACCTCGGAGACACTCGATATCGACATGGAGGCCTTGCCGTCTACCGTTCCGACAAGACAGGAATCTCTGGCCTACCTCCCGTCATTTCCCCTTCCTTCTCAACCCGCACCGCCCTCTGCTTCTGTATTGTATTTGCAAGGACTCGATCAAGCACTTATTGAGGCTGAAATCGTCGACCCTTCTCAAGTGAGAAAGCTTACAATGGGACAAGAAAGAGATTCATTGGGCCTAAGTTTCAAAACACGCCAAAGGCTTGCACAGCTCGGCATATCGGAGTTATTCGCGGGTACTCTGGAATATCTATATTCAGGATGGGGCAGAAGCTCATTCCTTCGTTATCAGTACAAACTGCTCTTCTACCGTTTCTCCTCCCTTCGTCCCCGTTTTCAAGCGGATTGTACTTACCGCATGGGCCACCACGAGATGTGTGTGTTTCTGCTCCTACTGGGAGCGGGAAGACATTGGCATACGTGCTTCCCATCTTGGAGGTGAGGTTTTCACTCCTTTCGCAGAGAACCTGTTGTTTAGGACTGTAGGTTCTCTCCTCTCGAATAGTCACACGATTAAGGGCTCTTGTTGTTCTTCCTACTCGTGACCTGGTCTCTCAGGTCCGAGAGACATTTGACGTTGTATGCAAGGGTCGCGGCCTTAAAGTGAGCACATACCATCCATGCCCACGCCCCCGTTCCCTATGATTGACTCTGTTTTGTCCTAGATTGGGATAGCCACCGGACAGCATTCGTTCGCTCAGGAACAGGCGCAGTTGGTGGGGGAATCTTCGCATCGGTATATCCATCTGTGTTTTGCTTCTAATCGACGTCTAACCACGCCTTCCAACAAGCTTGGAGGGTGGACAAAGTAAAGTGGACATTCTCATATGCACGCCTGGTCGATTGATGGATCATCTTCATGGGACTCCAAATTTCACTTTACAACACCTTCGATTTCTGGTATGTCTTGCAGAATAGTTTGCTATCAGACCATCTGCTACTACGTGGCTCAAATGATACTAGATAATCGATGAGGCTGATCGATTAGTTACCCAAACCTTTCAAGATTGGTTGGCCCAAGTTCTAGCTGCAACTCAACCTTCACCGATCCCTCCAACTCCAATGTCGCACCGTCGCTATCGAAAGTCCCATTCCATGACGCATTATCTCCTGCATGGCTCCCATTCTCTAGTGCTTTTCCGAAGATTAGAACGGACATCGAAGAAAAGAAGGAATCATCATGCCAGAAGCTCTTGTTCTCCTGCGACATTGACTCGTGACCCCAGTAAAATAGCCGCCCTCAATTTGAGGAATACCAAATATTTTGTGGTTGGTGATGAGGGTCAGATCCGCGGTGGTGATGGCGTCGATGGCGTGGTGGGAGAGGCATTCGCGTTCCCTGAATCGCTGAAGGTGTTCTTTGGCTTTAGTCCCCTCTATTCTCATTGGGCTCATACCTTTCTTCTAGGAACATATGATTGTATGTGATACGGTTCGGAAGCCCCTGATGCTGTTATATCTCATCCATGTGCACTTCGGTGACTAACGCCCTCGTCTTCACGAAATCGGCCGAATCTACAACGAGACTCGTCAAGCTCATCGACTTCTTTGAGCAGTCGTATTCAAACTCTCTGAGGCCAATTTAGGGGCTGGAGGCAAGCCTCAGCCCGTCGTTGCCCATGCTTATTCCAGTGATCTGAGTGGAGGGGAGCGCAAGGCCATCTTGGAAAAGTTCCGCAATGCCGATATCGGAATGTGGGTCTGATTCTTTCGCGCTTCATCGTCCATCCTTTATTAATGTGTTTCCCGTTGATAGACTGGTATGCTCAGACCTTATTTCTCGTGGCATTGACATCAGCCATGTGTCGCATGTTGTGAGTTATGACTCCCCACTCGACATGCGCAAATATGTCCATCGTGTCGGACGTACCGCGCGCGCAGGACGCGCGGGTGATGCATGGTCTCTAGTGGAAGAGCAAGAAGTCCGATTTTTACTGTCGTATCCAAGGGCTATTTGGCTAACACTGTTTCTGTCTAGGCGCGATATTTCAAGCAAATGCTTTCTGGCGCAAATCACCTGAACCAAGTCACCAAAATGAAGGTTTCGGAGAAGATCTTGGTGCCTTTCATGTCGCATTATAACGTGTGCAACTCCCAGCTGCTCCGTCTCGATATAGCTAAATGATTATTGTTTCCAGTTCGCGCTTGGCCAATTGAAGGAAGTGTATGGTAGACAACCATAATAAGAGGTCAAAGTATAGGATTAATCAATCAGATATTCAGCTATCATAAAATCGCCCAATAGTCCATCGAGCGAAGAGTTAAGGTCCACTATGATCGGGGACTGACCCAAAGCAGCCCACGACCTTGAACAAAGATGAGATGAAAGATAGAGGGAGGGAAGAGATGATGAACGAGAGAAAAAGGAAACGATAGCTTAGAGCCGCCCGTAGCGTAGCCCATCGGCAGCCAGTATTTCACCCAGCAAGAATCCTGACGCCATGACCCAAGCTAATATTTATATTTAGGGATACCAGACTCTCAAACCTAAACGTTCACTCCGGCCGCGAGTGCCACCAAGTTACCCAGCGATAGGACAAATGTATTGAGGAACTGAAGGTTTCCATCGGAGTCGGTTGGTGACGACGGCAGTGGTAGAGGTATAGAAGACGAGGTGGTTGTGGAGAAACTCGACGATGTGGTGGTCGTGTGTGACGTGTGTGTGGTACTCTTGGTGGTCGAATGGGTGGTGTGGTGCGTTGAAGTGGATGTGGGAGTAGAGGTAGTTGTGGGGGTCGGTTTAGCCTTGGGGGTCCATGCCGGTTCCGAGGTGGTGTGAGTGGAAGGAGCGGGCGGCGCAGCACCATCATACACCCATGTCATGGAGAATTCACCAACCGAAGTGTCGGCAAATTGTTCGAATAAACTACAATCATGGGTCAGATCAACAGAATGTACTGAAAAGACGCAAGCGGACTCACCCTTGGCTTAGATCAAGACTCCCATAGCCTAATGAAGATTACAATTCGATTGGGATTCGGGATTGAGAGATATGGAAGGGAACATACCGCAAGTGGGGCACTACACGACACGGAAAGATAAAAGCGGAATTAACGGTTTGACATAAGGAATCATACTGCTTCCATGGGACTCGCCTCGTCCATAATCGTTGCACCGACGGATTTTCCGTTACTGTGATCCACATTATGAGGATACACACGCTTATGGCTTCGGAGAAGGGGCATGAATTACTGACTAGGTAATGGTTATTTTCTTGAAGCATTCAGGACCACTGGGTAATTTGTAATGATAAGATAGAGACTCGAAATATCAACTATGTGCACATTATACTTACGGAGATCCCGAGCCATATTGCTGATGGATAGGTGGAGAGGCTCAGAAGATAACAGTGCTCTCACGATAGCATGAGACTTACGGCAGTGTTCAACGCTACGATCTTGGTCGATGAGTGTATGAGAACCGTTATCGAGACTCCTCGCACAGCAGAGGACAACTTACGAAGTCACTTGCAACGTTGTATTGCCCGCACGCGCCCTAGATCAGACGCATAATAGTGGGTTGAGGCCGCTTCCTGATGATGACGGGGAGACGTTGCTCACCAAACCAACGGCAAAATAGGTGGCCTGGCCATTGAAACCACGTTTGTCAAGGAGAGGAATGGCATACGCCGTAATAGAGACCCAGAGGAAGAAAATCACGGTGAGGAACGACATCGTTGGAGGCGTAAAAGCGAAGGGTCGTTGAAAAGGAGGGGGTGGTCAAATCGAGGCTACTGTTCAGGGAGGGTAGTGTCGGTGAAACGACTGGTGAGGGCCCGAAGGCAAAGACTGGTAAACTTTGGAGAAGAAAAGGATGGAGCACGAGGTGACAACGCCGGCAACTGCCGTAATTCCCAAAGCAGAAATGATAGACTCAGCGCTTGGCGAGTATGCATTACAAGGTCTAGGTAACCAAAGGACAACAAATCGAACGGGAAAGAAGG
The DNA here is from genome assembly GCA_014904985.1 of Hydnum rufescens UP504. Lineage (NCBI taxonomy): Eukaryota > Fungi > Basidiomycota > Agaricomycetes > Cantharellales > Hydnaceae > Hydnum > Hydnum rufescens. The sequence goes on from MU128910.1 coordinate 469,692, forward strand.
CAGAGCTAGCACTACATGTCTATGAGGAACGGCGGAGAGATCTGGAGTGGATGGTATCTAGCTGGATATTGTACAAGTGGGGGGTTATACATGGTCTGATGTGGGATATATGAGGTGATGAGGTGATGATAACGGTGAAGAATGAGAAATGAGTTTCGCTGACAGATATGCCAAATGCTGCAATGAACAAAGCACTCTTCAATATTGCGACCAGTCTCCATCGTACGTAGTCGGAATCGCTCGCGCTGAAGTCGCGGTTGGAGCCTTCCTCACAGCGCCACTAACCTCGACTCTGTTTGAGACGTTTCTTATATCAGAACGTTTTGCTGTTGGAACCATACGTCGAGGGTCGCGATGTTGTACGATAGCAGAACGTGACAAGGGATGGCTGGGCTTAAAACCAGGCGTTGCGTTACGCATCGTACCAAAAGTATAGTCGTGTACGTTTGAGTGTACGGTATCCGGAGGGCTGACGAGCCCCTTCATTCCTGCGGGGCACGATTCAAAATTTGATCCTCGATCGCGCTACTGGCGGAACTGTAACGTCTAGGGGTCGACTTGCTCGTGCGATCATTGAAGTTGACTGAACGGGCTTTCTGAACAATAGCTTCCTCGCTGACATCGATTCGCATTTCTTCGGTAGAACCAAGATCACTCGAGACAGACTGAGGGAACAAACCCGGAGTTTGGGCACGCGTGCGATCGTCGAAGGATCGACCGGGAGTACCTTGAGAATTCACCGAAGCTCCCGCTGTATCCGTCGCAGGATCGCGAGATCTGTCCCGAATGTCATTAGATCGGAGGCTACCTGAGGTGCGCCGCGCTGACCCGGCCTTCCGGTGAACCCATATGTGCGAAGCAGCATCAATTATTCCTCCCTCGCCACGCTCGTTCGACTGCCCCTCAATGGAAACACCGCCTTCTAAAGATGAATCAGTACCAGATGAGGCAGCTGCCGGCAATGAATGCGCCGGAAAGAGTGGAGCCAAGCGAGGTGGGGAGCCGCTCCACTCCTCAGTCTGGTGATGTTGGCTTTGAGTGTGGTCAGACCCTGCATCAGTGAAGCTTTCATTATCATCGGTTTCTTTATTTGCCGGCTTGTGGAGAGGGCGCCGCTTCATTGTGAAAGGGAACGGTTTGGAAATAGGAGGCATTGAGACCCTCGACCTGGTCAACGAATTGAACGTGTTCTGAATGGTGCTCCGAATGGAAGATGCTGATATCTTCCGCGCCGTACTGACATCGGGTTGGGCCCGAAGGTTTCTGCTTGGGTAATGACGCACCAGTTTGAAGAAATCGCGCTTCGGCATCGTGGGAGATGTGGGCCCTTCGTCGTACCTGACATGCGGCGGCGCCGGGACGGTCACTTCTTCGGAGACGTGCACGGGGAAACTTGTACTTTGAGACTCGAGATCATCTCTGTCTGGATCAGGAATAAAGACTGCGGAACGAGCAGAGGGATCTGCATCTGTCGTGTTAACCTCGGACTTCTCCTCTCGATATCCTCCATAGGCATCCTCCAACTGATCGATGACGTACTCTTTAGGGCCGGAGCGTGGACCTGCCCTGATACCTTCCTCGGCTTTCCTCTCATTATTCGAGCGACGAACAATAGCAAGAATGCAGCACAGTGTTATAAATCCCCCGAAGATCCCCAAGACGATGCCAATAGCGAGCTTGCCGTGCGTTGACAGGGACTTGGGTCCCAGTGACGAGGAGTTGTCAGGGCGTGCTGCTGCAACAGCATCTATCGACAGATACAGGGAGCTTGAGGAAATTGCGCCTGTGGATCCCATTGCAGTAATTGTGACGTTTACGTGAGTGGATCGAGCGGAATCTGGCACTGTGCCGTGAAGCTTTGGAGGGGACTCCTCGAATGACAGCCAGGATGAACTGTTCCTCGGTTCGTACGTAGCTGTCAGTCGCGTGGTTCCCTCCTCCGTATTGTTCGACAGGTACGGTAAGAACGACATCGAGAACTCATCACCTGATTCGATCAAGACAGGAGGGATTGTTGCGGTGGTGAAGTATGAAGAAACCATCGAGATGGGAACAGAGATATCCAAATGTCCACCGTGCGATCCCCGATTGAAAGTGTCCTGAATTTGAATGATGATCGATGCAGGAGGGGTCTGGGGGCCCACTCCCTTCAGCATGCCGTCGCTGTACGTCATCCAGGCGGCTGCTTCAGGATCCAGGCTGACGTTGAGAGATAAACGCTCCGTATGATTGAGCTCTTTCCCATCAAGACGAAGGAACGGAAAAACAACCTCATCCAGATTGAAAGAGAACGATGTGTTAACTGTGAGGTTCAGCGGAAGAAGAGATGCAGTAATAGAAGACAGCTCGTGCTCGGCGATTGTAAGATTGAAATTCTGATTTCCAAGGCGTTTACCATCGGCATCGGAAGCGAGAAGCATAAGCTCAAGGGTCTGAAAATCATGGATCGGTGGCGAGACGCCCTCAAATGTAATTTCATCCTTGACAAAAGTAATCCAGGGGGGGAGTTTCGAGCCATCAGCTAGCATGCCACTGTAGTAGATGTCCCGTCCGTCGTTCATGATAAATGTGTCCCATTCGAGACCGATGCTGAAAGACCAAGAAGGGGGAAGACGAAGACCCTGGGGAAGCACGGAGTAGTTGGCTACGATAAAGGGTGTGATGGCGTGATTAGTCGGATAGAGCTGCTGCAACAGTGGATAGTTGAGTGTGACATTGGTAGGGGATGGGGCGTCCGAAGCAAAAGCGAGAGCTGCTGCCGTGAGAGAGATTATTAGGGAGAGGATATGATAGTGATGCATGACTACAATAGGATTTATTAGCTCTCTGCACACACCAAGGTATAGCCAGGGGGTATATACCTTTAATTGGGTATATATCAATTGACGCGTCGACTGCGGCCACGAAAGAGAGGATGGGGTGAGACATTCCACACATAGAGCTATATGCTGACCTACATTATGAAACGGGTATCTTCGACAAAAATCGAACGCGTTAGAGGACGAGACCGTAAACGTAGTGGAGGCCCAACTAATGTAACAGAGAGTGTGGATACAGTAGGATGCGATGCTTCGGGATGCAGAGCGCGATACCGGAACGTGAAGGAGAGAATACGAGTTAAGGTAGGAGACGCTAAGCCAAACAATTTAGTAGCGCGGTATTCCCCGCATCCCGTCCTATTGACGGCAGCTGTCCTCTTTCTTGTTACCTCCATAATTGTGATCAGCCCGCACGGAGTCCTCGCAAATGTGACCACAAGAGTTGGTAGTTTGGATTTGGATTGATACAATGCTAGCCTAAAACTTTAGCACAGCTCATCGTATACATCCTCGTCTCCACTTCCGAGAAATAAAGAACGCCCAATAATCTTTCCATCTTGGGCTGTCAAGTCGCCCAAGGTAGTACTATATCTTCGAGCGCTAAACAATGATTTGGATGTCTCGAGAGTGGGCAGCCGATCAGTATGTGCATGGAACATTTGTGAGTGGAACGTGTGGTCGGCCTGTTTCCGATTCGTCGGGTCCACGTTCGGCGAGGCAGGTTTTGAATCAAGGAAGTTTTTCAAGTCTTGGCTGTTGAAAGGCGAAACGTAGCTGTTGAGGTCGAGGTCACTAGATAACATATGATCGTCCGCCTCTTCTTCTTCGCTGATCGCATTGGAAGGCGAAAGATCTGGTGCAAGAGCATGAGCAGTATGAAACCGTTCGGTACGTGCGGGGAGAACGTCTTGCAAAGGAGTTCCAATTCTTGAACCGGATGGATATGTCGCAGACACTCTGCTGAAGAGGGCTTGAGTAGGACGAGGGCTAAAATGGTTCTGGAAAGGATGCCAACAGGGTGACGAGCTGTGACGAGCGTCATCCACCAAAGAACCATCGAGAGAAGGATACACGCTGAAGTCTTCCTCATCCAAATTCACATCCTTGGGGGAACTCGCTTGTAGGAATGCAGTTTGACCTCTGATTGTGGAATTGCGGAGGATTGCAGAAGCTGAAAAGGCACGCAGGTCATCTTCAAGTATCTCGTTGGAAAAATCATAAGGCGGAGGATTGTGATGAAGGTCGTCTCTGTTAGCCCCCGATTCGGCTGGTGCAGGTACAGTAGAGGGTATGAAATTGGGAGGAGAGGAAATGAAGGAGTCGTCTTGACTTGGAGACCCACGAGAAAAAGAGATTGACGAGATGGATACGTCACAGGGGGTGGGCTCTGGAGGCAAGAAACAATCTATAAGACCCAGACGATAATCCGCACCAGCATATTCAGAGGATCCCTCGGGCAGACCATACTCAGGCACAGAGGGATTCAGTCCTGTGTTAGACGACGAACTATCGGAGCACTGCATCTCATGCAAGAGAATTTCCCAAGCCTCCTGAAGAGTCCGACCTCTGATCATTGTTGTATCCTGGCCTTGGGCTTTGAAGGCATCAGCGGTATCGAACCTAGCAGAGGATAACGCATTCGATCCCTCCATCTCAGGGTCGCCAATGTTAAGACCATGAGGAGATGGTGAAGACCAGGTGGTATTACTGCCGAACACTCGTTCGGGTCTTTTAGGGGGGGCCGAAGGAACGTACTTCCCAGCCGGCCGTTCCGGGGTATGGGGATCAGTGGAAGGGCGCAAGTATTCTTCATCCTCTGGGCTATATCTGAGTTTATTGGATAAGGGTCCAAGCAGAGATAATTCGGGGGAATCGGAGGGTGGTAGTGATAACTCGAACTGTCCACTGAAACGTTCAGTGTCGAGGCGTCCTCTCTTTGGTTCTGATTTGACATCCCTCATCCGCGTTGACCTTGAAGGCGAGGACTCCTCACAAAAACCATGTAGTTCGTGGAATGGACTCGGAGATACGGGAATTTGATCAGGGGAGCGTGGGGATGTGTGCTTTTGTGAACATTAACAGTGGAAGTCTGTGCAATGGGGGGACCAGAACAAACCAAGGATTCGTTGTCGACGTCAACCAAAGCCAAAGTCTTCCGACGAGGAGGCAGAGCGATGAAGTCATGAGCTTCAAGTAGGCACCGTCGCTTTGCGGCGAAAGACGCAGCTATCGCGTGTCCAAATAAGTATTCTTAAGTCTCACCCCGCTCGTTAGAGATCCAGCATAACTGACGCTCCAGGTCATCCAGGGCACTGAGTACTCGTGAGGTTTTGCGAGAAGAGGTCGATGGTGAGGAAGAAGACGAGGCTGCGAAGGCGTACCGTGCCGTAGTTGTCGAGTGCATCACGGCAGTTCGAACATTATAATCCTCCTTCTGAGCATGAGCAAATAAAAAAGTGTGTTCGTTAGTTGCAGATTGCGTCCAGGTGCGATTCATGATGCGCCGCTTTCCAAAATGAGACTTTGTGAAGTCTTTCGAGCGGATTCGAGCAGAATTTCTACGTCACCTGTGTCAAGTGCACTGAAGACGCGAGAGCCAAAGGTTTCTCATACCTCTTTCCACCCATCCAGTTTGCACCAGGCATTATGGGAAAGGCTCAGAAGGGATCTCCCAACTTGAAACCAATTGCCGGCAAGGGCCGAAGCTGAATCAACTTCACCAGATTCCTTTGGCGCAACATCATGAACCAAGCGCCCATTATTAGCGACAATGGGAGCGGCTTCTCTAAGATCGGGTGCGATGTATGCATGTTCTATGCTTGCTATTATATTCCTAACAAGAACTGCGTTCCCCAGCTTTGCTGGAAACTCTGATCCATCCTTGTGAGCATCGTCTGTAATATTAGGACTGGACTAGATATAATATCTTATATGGTTCCAGTGTATTCCCTACCGCTATTGCTACCCGCGAAGTAGCAACTGGGGCATCCACTGTACGGGGCGCGACACCAGCGTCTCGGGGCTCAAATCTTGCTTCAAAGCGTGGTATCGAAGATCTCGACTTTCACATCGGGGATGAAGCGATGGCAAACTCGAAGACATATGGGATCCATTATCCTATTCGGCACGGCATGATTGAGAATTGGGACCATATGGAGCGGTATTGGGAACAAAGCATCTTCAAGTACTTGCGTGCCGAGCCAGAAGACCACTATTTCCTCCTTGTGAGGGTGTCTTCATGACCTCTGCGCATGGCATCACATAAATGAAAACGTTCCTCTTTAGACCGAACCACCTCTAAACGCGCCAGAGAACCGGGAGCAGACGGCCGAGATCTTCTTCGAATCTTTCAATGTGCCGGGGCTGTATATTGCCGTTCAGGCAGTTTTAGCTCTTGCCGCCTCCTGGACCTCCAACCAAGCTACCGACAGAACACTTACAGGCACTGTAGTCGACTCGGGAGATGGTGTCACTCATGTGATTCCATGCGCAGAAGGCTACGTTATCGGCTCTGCCATCAAGCATATACCTATTGCTGGACGAGATATTACTGCATTCGTCCAAACGCTTTTGCGAGAGCGAGGGGAAACTGTGAATATTCCTCCAGAAGATCAGCTCAAGGTGGCCCAGAAAATCAAGGAAAGCTATTCGTACGTCTGCCAGGACATCGTAAAGGAATTCAGAAAATACGACGCGGATCCGTACAAGTATTTCCAGCGGTACGACGGAGAGCATAGTGTAACAGGAAGGGTGAGGACGGCACTGGTCTTATGGTCTTTTACGATTGATTTTGATGCCAAATTCAGAAATATTCCATCGATGTTGGCTTTGAGCGTTTCCTGGCTCCTGAGATATTTTTCAATCCCGAGATCAATTCGAGTGACTTTTTAACACCACTACCGATAGTTGTGGATGATGTTATTCAAGCATCCCCTATCGATGTGCGCCGAGGGCTATACAAGGTTCGTCTCGCGGCATTTCAGCAGTTATCAAATGAAGAGCCGATGGCCTTGCGTTGCAGAATATTGTGCTCTCAGGAGGATCCACGATGTTCAAGGACTTCGGGAGGAGACTTCAGCAAGACTTGAAAATTGTTGTGGATCGCCGTATCCAGAATAGCGAGGCTGCAGCCGGCACTAATCTGAAAGCAAGTCATCCTGTACACTACAGAATCTGGGCGCTAACTGACCGACTTTGGTACCAGTCCACTGGGGTCGATGTCAATGTCATCTCTCACAAACGGCAACGGTTGGGATTTTCCTTCCTCTGCTTCAGCCTCTTGCTTGAAATTGCTTCCCTAGATATGCCGTTTGGTACGGCGGATCCCTCCTCGCCTCCTTGGTATTGTTTTCATGTGATCACATCGCCCCAACACCGCCAGTCTGACGTTCCTCTTTTATCAGCCCGACTTCTATACCTCATGTCACACAAAAGCACAATACGACGAGATTGGCCCCAGTATATGCAGACGGTACCAGATTTTTGGATCGGTCAACTAAAGGGAGAAACAAAGATGTCCTGCGGGATCAATGGAAACCGAGTCGTAGCCATGTTAGTGTAATATCTGTCGTAGTAGACTAGGTTGCCCCATTTTGCGATCGAATGTGTACTGGTTTCTCGCACAGAGGACTCCCCACTGTAATAGGCAGGGCCTTGAATGGACCATGACTACTCTTTGTTAAGAATATCATGTGACCGATTCAGAAACTGTATCCCCATTAGGAAAGGAGGCTAAGTTGCTTAATCCAAGACTGATCAGCAGGGGCCGCAGTCAAACACACTAAGAAGTACACGGACGCACGGATCGATAACTACAAGGGAATCCTTGAGACTCTCCGATTGATCATGTCAACATACAACGCACCGTCATTGCGCATCGTGCCGCGACTGAAGTCCGTAAGTGCTTATATGACTGCCATTAAAATCTGTGTTCTAAGATGGGCCGCAGGGGACTTGCAAATGCTCAACGGACTAAGATACGCCCCGGAGGCCCATCATGATCTGGATAAAGCGTGCTTACTAGGCACGCGTGGCGAGTTCATCCAGGCTATAGTATGTTGCGCTCTTGGAGTGGATGTGCATTCGTTTGATTTGAGTGGCTCAATATCATTGGACTTTAACGATTCGTCTCGTGTACTTTGGTTGTGTGGCCCGGCGGGTGCTGGGAAATCGTCAATCCTTCGCTCATGTGCGAAACGCATTTCCGACCCCAACCGCATTGGGTCGTACTATGGCCTCGACAAAAATAAACCCCTCGGAAACCTCACGAACCTCTTCAGTACGATCGCTCGAGACCTCGGCGAACTCGATGACCCCCGGAAGCAGTGCCTTATCAATGCCGTCAAGGACATCGACCCACAATTGCAAATTGCAGTTCTAGCACTTTATCATTCCGTTATTCGAGGATAATAAGACTATAGGGGAGACCATTATTTTCATCGAAGCATTTGATGAATCTGGATGTTGCGGCTCGTGCCGACGCGCTCCCTATTCTCACAAAGCAAGCCTCAGAATTCCCTCCGGGTCTTCGAGTCGCAGTCACTTCGAGATGTGAGCGCGATATTTAGCTCAAGTCATCAAGTCAAATTTAGGGCACAATAGGTACAAACATTGGAATCATCCACATCAAACTTAGTCTCACCAATGGTAATGATGTGGAAATGTCATTTCCATCAATCCACCAGGCAAGGTAAGTTTCTGCCATCTCTCTATGCCCTTCTTAATGCTTAGTCAGCATATATTTCTTTGGATGATCCGTCACTTCTCTCGCATGGATGGTGTGTGGTCAAACATCAAACACTGGTTTGTTGGTGTTGCATGAATCTATAAGTATCCAGAAACACGCAACATACCTTTGCAATATACATATACTATTGATACACACACTTAAGTCGGCTTGAGTCAAAGTCAAGTCGGTAAATTTGACTTGACTTCGGAGATAAGCCAAAGTCGTGCGGAGTCGCTCGAAGTCGATCCCTTTTTAAACTCCGACCGGGTGTCCCCGAACGCCTGGATTGAGGCTAGCACCGTACTAGGCCCTTCGCTGAGGTCTAGAAATCATGTCTAGCAATCTGCCATTTTACAACTATCTGGGTGGAATTGAATACGTGCCAGGCTATCCCTTGTCTTTTGGGGACTGGTCTTCTTTGACCGAGGAGGTATTTCCCACCGAACAGCAATCATTGCTACTCGCAATCTCTCGTATTCTTTCCAAATCACCAGCGGAATCTCATGTTCGTGCTCAGGACTTGAACTTGGTCGGTAAATGGGCTCGCTTGTTTGCCCCAGCTCATGTTATTTCCATCCCAGACCCTTGAAGTTGGCTTTGACGACGGGTTCAAAGTCATTGCAAGGAAGATTCTGCCGAGGGACAATATTGATGAAGAACAATTAATACAAAAGCTCCGCGCCGAAGCTTGTCTCTTACAATGGTTGGCGAACTGTTCATCTATACCGGCGCCTCGAGTATTATTCCCGGAGGAAGATCGATATCGCGACTTCATAATAATGGACAAGCTACCTGGCGCCATGTTATTGAATATGTACAGCACTCTCGATACGTTAGCAAAGGTGCATCATAACACTTGGCATACTGTATAACATGGTTAAAATGCGCGATTTAGGAGCGACTCGTTGAGTCGTTTGCGAATGTCGCGCTTGATCTATTCGGCCTGGACGTGCCACAAAGGATTGGTACATTTTTCCCTGACATATCGTCTAAATCCTTCGATGTGATTCCTAGAATTGGTATTCAAAGATTCAAGGCCACCAGAGTTTTCAACGATATTCAGGAATACCTCGCTTTCCTATTCGAGATGAAAAGCAATTCACCCGTTATCGGCGGAGACGATGGCGGTCACATTGACGAGCTAAGACGGCATGTTGATGGGGTCCTAGCTGGGCTACTATCCGAAACGACCACCTCTAATCTGTTTCGTTGCGTTCTTGTCCACAATGATCTGAACGAAATGAACATTCTTGTGGACGAAGACGGTAACATCACCGGTGTCATCGATTGGGAATATCAGACGCTTCAACCCGCCATCCTTGCGGCTGATTATCCGCCGTGGCTTTCGTATGATGATTGTTCTGATCCACGCTTTGCCGATCATAAGCAGACATTCTGGTTGGACAGTCCGGAAGAGAGCGAACGCCTGCGTGATCTATATACGCGGGTAAGCCAATAGTCAACGACAATCAGGTAGTAGCTGATTGGGTGCGGAATAGATCGTCAAAAGCAAACATCATGATTATTGGAAAGCACTCATTCAGGGTGCTAGACTTAGATCGTGCGTCAAATGGTTGTTAAACTTGGGCGACGATCCGGGCTGTAGAAGGATGAGACAATGGATGGACGCAACATTTGGCGGATCGTGCTGTGAATGAAATCTGGATTCATTCCAAGTTGCGTGCATGGTCAAGTTCTGGCGTTGAGTCACAATCCAAGGTGTTCTTTTCCAGACGTCGTGTTAACAAAACATGCGCAGGTAATCGGGAGCCACCGCACGAGACCACATATATTGCATGTATAGACGGTCCTTCGTCAATTTTCTTTGTTTTTCGCGCCGGGAGGATTTGTGTCTGGAACGAGACGAAGGTGTTGGGCTATGCCTTGTCGGAGGACGGTCGTGGACAATTTGGATTGTATTCAAAAGTTTAGATACTCGGGCCGCTTCCGCTTGGCTTTCTTCAAGGTCTACTGTTTTATATCGTGGATGAATCTCTTGAGAACGCACATGCCAGGGTCTGTTTGCAAATAACTGTAGAACTGTACTACAGTATTGACGATAGCGTTGAGCGGGGCACCATCGATCATTCAGTATGGTCCAAGCAGCCAAATATTGCCTGACGAATTGTCCAGCTTTAAATCTAATCTTATCGATCGCATTCTGATGACAAGTAAATCAAAACAATGAAGAGGCATGAAATCGGAAGAAGTAACAACAGACATCCACTCAAATACAGGTTATGTGCCAAAACTAGAATGCAGAGCATACGACATGAGCACCTGCACAACCTCCTCTTATGCCGTCCCCAACAACAAGAAGTAATTGACCTTCTTATTTTTAGGGGCCGATTTAGAGGCTCCTGGGCACACGTGTGTCCCACCAGAAGTTGGGATCCACTGATTACAAACGGAGCATCTCGTAGCAAGCGTAACCAGAGCCTATGTACACGGCATTTTCAATATCAGCATATCAAACGGTGGACATGTGCATATGCACCTCAACAACCTCATCAAGAGAGGGAATCTGATCCTAATGTATGGCTTAAGCTCACAGAATTACACATCCATTGAAAGGTACACACTGTGGAGGGTGTGGTTGCACACATTATATCCGATGGGCGTGACAAAAATCAGGCTGGTGATATGTATATTAGTAAAAAAATACGAGGAATATAGCAGCGGTTGACCAACTGACAAGTAACTGTTGATTGCGAGAGGGTGTGAAACTATTTGGCTGTACCGTTCTAGTCTTGCGCCCAGACGTTAAGCGGCAGCGGCTAGGTCTCCAGTGGCGGATGCAAATGGAGCGGAGTGAATGTGGAATTTGAAATCTGATGTCACACACGTCTGGTAAGCTATCAATGTTGATTTGAAGTTGCCTTATTAGGTTAATACAATGGAATGGCAGGTTATTTCTACTCAAGCCAATCCCAGCCTCCATCAAAGAGGCTAGCTACAAGCAGCTACCACTGTAACAACACAGCCTTGAAAAGCTATAGGCCCATAACCTGTTGGTGTAGTCATAACACCATCTTACAGTTTGGGGTAGATCCCAAGTTCAACTCTTGAATAGGCCACTTTTAATAGGTTATGGTCCCATAGGCTCTGTTAGTGGGGAGTTCTCCATGCTAGTTCAGCTACAGAGTATAGAGGAGTGTTGAATGACACAGTGTAGAAGCTTCACTATACTTACATATAGATAGGAAGATTGCTCCACATGTTGAGAGTGTTCTGAGAGTCTGAATGATCAGAGTCACTCTCTGAAGGCCAATAAGGCAAGTTGAGGGCCACTAATCCTGTTTTACATCAAGAGAAGAGGTACGTAGACCAGTAACGTCGTGGATGCGACCAGACACCTGGACGGTCATACGACCGTCCCCGGATCACCCTCAACATATTATCCCACAGTCCAAAAGGCCCCCTCGTACTCTACCGTAAAATCTAAAGCCAGCTACGACTGAAAACTCAATGGGCCTGCAATATAGTTTGAAGGCGGTTCCCGAATGAATTGAATAAACTAAAACGAAGGTGGCTCGCCACAAGTGGGTAGGATGCATTGCTGTGGCCCTCCCATGTCATGTCACGTTCCCTATCCCCTCTTTGACATTCATCCCCTGTGCCTTATTATCCTTACTTGGTTCTTCACCAACAAAACTGTGCAAATTCGAAGACTACGTACCTCTTCGGCCAACAAAAAGCATCCCATCCTTAGCTTCGCGGGTTGAAACTTCGCGCCTTCCTGCACCGACCAACTATTACATGAGTGCTGGGCTTGTCCACGTCATGAGGGATGATCCAGAGCAAGGGTGTAATGTTATATGATTCTACGCTGAGCGACGGATCTTCCAGTCTGGCTCTTCTAACTCTTCTAATATATACTGGATGCGCACATTCATGACACTCATAGGACCATCCCCCATACGTTCCGAGAGGCCAGAGCTACCTAACAAGGCTTCGAAATCGGAGGTCCTGGACCACTAGGTGGGTACCCCCAATTTTACTATAAAACACCATCCTACGCTGGCCCAATCTCCATTCCTTTTCCTACTCTTACACTCTCACATTCCTCACCAACCACCAAGGGCAATGTCGAGACCCACCCCCTGGTACCTACGTCATCGTCAACAAGGTTCTGTCACTCCACGACGACAGCCTTGCAGTCAGCGAAGGCCACGCATTGACCGTGAACCCCAGCGCCGAATCTTCTGCCTAGCATGTAAAAATCCCCTCCCGTCGTCTCTATGCCCTCTTGTCCCCTGCACGCGTCGGAGTCTCAGTATACCATGAACCACCTCCCACATTCCAGTGGAAGATTTCGGACTACTCGGATGGAAAAACATCTTAGGTCATCCCCCCCGAGTCCTCACCTTCAAGTCCCCTGGGGCTCTGGCTTCGCCACCGTCCTCCCTGTTGGTGGCTACGTCTCTCAGAAGAATTATACGCGCGCGCGTTGCTCCCCCCTTTATCCTTTACTTTCAGCCTTTTCTATTTTTTTATTTATTCAAGATGGTGGCTTGACCACGTTCTGGGGAGTCGCAGAGGGGATCAACACCTCCCAAGTGAGTCCCTCTCTCCGATCGTTACACCCACTTGCATTCGTGCATTTTTGGTCTTGGGACTTTGCTGAGGAAACTGCTATCGCCAGGTCACGATTGGAGACGGCACCGGCGACGAGAAGCAGAGGTGGATTCTGAACAAAGTCGCCTAAATTGTTTTGAACAACAGTCCTTCCCCCACACTACTCTAGGCTCCTGGGGGGTGAAATGATGAGTCCTTTCTTGAGAAACCTGCTTCGACATCAATACTGTACAAGTACACTACCAATGTTGTGAAATCAAGGTTTCTGCTTTCTGAAACTCGAATCGAATGCCAATAGAAGTGCAAGTGATAAAACAAACACCAGTGTTCTGAGAATTGGGTGTGTGCACGCCAGTGAGTGTGTCGCATATTTCACATAGAGAAGGTTTGTAGTAGGTACACCGAGACTCACTCGTAGTGGGCAGCTAGCTAGAATAGCGAAGAAGGGAAAGAGAGAGACATCTAAACAACCAGGCTTATCACGCCAGCGATCACCACCGCAATACTAGCCCCACTCTTCACACCTATATTTGGCGATGCGGCACCTTTCTTGCCGGTAAGTGTACCTCCTGTAGATCCACCCTGAGTCGTGTTCAGTGTTCCAGAGCCTCCCGTCCCGCCAGAGACATCCAATCCGCCAAGCGAGAGAATGTGCGGTCCCGCGACGGTATTACCGTCCGTCACCGTCTGGGTAAATTAACAAGTAAGCGCCGGACGAGCAAGAAAGAGTCAGATCCCCCAATGTGGCCTAGAATTTAGCGGCACATACCCCATTCCCAATGGTTGTCACCACAGCGAAAACAGTGCCATTCAGTCCATCGGGAATAATAACTGTATTATTGTTCGCTCCAAGGGGTGCGAACGATACCGTCAGTCCTGAGAAGAACGCGACGAAATAAGGGGTGGTGGTATTCGCCGAGGTACTGTTGGCCGGCGTGAAGGCCAGGGTGAGTGGCTGGCCGGCTGTGATGTTGCCTGTGCTCGTCACATTGACTAAATTAGCCAGAAGCAAGTATGTTAGACTTCCAGGGGGAGTGGCGAGCAATGACGGATAGATTAAAAATGGATACACTGAACCAACGTTTGGGAAAGGCAAGAACAGGAAGTGCAGGGTTGGTGCTTGGACACGTAGTGATGAATCCTGCAGCCAATGAATAGACGTTGGAGAGGGTCTCAGGTGTATCGAAGGCGCCAGACTGGATATCCCAAGTCATCGTCAATAATCTAGCTCAGGGGATCCAAATGACATCACAGACCCAAGGTGCTTGACCATCAACGTAGGAGATGTAAGCTTGGTGGCTAAAAGGGGGGTTCTCATCGATGAGCCACCGAACTAAGAACAAAATATAACGAGAGGGCATAAAAGTTCACCGAGCCTCGGTCGTCAAGATAGCGCCTGCTGCGGTAAGATAGACAGGATTCTGGATATATTGAGCGGCCCCTGTAATGTCCAACATGTGGGCAGCATGACCCTACGCGAAAGGAGCCTCAGAGTAGTTGTAGTCATCACGCACCAAGATAAGCTGACACGAAAACATACAAATAAGAGGTGAGAGATATCTCGCAGATAGAGAATAGAGAACAGGGACTCACCGCTTACACCGACACTCTCAAGAACACTAGCCAGGGCCACAAAAGAAGAAACGTCGTTATAGGGGAAACTATAATTGCAAGCAGCAGTCGCGTCTTTTCCAAGAGCGGCGGTAAGGAACGCGACGTGCGCAGCTTCCTGGTCGGCGCTATATTTCGACCCCCACGAACAGAGAAGAAGCGCGCGTCGAGAATTGGTCAGAAAGATGTTACCGGGAGCGAACATGAGGGACGTACATTTGCTGGAAACGACCACGATCTGCCTGAACTGCATTGAAAGAGTTGTTGTCGAACTTCTCAAGCCCTCCAGAGTAGAAAGCGGCTTCCAGATGCTCGAGTGTGAGGGCGTAGTTGAGGATCTTTAAAGGGACGCGTGGTTTACACATCGCTACGCAAAGGAGCGAGAACACCACGGTGGGGGAAAGGCACCTGGGTGTCAGTGAGTGCCCTCTTGATGGTGTGTGGGGAGGCTACAGCGGAGGAGGAGGCAGTGACGAAGGCGAAGGCAAAGATGGAGAATGCCTTGAACATATTATTAGTGAATGATGGTAGAAAGAGGGACTGGAAATATCAGGCTGAAAAACGTACCGCTTTATAGTCTCCGAGTCGATCCCTCATTCATTCGTCCCCCGCCTCTTTCGCCCACCTTCCTCTCCAGCTGTCTTCAACGACGGCGACGACAGTGGCTATCGTAATTATGTCGCCCTCCCACCCCCCCGTTCTATTCGAATTTTCCGTATTACAGTCAAATCGAACAAGGCGGGCCACGATCGAATCTATTAATATTATCTAAGCATCCAGCGCTCCCACTTTGTCACGAGTGACAATTGGCAAACTACAAAAAGTACATAGAAACTCCACCAGGCATTTCCAGGCAAAAATGCAATATCTCTCAATGAAGGAGGCAGATACTATCACGAACAGGTTACACAAAATAGAGAGTGAAAGCGTGGGGAAATATTATAGAATTGCCCACAAATTAAGGCCTAATAGGATAAGGCAGCGACTGCAGCAGCAATGAATGATGAGTGGTGAACGAAAGGTCCATGACAGGCGCCAATGTGGTCACACGACTTGGATATGAAAATCCGCCCGCTAAGAGGTTCGTGGAACATTGCAGCAGCTTTTTGAAATATAGCCTAGGTTCGCAAGGATGTCGGGCTGGAATATCCATATGTCGATGTTTGGCCATTATTATTCAGACCCTGAAAATTCACTTCGACTAGTGGGTGGGCGTCGGTACGTTCACATGGAATCAATAAAGTGCTCCAGAGAACAACACATACAATGATGCTGATCCATGATCTCTGGATCGGACCGCTCATGGTTCACAGAAAGCGAATCGTATGCGAGAGACGTCGGTCCCCGGCCCTGTTATCATGACACCACATCTCAGTCATGAGGGGACAAGATGCAGACAGGGCTCAGCACAACGCACATTGGCTGGGGGCAGACCCATTCTCGGAGTACCTTTAAGGTATCGATGCAAAAGAGACCCAGAATCCAGCGGTCCGCTTCCAGAAGCTGCGGCAACCGCATACGCATGCTCAAGCTCCTTTGCATGCTCCCACGATTCTATTCACGAAAGCACGACAGAGGTAAGAATACCGAAGGAGTCGTGGCAAGTCCGGCCACGCGCACCTTCATAAGCATAACCATTCTGATTCAACCCATCAATACAATTGAACACCTCTTCTCGGCCCAGCCTCGCAAGGAGTCGTCCCGCAGAATAGATAGGCCAATGAATCGCATTTGGATCTAGGCGCATGTATCCATTTGAAGTCAGCACTCCCGCCTTCACAATCGCATCACCCATCAGTACGTCAGTCGAGGGAAATGTAATGGTGAAGTGGGAAGACGCACCAAACCTGCAATGCGCGTCGCGCTCTTGAGAGCCTCGTTCGCAACGGCTCTCTCCAACTCGACCATTGGGGTCAAATGCGGGGGTATTCCCATTGGAACGGTTGATGAAGAGGTGCCCGTCTCGTTCCCATTGGGTGGGACACGAGCTGGAATCGGTCTCCGCATCACTTCATTCACTTCCTTAATGCCGAAATCTTCGGCCGCTTGAGATAGAATGATCCATAGTACATTGTATGAGCAGTCACTAGCGCCTAGCCCATCCACAATCAGCACATTAGAACTAAAGTGATGATGAAAAAGGGGGAGCCAAAAAATTCCACTCACAAGCGCCAACAGCCGCCACATAATCAGCATGGGCCTGCAGGTCATTCGTAGCCCCAACAGTGGCAAGATGTTCATCCCTCCACCTCATCAACATATTAACAGTAATTCCACAACAGCGTACGGGATCCCATCCCGCTCCGTCCCAGGGACCCAGAGTGTCTGTGCCATGTATCGAGAACATACTGCCATATCATGGAGAGCACTATACCACCTCTGAGGTGGATCACCACGTGCAAGTGAGTCGTGGACGCTTGGAGATGGCTGCTGAGAACGAACCGCGGGCTGAATGCCGGCCGAGTATTAAATCAATTGAACATAGGACCAGAAAGAAAGCAGTCAGAGTCACGTCAGACTTGAGCAAGCACAACAAATGAGAGAAACTAAGTTCAACGAACCTCTTGTTCCGGGGAAGTGGGTGTCTCCGACCGAGGGTGCGACGCCAGTTGGAGTTCAGCAAGATCGTAATCATCTTCAGACCTAGGATCATCGTGAATCACAGTTAGAATCACCCAATATGGACTCCTGAGCCAGCGCAGAGGGGGAAAAAACCACTCACAACGCGGGCTTCCTCTTGAAATATGCAGCGCAAAGCGAGTCGGCAATACAGGCGATCCACCAGCAGAAAACCATGCATTTCCATTCGTCTGCATCACCCGCATGAGTAGCGGTAGGTACAGGGTTTAATGGGTGTCGATTGACTTGCATCTCCATAAGGTGTCGTATCCCAGCCTTCAACCAGAGACACTTTATACCTATCATGCACGATCAATCCAAAGGGAATAAACTCATGCTCAGAAAGGCAAGTGACGTTTAATGCCAGGGAACGAACCATAATACCTTGGGGGTCTGAGGGTGGGTCTATAGAGACCAAAAAAATAAGCAAAGAAGACTCAGTGCCCACAGCCAGTCCGACATTACGTACAACTCTGCAAAGGCTGCAATGGTTCGAGTAACATACAGACAACCACATTGTCAGGTAAAGCGATCCTGAACACTTTTTCTTGCTCCGAGACCTCCCGTGCGCGATCAACGAGGAGGCGGGATATGTTACTTCGCTGAGTGCTACGACTCCCGCTGTGATTCATCCCGTGACGCTCTGGTGCAGGGGAGCGGGTCGAAGAACTACTGATTGATGTGGATCTGGATAAATCTTCATGGGATTGTTGACGGTCCAAGACCAGCAAAGCGTGATCAGAAAACTTGGAGCCCCAGGCCAAAAGGGTCGCAAGCAAGGGTCTATGGATTGGTTTCAAGTTAGTATGTGTGGTCGATGTGGAGGAGCTTTCACGTCTGCTGCGATGGAAAGGCACCGAAAGATCATCCCCACGCATGTTAGCATTGTCTCTGCCTAAAGTGGGGATGAGAGCTTCGCGAAATTGCGCTCGGATGCGTGCTGGGTTCACGATTGGGACCCGAGGGTGGTACACTTGGAAGTACACCTCCAATAACTCCGTAGCAAAGCTGTATCGAAACAGGTGAGGGAAGAAAAGAGAATGAGCGTATGACATCGAACGTACTCTACACGATAATCTTGTTCTAACAATTTCCGTTTGGCTCGCAACACCTCAGGGGACTGTAATGCGACCTGCTCAAGGGAATTCATGGTGGGGTCGGGGGAGAATAAATAAGCCAGGAAATCCTGCATGGGTGCATTGGGAGGTGGGGGCAGGCCAGGGTACGGATATTGAGTGGCCTGTAATCGGGCATGGGAAGTTGCGGGTTCTGGGGAGCTGTACGGGAGGGGGAGGGCCTGCTGGCGTTCGTATGCTAACGAAGGGACAGAATGCGTGGAAAAGGGGGAAGGAGTAGGTGGCGCAGGAGCAGAGTATAAGAACGACATGGGATATGATGATGATGATGCAGCACTGCCACGCTTGTCCCGGGTAGTAGAGGCGGAAGGTAACTCAGAGCCCTCTCTCGTGTCATGGTTGCCTCCGCTATCAGGGGGGGGAGACCTCATCGAAGGAGATGCATTGGTAACAGTGGGTAGAGTAGAATTACTAGGGGTGGGATTTCTATTGAGACGCTTGGTGGTGGAACCCCGTCTTTTCTCTGTTTCCTTCTGAGCGTGGTGTGTACATGAATAGTTCTTGGACATGCAATGCTGACACTGTAAAGAGAGAGTTTGAGAACAAAAGCTGTTCTTAAGCCAAACCATGTGTCTCACTGACCCGGTCCTCGCCAGGAAGTTGGTTGCACTTGACCTTCCTATTCCTGCATTGGTCGCAAGCAATGTTTTGTCTACGCTGCATGACCACGCCGGGAACTGAGGGGAACCGGGGCGGTGTGTGCGACGACGAAATTAGTAGGCAAGGAAACCCAAAAAGGGATCAATATCGCGAAAGAGAGTGCCCGACCGAGGGCAGCGCTACGACGTCGGTATACAGGGTCGGGCTGAGGAGGAAAAGAGTGCGGTCTGTATATGGGGGGAGCCTAAACTGGTGGCCGAACATATGACAACGGAGATCGCCGAGAATGTACAACCATAAGCATAAGCAGTACACCCCCGCCTTTTGAACTGCGGCACTGAAACCAGTGTATCCGTCCCTCAGCGGCTGCTTTCAGTGATCCCCGAATCACAGGAACTTGCAGTGCTCGTATCACAACATTGGATAGATAGGAACAAATTTTAATATGATCAAGCCACAGAATTCTATTCATCCGAGGGAACTTCGACCCAGTCCGCCGAGAACAGCAATCTGGGAACTCAGTAAAAGTGCTCAATCGAGGACATGGTACTATCATGAAGTACATATCAGCGCAGAATTATCTCGTGGAATAGAATGCACCCACACCAGAGGTCCCACCGTGACGTGTGGGAAGTTTCACCGGGCGTGCATAATTAGTGCTATGGAGGAAAACTATCAGACACCCAAAATTAAAGAGCCAGAAAGGTAAAAAGGACTGACGCCGAACGATACCGCCTCAAATAAGTAATCGCCACGTTTTCAATCTGCTCGGCAGTCACGCCAAATGTATCCCAGTCACCTTTCACATCCATATCATCCATGTACCTTCTCTCCACCTCGTCAGGACTCAGCAACGGCCACCATGCATATTGGGCAACTTTGGTCATAAGTAGTGCGACTGGCTTGGGGATGGTGGGGGCGCGAGATGGAGGATTATATGTCAGGGAGGTGACTAGCTCTAACAAATCGTTGTACGTGTATTGGAGAGGGCCAGGTAAATTGAGGGTTTGGCCGGGTGCAGCAATTTGCATCAGGTTCGATAACACTTGCGCGACATCCAATACCTGCAAAATCCGTGTGTACTATCAGCTGCCAGAATTGCGGGAATATTCTCCGGATCTCCAATTTAAAACATCTTACTGACATGCACTGGCCGAATACGGGTCTCACCAAAGTTGAGTTTCCATAATATGGGATAGACTAACCGCCTCTACAAATTAATCCATGATCCTGGTGGCGTTGGAGGACTTACAGGCCATGCTATTCAAGAGCTTATCTTCGTGCCCGTAAAGCGGCCCAGGTCGTACGATAGTTGCATCGGGGAAGGCTTGCCGAACAGCGTCCTCTCCCTGCGCTTTGGTACGGTAGAATTCGCTCGGAGAGTCATATGACGCGTTCAGATGCGAGACATGCACGAAACGAGAGACTCCGTTGGCGGCGCTAATTTCAGCGATCCGTGATGCCCCTTTGACATGTACGTCTGCATAATTAAAATTCCTGTGCAGCGACGTTAAGCCATTAGCCACATTCCACCAAATACCTTCCTGCTTACTTGGTGGTGTAATCACGCCCGACAAGATTGTAAACTATATCAGAGTGCCGCACACACTCTGCAATTTGATCTTCATTACGGAGATCCCATTCCTATTTGCATACTTAGTACCATTGGGAATTCAGAGCAGGGAGTGCAATCCAACCAATGCAACAACCTGGCCAAGATCGCCAGTGACCTTCAAGTGCCGTTTCTCGTCTTCCTCTCGATATGGTATGATGACCTGAGTCCCGGCTTTCGCTGCATGAAGTCGATGCAGCAGCATGCATGAGGTCCTTTCTCGGCTTGAACCGACATTGAGGAGTGCACACACCGAGTTTATGAACGAGATATCTCCCCAAAAAGCCAGTGCATCCGAAGACAGTAGCAACGTGTCCCGTCACGGCATGCCGTCCGGGGGACCATACGCAATAATTGGTTTCCGCGTTTCCGGCAGAATAGTCAAGTCAGCATAAGAGCGCTATTGGGTTTGCTGGTGAGGAGAAAGTTTTCTTATTTGAAGAGATCACCCACAAGTGTGGAGGGAACTCGAGCGCGCACCAGGCGCACCACGTTCGAGCTCAGCATTCCTTCAGCAGCAACCGATGCGAGCAACAAGTGCTATCGGAAAGTTCCGGCTTAATTGGACCTTCGCATAGTGGAACATCATGGCTCACATGAACATGAACAGGCCTCAAGCTCCCCACGGACCTCCGATGGTAGGTTTGCGCCACATGAGATATTCTCACCTATTTTGAATGTCCTTTAGCAGGAGTGTTACTTGCG
Organism: Hydnum rufescens UP504; assembly: GCA_014904985.1. Taxonomy (NCBI): domain Eukaryota; kingdom Fungi; phylum Basidiomycota; class Agaricomycetes; order Cantharellales; family Hydnaceae; genus Hydnum; species Hydnum rufescens. Next base: position 491,100 of record MU128910.1, read on the forward strand.
ATTGAATCACGATTTTCCACCCCAACAAAATTATGGGCAGGAGGCTGCCCTCAAGACCCTGTTACGAGTTCCCCAAGTTTCCATTACTATGCCTTACTCTTTTGTGCATATCGACAAAGCCAACGGTATTTCAAGCTTTGTCGAAGCTGTTATTCGTATTCATTGAAGCATTTCTCATGGGTAGAGGGGGACACACATGCAATATACCTACTGCAGAGCCCGCAGAAGTTACCCCCTGATGGTATTCGCTATTTAGAAGAGGAGCAAAGGTTTGCAATGAGCGTAGGGCCGAACGTCGTCAGTCAAACTGCCCATTCGAACCCTGCACCTGAGTTTAATATGGAATTATGTCGATATACTGTTTTGAAGGAGATGGAGATCTTGGAAACTAAAGGTGGATTTATCCCAGGAGGAGGGGATGCTTTCGCCTGGCGTGTTCGGCGCATATTTCGACTGACTAAAGGAGGACACCCATCTATGGCTATTTTACATTACAGTCGAGGGACCCCAATGCGTGCGTTGATTTAGAGTGCTTTAGATGCGCAGACTGACATAACACCTACCCCACCTTCATAGCGATCCCCCCTCACCTCATTAACCAGCCTGTCCGAGCGTATCCATTGCGTGAAGTCAACGAGCCGTCTATCTACGTTACAGGGGAGAAGATGGGTACCAAAATTTATCCACAACAACAGGCCTTAATGGCCGTCGCTTCGCAAAATGCGGCGCTTGGGCAGATGGAACGACGACGCGATAAGGAACGGCGGGAGGCCCCGGTAAGATAATGGCGACTTTTCCTGGGATCACCAGTGTGTCTTCACCGTGTCTCCCTTGCGTCGTATATTAGCCCCCGGCACCCTTGCCGAATGAAGATGATGGTAAGATTAATTTTTTCCGAAGGATAATACTCTTGCTTACTTTTCCCTTTCTTGATTCCGCTTCAGACGACGTATATGTTACAAATCGAACCCTCGCTCTTCTTCGATTCACCCGTAACCACGATCATTTAGCTGAAATCTTCAGCCCTGTGTCTCTATGTATGTTTTCTCCACAATTACCATCACCTGTGACATCCCACTTACCCATCTGTCCTCGATCACTTGACGCCTACCTCCTGCGACCAAGCTCAAATACCTTCTGTGCCTTCTCCATATGAAGATATCAAGGCTTCCGATCTAGAGAACAAACTGGTGAGCTTTAGTATACAAATGTCCATTGTATTCGCATGGTTCATTTTCCCGTCATTTATAATTTCTCATAGACATCGCTACTGGGGGACATCGAAGTCTTAAAGGGGAAACAGGTTTCCCTTCCGAGCAAGGGCGCGAGAGGGACTTTAGAGGAACCCTCCTCAGACTCGATGGAGGTGTCCTAAGACGTGATCAGATATGCTGTGATTAACCATTATTTTAATCCTCTGTATTTTACAGTGATGCGAAAATTGTATTGGACACGTCCTCTGCCTTTCCACCCCACACGCTAGGTTTGTTCCTATACTAAGCGCTTCTAGTTGTGCCAGTGAGTCTACAAAGGACGCAATTTTTCGGAAGATGCCGTCCCGGCGCCACCCCCAGAACACGGATTTCCTCAATCCCAGCGAGGAGTTTCAGGATATCATATAGTAACTCCTCCAAGAGTGGTTTCCGGGCACTCGGTTCCAATTTTCCTACGGTCTTAACTATCCCCCCCAGTCCTAAATCTCCAAATTCCAAAACCCTCCCAGTCCCTCCAAATCCTGACGACCAGCCGCTTAAGCCCGCGGCCGACCAGACCGGCAGTGTGACCCCCTCTCCAACCACTCCTTTTGCACAATAGTAGCATTAATATCGGCCTGTTAGGATTGGTACGCCCTACACAAGTACCTATCCAGACCTGCCTTCCTTCTTCAGTGCAAGGCACGGCGTGCATCACTGATACCTGACACCCACAGACGTACGCCCTTCACATACGCAGTGTGGTTTTTATTCGTTTCCCCCTTCCAGGACAGTCCCACCGCTCAGACTGTCTTTCATACACCACTCCGCCCGCCAATAGGTCGCTCGTCGCCGACCGTGATCGCGCCGGCATTCATATCCCGGTGACATGCCCTCAAAGCCCAAGCGGATCAGGACGCTGCCCCCTCAGCCACGCAACAGCCGAATCATCTACCAAGACGACCTACGCTGGGACCCCAAAGTTAACGCGCTTTGGAAATCCACGCTTCCGGGTCAGAGGCTCCCTGTGGACCGCGCCCTTGGTGCTGAGCCGGAGGAAGTTGTAGCAGCGTATAAACGCCTGCAACGGGAAGAGCGCGTCGCACATGCCAAGTTTTGGAAAGCCAAGGAGGCAGATTATCGGCCCGTTGACGAGCATTCATTGCGAGAATGGAGGAAGATACAAATCGAAGAGTTTACGATGCGCGGACGATCTCCCGAACCCCGGTTCTATAAGGGTCCTCCGAAGAGGCAGAAGGAAGCTGCCCTTCCTTCGAGGGAACCTGGGTCCAGCAAAGTAATCACTCCACCATTATTACTGTTCTCCCTCTATATTAAAACCAAAATATATCCAGGATCGTACCAAAGCTATGGAAGCGCAGGTTGAATCCAACGCCACCATCTCCCATTCAAAATCCCGGCTGCCAACGACCAAGGATCTGGGATCCCCTAGACTCGCATCCTCATCCAAACTCTCGCGGAGTCGACGTGATGGCCTGCACCAAGACGACAGTGACCAAATCCCACGGCATATGCACCCTTACCGATCAGGGGGGAGGCCCGCACCTATTTCTCCAGCTGGCCGCGCACGCATTCCAGCCTATCCCTTACGCCTCAGGGCCACAATGCTGGTCATCCCGAATCGGACGATCTGCAATGGAATACTGGCTCCTCGGTGACGGATCCTGGATCGACACCTGCTGACCTGAGTTTGACTCCGAGTCTGGATTTGTTCGCCCCTTTTCTGGATCTCGAATCTAGCGTGCTCGACATCAGCATCTTCGGGGCTAATAACCGTGCATCCACTACCCTGGACTCCAGCAACGATGACCCCGCGAGTCCATTTCGCTATCAAGATCCTGAAGTGTACGACAAGGAAAGGGAGACGGACAAGGGGATTATGAGTGTGGATTTCTCCCGAGCAGGCTTGGAGGAAATGTGGACTTCGAATGTATCATTATAGTAATATGTAAGAAACCCCGTGTCACTCGTGACGTCACAGACAGGATCACCACTTTCCATTCTGGCGTGAAGTGGAATGGTTTGGGGGCACCAGCATAAGAGAAGGACGGGAACTGCCTGATTGACTGGCCATTTCAGGGTGAACAAGCCTTTTGGGAAACCATGTGGGCAGCAGCTTCGCCCGGGCTTGTTCATCCCGAAAATAATGGCTGACAATGGCATTTGGTCGTTCTCTTATGCCGGGATGATCAAAGCATTTTGAAAACTCCTCCACTTCATCGTTCGCTACAGTGGAAGTGGTATGGGACGATTACATAATCTTCGTGTCACCGGGTCTTATGTGACAAGTGACAATATATCCCCGGCTCTAAAGGATGCCCGGATCCCGTGGCTCTTATTACAACATGTGCATCGTACTTCCAGCCCTAGTACCAAGGGTATGATGTCTGTTCAAATCATGGACAGCACCCTGTCGTTCACAACAAGCTGCTGTTGAACCAGTTCGTGTATGAGCCACCGACCTATGAGAAGGAATCTCCCAGGAAAATTGCTTTCGTTTTCTCGACCGCCGATCGAAGAGAATCTTTCGATGCGATGCGGTATTGGGGTTATCTCATCTCTGGGAAACCGGGGCTTAAGAAACTACGAGCTAAGCGGTCACAAATTAAATTTCCATATATGGGAATTGCTTAAATATGGAAATTACCCAATATGGGCATTTTCGCCCTCAGACTAATACTAATATCGCCATCATCATACTCAGATCCATGGCTGCAAGTATCAACATCATCCATGCTGTTAACATCATTAACATCCTCATGCACCTCGTAATTCCACCATCCTTCATAGTGCTTGTTGGGAATATGTGACCGGCCACTCCAACACAGCCCCAAGGGTGTAGGAGTGATGTTCCCCTCAATTTCTGGATCATCCACGTCATCATTGAGTTTCTTTGTAGGGGCTAGTGGCGGGTGGTTTTGGTTTTGCAGATGATAGGTTGATTATCTCAGCTCAGACTTCTTCAATCGACACATCGCAACTGTCGGATCCACCTTGGTCCTGATCCAGACTGTAGGCAGCTTCTTCCTGGGCGTTATCATCTACTGTTGAAATATCCTCTGTCTCATCAGTTGCACCAATGAGTTTGAGATAGTGCTGAACATCTGTTTTGGGGAGATCAGCCAGTGCTCTGTGGGCTTCCATGGATGCGAGTGAAGAGTAGGACAGATTGAATGAGTATGAGCCACTGTTGATGACACATAACACAAAGGCCTGATGGCTCAGCACACTAGCCCTTGCTGCCGGCAACATGCTTAGATGGGGCCAGTCACAGGACCTGGCGTGGGGCTTACGTCCCCGACTCTTACGTAAGTAAGAGGGTTTCAGTATCCTCATGTATCCATTCTTCAGTGTCAAGGGTAGGGCACAAAGGGATGAGAAACAAAAAGTAGCCACAAAAAAAAAGATGACCTATTGGTGCTCACGCGCGTATATAGATCGTATTGTGCATGCCGTGGAAAAAGCGGGGAATTGGCTGGTTGAGGCCACCGCAGCAAAAGGACAGCCATAACAGATTTTGAACCTGTAGCCCGCAGCCACATGCACAACGAAGGACGGGACCCGCTCTCCGTCTGAACGAACTCCCGGCGTCCTCCGTGCTAGGTAGTTTGGCACCATAACCCCGCTCCCGGCGAAATCGGCTAGGTCTTAAAGAATTTGGCTCCCAGACTCCCTGGAAACCGTGCTAGGTAGGTGTCCAAAATCGAAAAATTTCCGGTGGGAGCGTACCGGCTGCCAGCCCTAACTATCAGGGGTCCTGGCTTACGGTGGCTTGTCAATTAATCTTAGTTACCATATTAGATTAGCTGTGACTACTATAGTGATTCATTACGATCAGATTCAAGTCGGTCCCAGCGTCTATCAAAGAGGGTGGTCACAGTCTGCCTAATGAGGGGGTTTGACTTAAGCAGCTGACTGTTAGCGTGCTCATATTGTGGCCTATTAACTCCTCTTATGATATGATACTAATATGATAGATGCGGGGGTGGGGGTGATAATTGAAATGTACTGATGTAAAGGAAGATATTCGATCGTTTATGAGAATCATTAAGACATCCACGTCGGATTGGCCATCAATGTCCGCCGGAGAAGCCACACCCACCTGGGAAATATGCACAATATTGGTGATATCCCGCGGTATGTGTATTACCTTATTGGATGCGAGAGGTAGATAGGGAATGCCACCCCTTATCGCGTCCATTTGCACAACGTGATGCAGCAGCGCGGGGGGTGCATTAGGGGTCGGAAGTCACAAATCGATAAATCTCCTGCGTAATTTCACCTTGATAATTGGTTCTGGGATTATCTAGGTTTAGGAACTCACATTGGAAGCTGAAATTGAGAAATTGAGCAATTGAGCAATCCTGTCACGAGAACTGAGGCCGAATATGATGATGATGATGATAACACGAGGATGATCGTGATCGTGATATTGCCATCGATATCCTGCGGAAGAAGAAACATTTAGACATTGCGTTCCATCGTTCGGGATGGGGCTGCATCTCCCAGATTCCCCCAGAGCTCAAGGGCAATCGCACTGGCGATTTGTCCAAGCGTATTTCCCCGTTCGACACGAGTGCTAGCATTAATACTGGTGTGTTATTTCATGAGAGGGGTGGAATAAATCATTCATGTCGGCTGAGTCCCCGACAAATACAATTATGAAATGGAGTCGGGCGCACCGAGGACTGAATGGATGGATGGCATGACTCGGCATCGTCAAGCATGGTCACGTGATTGCGGGGAAGCACCACATCCAATATGGGAATAGACGTAGTGTCTGGACAGTTGGAGGAGAATTCTTCTTTGTATCTCGCAGGAGGCTGCGGGAAGGCGCTGAGGATGATCTTGAACTTGGTAACTGCCTGTGCGAGTGCAGGTGTGGTTTCGATGGGACTGGGCGGAACAGGGTCGTGCCTGAACTGGCCTAGCTAGGTAGGTTCTGTGCCAATCAGCATAGAATTGTTGTCCGATAGTACCGTATTCCATTCTAGTGATTCGATAATTGTTTATGTGAGTTGAGACGATACTTGCATGTATAAATTCCAGTCTAACCCCCCCATAAGTTACGCCCGAGTCGTCCTCCTAACGTATAACCATGTCAGGACTCTTCTCTACCATTTTTCTCGAGAGCAACCCTATTTTCCTCCTGGCCAGCGTGTGTTGCATTGTGGTGCGTTTAGGCCATCTCTTCCCGCGCCTCCAGGACCACAGTAGTAATGCCTATTGCCTTGACTCCATGGAGATCATCTGTCATGTTGTGCCATACCTCCGTGACCCATTCGATTACAGAAACGGTGGAACTGGGACAGAAATTCCTGGACCGCTCATCGCAAAGCTCAGTGATTTCTGGTTGAGTCGAAAAGCCGTTCTTGGCGATCGCTCTCGCGAGGTCCACAAGGTCCATCAGAAATACGGTGAGTGTTGTGTTCTACGTCGGACGTCGGGTCCCCGTCGATGCCGATGCCAATGCCACGCAGGAAAGATAGCGCGCATCGCGCCAACCATATTTCCGTTGCGGATCCGGCCGCCATTCAGATTATATATGCCGTAAGTCACCACTTCTCTCCTTCTGTTCCAAATGTGATCCTGACGGCCTGAATGTTCTTCAGCATGGAAATGGAAGGTACGATCCCTGTCCGGTGTCTGCAGTCCGCCTTGCATGTCTCTCTGACGGTGGTGTAGCTTGAAGACAGATTTTTACGACGCGTTCGTCACCATCCACAGGGTGCGTGCAGCACGTCCTCCTCGTCTTCGGCTCAGTTGAACCCTGATTCTCTGATTATTCCTAGGGGCTATTCAACACTCGGGACCGTGCAGAACATGTCAGTCAACTGTATCCCCCACCGTTCTCATTCTGGACTGACGGCATCTTCGCTTTCACGCGTAGGCGCGAAAACGCAAGATCGTTTCCAGTATTTTCTCTCAGAAGAACGTGCTCGGATTTGAGCCACACATTCGTGCCGCTGTTGCCTTGCTATTTAAGAAATGGGACGACTTTTACGACACTGCTGTGATAAGGAAAGAGGTGACACATGAGGGATGTTTTCAAGGGAGAGATTGCCGTGTGTGGTTTGATTGCCTTGACTGTACGCTCTCGTTCTCGTTCGTCTCCGGATCCGTGTATTCACTATTGCCATCCAGGGTTCAACTACCTTGCCTTTGACATCATCGGCGACCTCGCATTTGGCACTCCATTTGGCATGCTCGAAGCAGGACGCGATGCTGCACCAGTATTGGCCCCAGGAGAGACTCCCGACAAGACAAGGCACCTCCCTGCTATCGAGATCTTGAACGACCGTGGGACGTATTCTGCCAGCTTGGGCGTCACTCCCGTGTGGAGCCGACCTCTTGTCAAACGTCTACCGTGGTTCGCACGCGGGTGCCGGGCAGTGGACGACCTCGTAGGGGTACGCAATACTTCACCGACACCTATATTTGTCCATCTCCACTCATCGCACTCTGTGCTTCTAGGTTGCTGTCGCTGCCGTGGAGAAACGCATTCAGGAACCAAGCGACCGAACTGATCTCCTTGCGAGACTACAACAAGCGAGGGACGCCGAGGGGAAACCAATGGGTCGCGCCGAATTGACCGCCGAGCTCTTGACCCAGCTCATCGCCGGGAGCGACTCCACTGCCAAGTACGTACCCCGTCTCCCCTCCCGCTGTTTTTTTTAAAAGTATTCATTGTTATCAAAACCGCGCGCCCAATAGCGCTAGTTGTATCATCACGTTCTATCTCGCATTGAACCCGGATGTTCAGCATAAACTACAGGCAGAATTGGACGAAGCACTAGGTCCCACCATTATCACCGACTCTCACAAGAATGCAACGGCGAATTGTGAATTGGCTGTTGCTCCCTATGATATCGTCAAATCCCTGCCCTACCTCGAAGCTTGTATCTATGAAGCCCTGCGTGTCCATCCCCCCAGGTACGGTTTTTTTTTCTTTTCTTTTTCCCTCTCTTATTTCTGTTCCGGGTGCCATGGACCTCATCTTTTTTTTTTTTTTTTGGCGCCGACAGCGGTATTGGACTACCGCGGGCAGCGCCAGCCGGAGGACTCATGGTCGCAGGGAGGTATTACAAGGAGGGTAGTATCCTCAGCGTGCCCACTTCACCGTTCATCGCGATCCGGATGTATGGGGTCCGGACGCAGAGATCTACAGGTAAAAGTGCCCACCGCTGCTGTTTTTCCTGAATAGTTTCGTACTTGTTGTTTACAATGTGTCCCTGTCCTTATCGCCAGGCCTGAACGTTGGTTCGAGCGGGATGCGGAGACGATGTACAAGGGGTTCAATGCGTTCTCATGGGGTCCTCGGTGAGTATTTATTATTTCTTCCCGTGTCCTGCGCGTTCTCAATTGATTTTTGGTTATATCTTTCATGCGCTAGAGCCTGCGTGGGGAGGAATTTGGCTCATGCGGAGTTGGCTATCATCATCGCTTCCATCTTCAAGAGATATGATGTCGTCCTCGAGAACCCAGCTGTACGTCACTCCACCCCACCCCACTCCTTGGAATTAGTCCTTGAACGGTGAACTGATTGATCTGGCTAAAATAACGCGATCATATGCTTTCTTTCTATCAGATGACGACCTTAGAGGGATTCTTGCGGAAGCCTCTCAGCTGTCGTGTGGGGATGAAGCGAAGGGAGGCATGATATGATGATTATGAGCAGAAAAGACCATCTCCATCTATCTCGAGGCTGGGATCTTCTTCTTAATGAACTCCGGGGCGGAAGGGGCGGGGGGGGAGGCCTTTTGGATTATTCGGACATTGGACATGAGGGCGGGTCGCCTGTAAACGGATCACGAGTCCATCCATTTCTTTCGTCTTTTTTGCAAGTTGTATGTACTATGTACTATGTGACTGATTCTGTTTTCTGTTTCCAGCCCAGCCAGAGATTCGAGGTTTAAGATTTAATAACGTATAACTGCATAACCCCCCAGGACAGGAGTGGTTCCAAGTGTGTTTTGACTGGCCTGGCTGTTAGAAAGAACGCCAGCTCCACGCTTGGGCGAAATCGAACGAATTATTCAACTCTCCTCTCGAGTGACCTTCTGCGCGGCGGTCATAAGCTTAAGATGTGTTCAAGCCTGGGGGGGGGGGGGTTGAAATCATTTGAGGCAGGGGATTGCCAGAGGTTGGTGCATCAGGAAAATCCGCTGCCAAGGGAGTGCACGTGATCAAATCGTACAGTACGTATAGAACTTTTTTTTTTGACCTTATTTTAGGGTGTTATACCGGTATTACTGGGGGCGTAGCTTTGTATAAGGCTTAATACTGTAGTAATACATTAGGGGCGTTCACCGTAGAGAAAACTAGAGCAACAGTGAATTCAAAAGCGCGATACTGCTTGGAATTTGGCGGGCATCATAGCACTCACAAGGCAACGCTGTTTTAAATTTTGGCTTATTTGCCATACATGAACAAGTAGTCTTTGCACTTATTTCCCCCAGAATTGGACTCGAGCTGACTTGGAGCCGTCGACCACCAATGATTTGTAAATCCATCTTGGCTTGAAATGGCTTTGACTTGTGACTCAAGAGTCGACTCAAAGCCTGAGTCACAGCAAACACTAATCTAGCCGAATTGATACATCTGTGCAAGCACCCAGCACTATGGCATTAAAAAGATGCTGCCAATCGGGGATTAAATGAACGAAGAATTGCGAGGGGAGAAGCAAAGCATGGTTACGAGGGAGAATAAAGGGTATAAACAAGTGCAATGCCACCTGATTTTCAAGGTCCAAGTCATTATTGAAAAAGGTCAATCACGACTCCCTGCATTTTTCCGTCACGTATACTTTCATAGATGATACTGATGTTGTCCCCAAGCGTGACGTCTCCAAAGCCATCCTCGAATAGAATGAGGTTTTCGTATCCATGCATCTTTATCCCAAGGGTGTAACGCACGAATTCGTAGATGGGACGGGTCCTACCGAGGAAGGGGCTAGCTGGTGCCGGACCACGAGTCCCATCAAGGTACTCCGTACGAAGAGTATGGAGAAGATCGGCAGCGCGTTTGGCAAAGGAGGCGCGGAACATTCCAATGGAGGTGACTACATCGGCTAACGGCGAACATGTAGGCGAATGAAGTAAGAACGAGTTCACCAAGGGAGTGGTGCAAGCGGCGGCTACGGAGACTAGGCGAGGCACGGCATCCTCAGTCGTGCTGCTGTCAAGAGCATTACGCACTGCACGGAGAAGCGTAAGGTAGAGTGTAGTTTGTGATGCTCTAGAGAGATGAGCGTCGAAGTGCACGGCGAGTTCCTCGGAAAGGATAGTTTGTATGCCACGGTCGAATTCTCGCTGGAGGGTGCGAAGATCGAGCGCTAAAGCATCCAATAATTTGTCGGTATATGACCAGGAAACTATCAATCTAAATGCACACCTTGACATAATACATATAGGTATGAGGAAATAAGCTTCAAAGGTGATCTGTCAGTCGGGTGCAAGAGCATCAAGCTAATCAGAATCCACTCACCATTGTGAGAACTTCAAGGGAAGTGATAGTGGCGCGAGCTGAAATGAGGGCGAGAGAACTAGGAATGTCCATGATCGGTGCAATTCATTATGCATATATAATTGTGGAGCTTACTTAACAGATTGGTTATGCATCTCCGCGGACTGAATGTGGGTCGAAACAGGATTGGCGAGGTATCCAAGTTCGGAGACGTACGCAGCAGCCGCGATATCGATGCCTTTGGCGAAGTAATTCACGCTAGGTTCGGATGCGGCAAGGGATGGCGGAAGACCGTTGTTGAGAGCGGGATTAAGGAGTTCCGTCAACTGTGCGAAAAGAAGTTTGCCCAAGTGATGCAGCGAAAGACGAGTCTGTTCCATGGGATTTGTTATAGCCATCGCTTGGAAGTTTCCGCCGTGGTGGACGTTGCCGGACTTGCCATCCACAAGCGGATTATCTGTGGCTATCAATTTCATGAATTCAGTATCTTTGGGCGTATCGGATCCAAGAATCAAACTTACTGGAATTGCACTCTTGCGTCACAGGCGGCGAGGGCCGACAAGATGGTTTCTAACTGGGGGCCCAGGAATTGGGGTGCGGTCCGCAAGGCGTACCTATCCTGGCGCAGCTTCCCGACGTCTTCCTTGATGGACAATTCTTTCTCCTCCCCAAGTACCGCAAAACTACTTCCTTGCAGGAGGTCAAATATATTTTTGGCGACTTCAATTTGGCCTCTATGGGGACGTGCCACATCATGGATGAACGGATCGAAAGACCTACTGAAGGAGTCAGGATTACCAGGAATGATGGGGAAAACGAGATCTGACCTTGGGTGCCGAGGAGTGCTTCTGTCCCCATGGCGGTGCAGACTTGGGCGAGAAGGGCGACGTGCGCTGCATCGTTGAGTGCCAAGGTAGCCAGACCAGCAGAAAAGGCAGTCCCATTGAGAAGACCTAGATGCTCCTTCGCCTCGAAAACAACATGTTTAAGACCATGGTCTTTGAATGCCTTTACTGCCGGAACCATGCGACGAGGACCAAATGCGGCAGGACCATCAAATACACGAATAGCTGGGTTTCCTATTAGGGTCCCCGCCACATAAGACAGTGGAGATAAATCTAGAGTTGATCGAGCCATTAGCTGGGAATGCGAGCCATGGAATATATCTACATACCTCCAGAGGCAGAGATACTGCCACGAAGAGGAACAACTGGAATGATATTCTCGCGAAGGAGTTCGCCAAGTGCCGAGATGAATCCCAACGCACACCAGAGTGTCCGCGAATCAGACTGTTCATGCGAATCAAGATGGCAGCGCGTACCCATGATTCCGGCATGGAGGTGCTGGCGATAGGATCAGAAAGAGGAAGCACAGTGGAGGACTTGGACGAAGGGAGGACACCTGCAGTTTGATGCTGCAGAAGGGCTTTTCCAAGCACGAGTGCATGTTCAGTGCGAGTATCCGCGCTGCCTCCGAATCCTATTCCGGCTGATGATTACATTGGGATATGGAGAAATATATTGGCAACGCACCAGTGCTGACGCCAGTAAACACTACTCCCTGTGGCCAACTTTGCTTCAATGACTCTCTGGGCCTCGTCAACCTGTGATCGAGCGGAGGATTCAAGCCTTACGGGTGTAGAATATCGTGCAGCTAGCGACGACATCGGCAATGGAGAGGGTGTGACCATTAGACGATGATGGGCCTGCCTGCCCTAAATAGAGATTTGGAAAGTTGAGAAAAAAAGGGGAAAAGCGTGAGATGATCAAAGACTGAACTTGTGAGCATCTAGCTCTCTTTGTATACGAATAAATGCCTCCAGCAGACCAGTATTCCCATCTGGCTTCCTGGGTGGTGCAGGGGTCACGCGATTGATCACGAAAGAGGAAGGCGCGATCGTCATTGAAGGGTGGCACGGGAATCAGTTCGGCACCTTGTGGGTGAGGGGGCTGAGGCAAGGGTAGGTTGGCCTTTGACAGGTCGCTATCCAACGGTTAGTCACTAAGACTGTAAGGGAGGACATCATGTCAGTCGTGGCCTATATGGGCGGAAGAAAAGGCCGGCAAGTGCCGTCTTTTCCCCCATAAGGCTTTGGGTTATTTGTTAGCGCGGTTGTAAAAGCCTATAAGAATATGCTGAGTATAACGCTTATACTTTTTTACAAATCCGTTTCTCCAATGGAGGAAGCCACCTACAAGATTTTTTTTTTCCTTTTGCAGCCAAACTCCCTTTGACTGTTTTTGCCCCACAGTTACAACAAGTCGGATATACATTCAATGAGTCCCACTCGGGAATGCGGACCTTTTTGCCATTTACTACGGTTATGGAGGACTCAACACCAGGACGAAGGGACCGCGAGAGATACACAAGGCACGAGTGTTTTGCGGAAAGTATTTTGACAATATCTCATTCAATTTGCTGTAAGTTGAACCAGTTCTAGTTGATCATATGCGCCCTCTGGTGTCCTCAGAGAGTTGGATATCAAATCCCACAGTCAGGGTATTGGAGATTTCTCAGGTGACCCACAGAGACTCACGCAATAAATTTACTGTATCTCTAAACCAAATCAGCGCAACATTTGAGTATCTAGATATTTGAGCCGGGCAGCTACCGTAATTTGTGAGGACCACAATGCAACCAGCCAATAATAAAAATATAATAATACTCTGACTTTGGGGACTTAACATCCAACTCTGTGAGGACATCACGGGGGGTGAACATGATCAACTAGAACTAGTTTGACCTTACAGTGAGGGAAAATATTCAATATTGAATGAGAATACTGTATTGTCAAAATACATTTCGCAAAACCCGCGGCACTCGGGTCCCTTTGTCCTGGCGTTGAGTCCTCCATAACGTCGTCAACGGCAACGAGGCCCGCATTGCCGAGTGGGATTCATCGACTGTATATACCCACTCGGAATGCGGGAATGCGGGACCTATTTGATCCCGTGACTAATCCCCAATCAGCCTCCTCGAATTACGTAATAAAGGAGGCTCTCCCTGCAAGTTAAATTGCCATTTCCAACTAAGTTGGACGGTAGGGCTTATATAAATAAATAAAACTCCTTGTGGCACGGTTGAAGTACCGCGATAGGGCGATGGGGCAGTAGTCTTATCTCGTGTCCAGGTAGGAATATCCTGAACCCATGTGTTTTGGACATGTGGAATCCGGTTTTTTTTTAGATATACATGAAGAGAGTGGGGGTTACTGGTGGCTTGGTGACTCAAATTTGTTTGTTTGTTATGCTAGTAAATGACTCCATTGATACATCCTGATACATCAGCCATGGAATATTATCGGGCAGCAACTTACTGTGCTTGATAACCACATGGACTGTTTCTATGGGGCTACTGGGTTGGGAATAGGGTTGTGCCTGAACAGATGGTCAAAGTAGTATTGTGCCACCAACTGTAGAATGGGACAATAGTACTGTATCCCATTTTTGTCATTTGGTTGTTTATGTGTGAATGGAGACGATCAATTCAAAAGTCGCATGTATAAATTCCAGTCTGACCCCATGAGCTGAGTATCCAGTCCTCCTAACCATGCCAGGGTTTTTCTCTGCCATTTTTCTCGAAACCAACCCAATATTCCCGCTAGCGGGCGTGTGTTGCATCGTGGTACGATTGGGCCATCTCTTCGCCCGGGGCCATAGTAATCCCTTTTGCTTTGACTCAATTCAGGTTATCTACCATGTTGTGGCATACCTCCGTGATCCTTTCTATTACAGAAAAGGTCCAACTGGGGCTGAAATCCCTGGTCCGCTCGTTGCAAAGTTCAGTGATATCTGGTTGAGTCGAAAAGCAGTTCTTGGCGATCGCTCGGGCGAGGTACACAGGGCACATCAAAAATACGGTGCGTTGTGCTGCACATGAGTTCGCGATCTGTCGATGTGAATGCCTGTTACCCCACACAGGAAAGATAGTCCGCATCGCACCTAACCATATATCCGTTGCGGACCCGGAGGCTATTCGGAGTATATATGCCGTAAGCCATCCCTCCCTCCTTCGTTTCGAATATGATACACTAAGTCGACCGCCTCCAGCATGGAAATGGAAGGTACATTGCCTGTTCGGTGTCCACAATTGGGCTGGATCTCTCTGAACTTCGATGTAGTTTGAAGTCAGATTTTTATGACGCGTTCGTCACTCTCCACAGGGTGCGCGCGTAACATCCAGCTCGTATTCGGCTCAGTTCAAATCTGATCCTTTCGATTATTCTCCTAGGGGCTCTTCAACACTCGGGATCGTGTAGAGCATGTCAGCCAACACTGTCCCCTATCGTTGTTATTCTGAACTGATGAAATTTGCGCGTAGACGCGAAAACGCAAGATCGTTTCCAGTATATTCTCGCCGAAGAACGTGCTCGCTTTCGAGCCTCACATTCGATCTGCTGTCGCCTTGTTATTCAAGAAATGGGATCACTATTACGATACTGCTGTGATAAGGAAAGAGGAGACAAATGATGATCGTTTCCAAGCAAGAAATGACCGTGTTTGGTTTGATTGCCTTGATTGTACGCTTCCCTCTCCCTTCTCCCCTCCTTGTTCTCGCTCTTGTTCGGATAGTGTGTATTCATTGCGGTCATCCAGGGCTCAACTTCCTTGCCTTTGACATCATCGGCGACCTCGCATTTGGCTCTCCATTTGGCATGCTCGAAGCGGGGCGTGATGCCGCACCAGTATTGCCCTATGGACAGGCACCCGACAAGATAAGATACCTCCCTGCTATCAAGACCTTAAACGACCGTGGGGGTATTCTGCTTGCATGGGCGTCACTCCTCTGTGGAGCCGACCATTTGTCAAACGTCTCCCATGGTTTGCACACGGAAGCCAGGCAGTGGACGACCTCGTAGGGGTGCGTAATACTTGGCAGAACCCAGAGTCGACCTCGAAATGTTTTCCCACTTATCACTTTCTGTGGTCCTAGATTGCTGTGGCTGCTCTGGAGAAACGCCTTCGGGAACCAAGCGACCGAAATGATCTCCTTGCGATATTGCAACGAGGGAAAGCCGCCGATGGGGGCCCAATGGGTCGCGCTGAATTGACGGCCGAGATGTTGACCATGCTCATCGCCGGGAGCGACTCCACGTCCAAGTGCGTCCCCGTCCTCGTTCCCTACCTTTTCTTCAATTTTTAATTGTTATTGACATCGCGCCCGATAGCGCTACTTGTGTCATCACGTTCTATCTCGCGTTGAACCAGCACGCTCAGCATAAACTACAGGCAGAATTGGACGAAGCGCTAGGCCCCATGTCGGGAGCGAGTGCCGAATTGGGTGTTGCACCGTATGATGTCGTCAAGTCGCTGCCCTACCTCGAAGCTTGTATCTATGAAGCCCTGCGCATCCATCCCCTGAGGTACATGTTTTTTTTCTTTTGTCTTTTTTTGCGCTCTCTTACCTCTATTCTGGGTGCGATGGATCCTGTTAAATTTTTTGTTTCTGTGCCGGCAGTTCAATTGGACTACCACGCGAAGCGCCAGCCGGAGGACTCATGGTGTCAGGAAGATATTACAAGGAAGGCAGTGTCCTCAGCGTGCCCTCTTTCACCGTTCATCGTGATCCGGATGTGTGGGGTCCGGACCCGGAGGTTTACAGGTAAGTGCCCAGCCCTATTTTTCAAACGTTCGTGCCTGGTTTTTATATATGCCCTGTCCTATCGTCAGGCCTGAACGCTGGTTCGAGCGAGACCCGGAAGCGATGCAGAGGGGGTTCGATGCGTTCTCATGGGGTCCTCGGTGAGATTCATTATTTCTTCCTGTCCTGCGGCTCCCCGAATTCATTTGGATGTCTTTCACGCGTCAGAGCCTGCGTGGGAAGGAATTTGGCTCATGCGGAGCTGACTGTCATCATGAGTTCCATTTTCAAAAGATATGACATCGTCCTCGAGAATCCGGAGGTTCCGGTATGTCACTCCTTGGAAATTCTGTGAATGGACGTGATGTCTAAATATCGTGGTCATATATTCCATCAGATGAGGACCTTGGAGGGATTCCTGCGGAAGCCTCTCAGCTGTCCTGTGGGGATAAAACGAAGGGAACTGTAATTATGAGGGGAAAAGAACTCTTCGGGCCGAAATAAACTCGAGGAGGTGGGGGCCGTTTGATTATCCGGACTGAGGCGGGTGCCGGTAACGGATGGATCACGAGTCCTTTTTTTTTTTTTTGTTTGTAGTTGCAGTTTCTGTTCCTATACTAGCAATGATCTGTATCTCCTGGAAAATCCAACTTAGATCATGATACCTTGCTGCCGATTCCGTGCTGCGGCTTGACGCGTCGTGGTTTTACGGCACAGGTGTGGCTCCATGCAAGCGTGTTTTGACTAGGTGTACGTGTTGGAAGAACAACAGCTGGAGTAAACCGGCGAGTTATTTGGTCTTGTTGATTCTCAGGCAAGTTCTGCACGCATGTGGCAGCTATAGAGGTCACACCCCCTTATCTGCCTCAAAGGCTTCCTTTCCTCCGACCTTGCGGACGAAATGTGCTGTGCCAATATCCTCGGTGATAGCAGTTATTTGACATAGTATTCAGCCTCCCCCCTTGATTTGCTTCGCCCTGGGTTCCTTTTTTAAATTGGCCGTGCGTTCAGGAGCACTAATAGTGTGTGCGATAGCCGAGTCGATCTGCAAATTTTTTGTCAGATGTGTATTGAACATAACAAAACCGCATGGCTAGGTAGAGATTGAGAATGGGGGGGGGCCGAGCCGAGTAGGTAGTCACAGGTCACAGCGGCTGTCGTCACAAATTAAATTGAATTCCTTCGCGTTTTGCAGATTTACATTGTTCCAATTACTGTATAGATAGATTCCATCGACCCTATTGCTGATCCATAGCATAGGAGGGTGGCTTCTAATGAAAATGGTAGACTATCATTTATCGAACTCGTTGCAGGACTCATTGCTTGAATCATTGATCCACGAAGAAGAACCCTCAACGATCACGCCAATCCCAAGGACAAATATGAACAAATGTCTTCGTGTTGGAGTAGTAACGTTGACTCGGACTCATCTGACAACCCCGTCCGGTGCTTTTATCGGCACTTCTACTTCTTCCCCGGCCCGGCCTTGTATTTCTTGGCAATTTATCACTACAAACCATTATATTACCGTAACTGTATAGATACATTGTGGATGCTCCCCGCTGAATTGTACCCCGCCCCCGTAATTCCGACACCGCAGGTCTCAGGGTCCGAGCCAGGCACTCCGTGGAGAAAATGTACGACTTTTGCAAGCAAGCAAGCAAAGTCCAGTAGCTAGTACAAGTATCTCTGGAGTTGATCCGTCGAACTGTCAGATCACAAGGGAAAATGAGAATCACTTGTCGGGAGAGCCGGCCGCTGGGTGTCGGCCCTGGCGCGCGAGATAGGGGGAATTAATGTGAATCGCCACGAAGCTCAGGGGGAGCTACCATGTGCCGCCACGTGCTGCCACCACCCTTGTGGACGGCCGCTGAAGTAGTGTGAGGTGGCCATTCTATCCTACGAAATGCACCCGCACTAATAGAACACGTACGCGTGGACCTTCAAGAGTCGGTGCTTGTGACACACATAGTGATGACAGCTGGAAAAGGTGTTCAGGCAGTGATTGGATTGGGTTATATAGACAACGTGAGAAAACAACGGGTGAGTGGTTGTCCAATGGAGCGAGTGAAAGCGTTGGTACCTTCGGAAGGCCAACAGGCCCGCCCTAGCTCTGGGACACATCAAGCATGGTAGCTGAGGGCGAAGAGATCGTTTGTCCAAGGAGAGGAAAGGAAAGGGAAGGAAATACATCAGAACCAAATCCCGAGGAACATCGCCCCATTTTACAGTAAATCTGTCTTGCCGTTCAAGAGGCATTTTCATGTTTGGCGCTTTCTGGTGCGACCGAACTCTCCCTATCATCATCCGCCTCGACAGGGAGGGCTATAGCTTTTGGCACTCCAGACTCGTCTTTCGATGACTATGCACCCGTATGTTCAGTAAATCTACACCCCCTTTTTCAAAGCGAGAATGCGCATAAATCACCATTTCCATGGGAGCGAATTGGTGCTCTCGCCATCGGCCCGGGACTCTTGCCCTCCGTCCCTTGGGGCCACAACGACTTCGCTCTATCCCGAGGTATTCCTCTATCAATCAATATGGGAAAAGGTGACGGCGGGAAGCACCCACCAGTCCCATGGTGTCTTCTGATCGGTCTCCAGAGGCAAATTTCAAGGTACCAACATAATCCAGGCTGTGGTCAAAGCCGGTTCGATCCGTCGGTCCGAGAGCCTTGCGGTAGCGGGCACGACTGTTGAGGAGGAATAAGAAGCCTGGGAAACAGCGCTTTAGTGACCACATGCAACGATGTCGCATGAGAAAGGACATGTACTATTGGAGTACACCTTAGAGATATGACCCAATATTAGAGATAGGCCAATAGAGATACTTCCTTCGTGTCGTCACTCACCTTGCCAACCATCATGACCGGTATTAGATGCATATCGGTCCCCCCCTGTGGATCATGGAAGTGAATCTTGGCTCCTTACAGCTACAAGCCCTAAGAGACCGACCACACGGAAGAGGAGAATCGCATCCACTATAACATTGATTGTACAAGATAAACCAGTTTCGATCTATCACGTGCGGTCAATAGGAACACGAGGTCTCCAAAGAGGCAGAAAATATACCACTCCTCGATTGATTTTGGTAATCAGTGTATCGGTTTCAGAGAATCCGGTCTTTGCTCGAGTCAGAGTCCACACCATCATGGCGGTAATAAGGGACTGCGAAGCCAATAGTCAGTGGGAGAAGGGGGCTTTGTATCTGGTGGAAGACTCACATCGCACGAAATGGCGAATACGAACCAGATGATTGCGATTGGCTGTAGTCGGACATTTTCCGCCCTGGGGATGGCGAGGGTCGGTTAGATACTATAGCCAGCACATGGATGAGACGGGGACTCACGTCGTGTTGATGAAGAAGCTACCAATTCCAGCGCCAATTCCAGCCACTTGAGAGAGCCTCATTCAACCACAAGCCACAAGACTCAAAATCGAATATCGACGCTTACAGCCCTGAATACTCGCAAGGATAAGAATGATGACAGAAAAAATTCTTCGTTTCGTTAGCATACGGATCCTTGTCACATCAAACGAAGTTAAGTCAAGGGCACGCGATTTGGAATCACAGACCCACACCTCCATGCGAAGAAACCTACAAGCATGCAGGTAAATAATTCGTATGTGCAACGTATTATTTCTGAGGCCGTAGACAGACCTTGTACAACCCAAGATATCGGGACCGAATAAAAGGGAATCGTAGATAGCATCCAAACAGACTTGGACAAAAATACGAGATCGCCTAAGGTCCAGATAAGAATCACAGGGGACTGGGGTAGACATGGGAAATGGGAAAACGGACCAAAATGGGTCACCTGTTGGGGTTGTGCCAGAAATTCAGTGTCCCCCCGTGGCCCCGATTGAAGGAAAGACTTAACTGTGTATGTCCAGACCTGGACCACAATCAATCAATCAGTCAATCGCCGACGACGAGAGTAAGGGAGCCGATGGAACCCAATAATCACAGAAAAAATCCATACCATGTAGGTCATTAAGCCTAAAGAACGAGACTATCAATAAGAGCACGTCCCATCGATACAATTGAACACGAACTCGTTTGGAGAATATCAATCAATAATACGAAAGCGACGAGAATTTGGATCACTGAGGTGAAACGGTTTAATATAAATATCGGGATAAAAAGCTATTGAGGGAACGTACAGCTGGGATCCTTGAATGTCGAATAATACTGTGTGTAACGGATTGTAGAGCTTAACATGGTATTACTTAAAAGGGTATTGTTGAAATCACAAACCTGATATGTCTGGACTACGAGTACACCCATGAGAAAGAGATTGCAAGCATGGCCGGTTTCCATTGGGCCTAGACTATAAATTCCGACAGACTTTAGCCCATGCTCAGAACACGGTCAGACGAATCCCGCACGTCAGATTGACTTCTCTGGACATCTTTGCATGAAAAGCGACAGGAGCGAAACACCAGCAAGTGCAGCAGGAGATCTGTGCAAGGGAGCCACGCTCCCAAGGCGAAGATATAAACTCAGCATCGCGGTAAAGGAATCCACAGAATCTGTTGATTTGCACCCGAAGGTTTCCCGTTTAAATTTTGACAGTCGTCAATTAGTGGTCCCCGCACGACGCTTTTGGGCTACAATGCCTCTCTCGAAAGTACTGTACAGCGAGTTGCGAGGCCGATCAGATGTCGGCCCTTTCCTGATTTTCGTCACTATAGCTTTAGGTAGGCTTCAGCACCCCCGCCAACGGCCTGATGGGGATCTTGCGAATTACAGTGAGCTGAGTACTTCTAAGTCTTCTGTCAGCAATGCAGCAAAACACCCTATTCTGGACTTACTGTGATTGCATAACTTTCGATAGTGCCATGGAATCCCGCGGTAAGGGAAGTTCCGTGCTTGCGATGACGCCACCGACGGTTCGTTCTGTACATCGAGGGTTGTTCGTACCCTCGTGTTACTCACGCTTCCCCACAGGTGAAATACAAACATTCCATAGGCATATACTCCCTGTGGAGATTTTGGCATACGTATTTTCTCTTGGCCCACAGGACGAAGGCAATATCAGGTTTCTGTTGAAAGTGTCACACGTCTCCACGATACTGGAGGGCTGCAGCCCTTGGAGCATCCTTTCTCTGGTGGGATTTTCACGTCGCACCGCAAATGTCTGAATGCGCTGCGACCTGGCTTCGTCGTTCTTGAAATACTCCTATACGTCTCTGCATTTGGCTGCGTAATCTGCCAGAGAACCAAGGACTGCCCGTTCCGGACTGTGTTCGGCTAGTCGATGGTATGGATGGACACTGTAGTGATGCAGATGCCCCGCTGCAAGTCCCTTATCCTCGATAGGCTGAAAAGGCTATATGCACCTTTATATATCAACGTCTAAACAGTGTGCATGCTCCAATCCTTCAGGACTGTTCTTTCGGTCCGCTCCTTGTCAAGCCCTTCCCACAGTTTGAAGACACTCTTGCACACATAGATTCCCTCTTATGCATCTCCCCATGTTACGACGCTTCGAATTCAGGAATGAACACATTCCACACAACCCCCGTTATCCAATCTCACTACGCTCCCCTACGTCCCGGTGTTGCTCCGCATCTCTCCCTACATCAAGTCCTGGTCGTCCTTCGAGATTGCCCCTGTCTCGCGGATGTCGAAATTCAATGGATCACCCCAGACCCCTCAAAGGATATTCGCCGCATCATGGTACATCGCTCATGTAGGGATTCTGTCGTCGTGCTGCGTCGTCTTAAATCCATGCTTCTCGATGTCGATCTCCTGGAGGTCGCGGCCCATATCATGAAGCGAGTTTCCGTGCCCGCCGTCGAACGTTTGGCTCTCCACGTTCCCGTAGTCTTCATGGAACTCCGAGAGATATCTTCACCCTCTAATTTTTACGACTCAGTATTCTCAAAACTCAAGAGCCTCGGAGTCGATTGGTTTCCTGGTCATTTCATAGAGTGTCTCCGCAAGTCCCCCGTTCTCGAAACCCTTGTTATGCGTCAAAATCTTGGAAGCGCGATCCTCCATATCATTGATATTCTCATTTCGCCACCCACCAAACTTGGCAGTCACGCCGGGCTCCCATCTGTCCTCTTTTGAAATCCATACACCTCTTCCGATTGCTTGCAGCTCGCATTAGAGTGATGTTGTGCGCTTGGTAGATGCGTACGATTTGATCGGGCCTGGTCCCGATGAGCAATCGGGTCCGATCTTCAAAAATCTGAGCGTATCTAGGTTGAAGTCGGTTTGGCGGAGGCTCGATGGACGGACAAGAGACTGGTCAGTCGCTTCAGTGGATCAGGTATTGCGTTGAGAATGTAGACAGACCTTCATGGACGTATCCCAAACGCCTGTGAACAGCGACCTTCCTTTCTCATCCAAATCCATTTAACCTCTCACAGCTACCCTTTCTCGAGTAACCTCTCCTCATACAATAGTCTCCTCACTAAATGGTCCTCTCAATTTGTATTCCCCTAGCTGTAGCAACTACTGTGCCCACTCAAAGGCTAGAAAAGGAAAGAATTCGTGACGTGACAGCAGTGTGAGTTCGTCGCAATTGCACGAGTGACACTAGTTGCTAGCTGCTGGTGGGACCGATCATTCTGCCTGTTCGTTTGGTCACTGTTCGTTCATTCATTCTTTTTGTTCTCTGGTCCCCGAAATGGCCTCCGGTGAATTCATAAATTGAAGATTCAGTCCTGTGCCCGATCTAGATAGCAACGCCCCACGGTGATGTGGCGATTAATATTGCTATCGATGGGAACAGCATTTCCGAGGTTGTGACATGATTGTTAGACTTTACCCCGCAGCGCCCTGGTTGTGTACGTTACCTCGGCCGGCAAATACCGATCACCGATGACCTCGAAGGAATTCAACACTACGACAACGTCCTAATGCTAGCAGGCAGTGCTAAAAAAAGCGCAGACACTGTGGCTTCACCGAAAAAGGTCCCATTAAACTCCTGGGTCCAGCCGGTATACTTCGCTGCTGCTTGTGCCGTCGTGGCTGCCTTGGGCATCGTATGTGAATTCTTTTTATGCTTGTTCCATTCTGCCTCATCTCAATTCCCCACAGTACGCAACATGGGGCCCCATCCCCACTATGACGCCAAAACTGCCAACCTCCAATTCCGAGTTCCTCATTCCATCTGCTCATGAAGTACAATTCAAAGCAGATGTACCAAAACGCGAGGCCGTTAAACAAGCTTTCCAACATGCTTGGAGCGAGTACGAAACCCACGCCTTTGGTGCAGATGAGTATCACCCAATATCGAAAAAGGGCTCAAATATGACCAAAGCTGGTGGCATTGGCTATACGATCGTTGATTCGATCGACACCATGATGCTCATGGGTCTCGACGAAGAATACGCGCGCGCGCGTTCTTGGATAGAGAATGATCTTTCATTTAATCGAGATGGATTGTATAATACTTTCGAGGTTCGCACCGTATTCCTCCATAGCTATTCTTTAGGTGCAACATGTTTCCAATAGGTCACAATCCGTGTGTTAGGTGGACTTCTTTCAGCACATCATCTCAGCTCTGCCAATGGAGTGCCAGATTCCATCTTTCTCGAAAAGGCTGAGGATCTCGGGAACCGTCTATTGGGGGCTTTCAACACGCCATCTGGTCTACCTCTGTCCCAAATCAATCTAGCTAATTCGACTGGAATTCCCAGTAAGGACAACAATGGAATGGTCAGCACTGCTGAAGTGGCAACCTTGCAGCTTGAATTAAAGTACCTTAGCTATTTGACTGACGACGAAGTGTACTGGCGGGCGGCTGAGAAAGTGATGGCCACGATCAAAGGTGTCATGCAAGGGGGTCTTGTGACTGTTTTTATGGAGTCAGTTCAGAAATCATCTTTTCGTTAATGCGTGGGCTTGATACCCAATAGACCTAATTCAGGGAGATTCATCACCTCCGATATAAGGCTAGGTTCCCGAGGCGACTCCTATTACGAGTATCTCCTGTAAGTTCAATCACGCGTTCTATCCGCCCACATTCTTACATCGCCGTGCGTGCTCCGATTGTAGAAAACAGTATTTGCAGACTGTTAGTTGTCTCCCATCGCTTCACGATTTCGTCGAGTGAAATTTCTCTCTTGTTCAGGATCGGTCCGAACCTGTGTATCGCGATGTGGGAGACTTTCTTATCGTCCGCTTGAATTGCTATCTAATGCAGGACTTCAGATGTACGATACCGCGATGAGTGAAATCGATAAGCATCTCATCAAGGAGACTCCATCAAGCCAGTTGATATATACGATCGAGATCATCCCTAACATGGCAGGGGAAGACGGTCGTACCATGTGAGTCCTATCGTGCATTCCCCTGCCACCTCGCTTTCGCTGAGTTGTCTGCGGTGGTCCTAGTCAATGGCGTCTCCTTCCAAAGGTGAACTACAAGGATTCTGTCAAACTGAAGCCGAAACGTCCTCATCACTATTTATTGTCTTGCTAAAATAGCAAGATCATTTAGTCTGCTTCCTGGGCGGCTCTCTCCTTTTGGGTGTTACTGAAGGACGCGGTCCCATTCCACCTGATCCTTCTTCCTTCACAGAAAGTGAATGGAGGGATTGGAAGAACGGCATAGGGCTCATCAAAACTTGCATGGCGACTCACGAAACCCTGACGTACGTCTATTTAACTGCCATTCGAAGTTCCTTCATTTATAGATTGACCCTAAACGTCCAGGGGTCTGGCACCGGAAATCGCCCATTTCCGTACTCCAACCGATCCTGAATGGGTCGATGAGGCCGCGCCGATTGATTGGTACATTAAAGGAATGAAGTACGTCCAGCGTCTTTTCGACTATGTCACTGCCGTCGTGTGATTATCAACATTGATATCTAGGGGTCATGAGGGGGACACATATGATGCACGATATATGTTACGGTAGGTTTTTAACCTCCCCCTAGTCGACCAGTGCATTGATATTAAGAACAATTTGCAGGCCTGAAACCGTAGAATCGTTGTTCATAGCTCACCGGTTGACAGGTCACCCCCAGTATCGTAAATGGGGGTGGCAGATATTCCAAGGTGCGTTTGATCTCACCCCACACGACGTTCTGAGACCTTTGTTGATATGTTATCTCTGATAGCCATCGAGAAGCACTGTAAGCTTGAGACCGGAGGGTATGCCACCGTGTTGAATGTCGACTGGGAAGTAATCAAGCATGATGACAAAATGGAGACGTTCTTCCATGGTGAGGATCCATTTGTATTCTTATGATCGTGGCTCCCTTAAATTCCTTCGACCCACTACAGAGTGAGACTCTCAAGTATTTATACCTGCTTTTCGATGATGCTTCAAAGTTATCATTATCAGGTACGTGACCCCATCGCATAGTGTATCAATCTTGCTGACCGCATCGTCCATTGGATCCAGATGTCGTTTTCAATACAGAGGTGCGCGGGACTCTTTTCTCCCCCCCATTCTAATGACCTGGATGCAACTTCTATTCCACAGGCGCATATCTTCCCGGTATTCACACCATCAATCAAAACAGGCTTCGCTTAATTGTAGGCGCCAATCCTCCCCACTGTTACCGTACGAGCAGGAATTAAAATACATATATCGGACTGTCCACCAAGCATTCTGTCCAAGATGTACAAAAGTACAGTACAGTGCAGTTGAAAACCGAGATGTGCGCTTTAGATACTACCCTGGCTTGGCACAGTCCTCGCCCGATGCCAGAGTCCTTTGTAAAAGCCCCTATCTTACATGGACTCCGCCCCCCATAGCGCCTGTCTATCACCAAACACTGAAGCGAAGGGATGAGAACAGACACACACTCCTCAATGAAACGGGGGGCGAGAACAAGATGAGTGAGATCAATGTAGCCTTTCTCCACCAAGGAGTACGGGAACCACACCCGAGGCGAGGAAGATGATTGAAAATCAACTCGCTTCGGGGGGAACCTTGGGAGAGGCGATCTTAGTTGCAACCCACAATACAACATACACTTGGCTGAGCGTCGCCCTGCGATAGAGACAGACGGTCAGAGAGACGGAGACAGAAACAAAGGGGTTACAATTCTACACCGCTCTGCAACGTCGGAATCAGCGAATGACAAGGGACTGCGGGGACGAGGGTCAAGCATATGCGGAAAGTATCGTGCTATGAGAGATAAATAACGAGGCAAAATTACAGAGGTCATGGCTGATGATTCGGATAAATGCCACCAGGGCCACTAGCGGAAGGAGCGGGAGGAGGTTGACCACCATACATGTCGTCTGGATTGCCTGGATGCCCATATCCTTGATAGTGTTCCCCAACAGGGGGCTGTGTGGGCGTAGTGGTGAAACCTTTCGACACTCGAGGTCTCTTGACTACACGTCTCTGACGCTCTTCATCGTGTCTTCTCTGCTCCTCTTCTTCTTCCCTTCGTTTGAGCGCATTGCCCACATGCTTGGACGATTTGCGCGGGTCCTCGTCGTCATCTTCATCGAGAACTTTCGCCAGGCTGGAGTAGTCAGGAGGGAGGGACCCACTCATCGGTTGCCGGGGGTAAACGAAGTTACGAGGAAAAGCAGAGGATGGGAGGGGAGGCGCTCCATTGGCGGCATTGTGGGCAATGATGGCTTCGAGCTCGACCACGCGGTCAAGAAAACCTCTACACCAGTGGTTTGTATAGCCAGAACCCACGCAACAGATGCTCACTCACGATTTCTCGTCTTTCAGCCTAACATTTTGCTGCCGCGATCTCTCTAGCTGGGCCAGTGCGTCCTTCCACCTCTGCCGTCGTACCACAGGATTAGAAAACACAGATCTCGAACGGAAAGGCCATGACTAACGTTCTCCAGCTCGAAGTATTTCGCCTTGAGTTTCCTATATTTGATGAGGTTCTCTGAATGTGCTTGTTCGAGTGATTTTCCTGGACCAGGCATAGACCCGCCGTTGGCGAAGGCTTCTGGGGGTGGTGGTGGCCCCATGGACACGCCTGGATGGTATCCCTGGGCTGGAGGGGGGAGGGGGTAGCTCATGTTTGTGGTCGCAACTTGCCCCCGGCGTTTGAACTGAACGGAAGCAGCCCCCGTGCGGCTAGTAAGTCGTGCTCACTGCCAGAGCTCAGACCAACTGAAATCGGAATCCATAGATCCGGGTGAAGGCCAGGATTAATAAACGGTATGGCCAGTGGGTTCGAGATATGTGCGGCGTTGAGTCTCTCCATTCCAGTTGCCTGGTTGCACTCAACGCCCAAGTCTTTCACAACAACGCTGAGGTTCATTAACGATCATTCATAAGAATCCTAACGAGAACTCGATACACAACAAGATAGACCGGAAAGGAAGGGTGCGAAGTCACAATCAAAGAAGAAAGTTATAAAGAGAATAAGACTGAGTCCAGGCTCCACGAAGAATTAGCTCAGTTTGCAAAGAATATGGGGGTGACTTGCTCACTTAATTGAACAGGCCACCAATCGTTTTTCGCCTCCCTTCGCGTGGTCGGTCCTCTCGAGGAGGATCAAGAGAGGCTCGTGCCTGACGGAACCCCCTTCGGTCCGTCGGCGAGACGACACTGATAGGAGAAGAGAGATCACCGTATGACTCCGATGTTTCCGATAACGTCCTCTTCCGTTGCTCTCGTTCGGATGTGGGACTATCGGGATCATGGAGGGACGCGGCGATAACGGATCCAGATGACCGACTCAGAGACGAAGAGTGGGCTCTGTATCCATCAGGTGGGCCAGCCACAACTGATGTCGTGGTGAGCTGCGTAGGCAACGCAGATCCGCCACTTGGCAGTATGGCGGACCCTCGAACGGTGGCATTCGACGTTGTCGACGTTTTACTCCGCCGAGACCGCTTTTCTGGGGATGAAGTTAGATGCGACTCCGAAGGGACCGTGGAAAGTGGAGGCCGATCAGAAGAGAATGGATGTGGTCGGGATGGAACACGAACTGAACCAGATTGTGGCCGTGCCGGCGTAGGTGATGAATAGTTTGGGTCGGGGGAAAATGAAGAATTGCCAAGGGTAGGGGATTGATCAGACCGCCTGGCTGTGAAGAATTTGCGAGAAGAAAATCCAGAGAATACCCCAGGCTTACGCTCTCGTTCTCGTTCCCGATAAACGGTCCTTTGTTTGGTTGGCGAAGAAGGGGTGCGAACTAGGCTCATTGAAGTAGAAGAGCGCACATACGGCTCCAAGCCAAGATCAACACGCTTCCCCCTTCCACTCCCGAATTCACGATATGCATCGAGACTACGGCGACTGTCAAGACTTCTACGCCCACCATCTGAGCTATTTTGACTCTCCGAGACCCAGCGGTTATCCAATCGCCCCCACTCGTCAGAAGCAGAATCTGCGTCTCCCAACCGACGTAGGCCATCGAGACTGTTACGGGACGACGCGGTTATATCATCATTCGAACCCGCTGACCCTGCGCGACGATGCTGAGTCGCATTGTCTCGAAGGATCTTTCCAAAGGACAAGAAAAACACTGTCAAAGTGCGTACGAGCTCGTCACTGATCTTCATATTCTCGCGGAATTCACCCCCCACACTCTTCCAAAGTTCTGCAACCAGCAAGTGACCTTCATCCTCCGACGAAGAGACCTCAGCTTCAATATGCTCCTCCAACGCGCTCGACGTCGCCACCCGCAGGCGGGAATTGAGGATGCGGGAGTTTTCGACAAGAGCCTGAGCAGACCGTATGCAGTCATTCGCTTGAGAAGCTGATGAAGGAGGAAGCCGAGAAAGATGGCCTTCAAGCATGGCAAGGGCATCCATGAGGATATCGGGGTGATGTCGCACCCTTGTGACCGAAGGGCTTAGCGGGTCGGCAAGATTTGCAGTAGTCCCACCTCGCCCGAAGGTAGGAGAGCCTCGTGGACGCTCGCCTCCGGGATCTTGAGGGGATGCACGGGCTTGAGACAAAGCTCGCTGTGGAATGGGAAGGATGCGTGATGGGTCATCATGAGCGTAAGTACCAGCTGAGGTTGACGGGCGACTCGGTCCCACGGCGTCGCGAATATTCTGTTGGAACCTCTGGGCACTGGAAGACGCTATGTGATCAGTGGAATCTCGATGATGCAGAACCTCAGGGGAGCGTTCGTCATCGCCTCCATGGCCATCGCGACTCGGGGGGCGGAAGGCAGTACGAATCGGTTCCGAAATCCGGGAACCATTCGCCCAGCTCGCTCTCACACCTTTCTGGGAGCTAGGGGTGAATACAGACTCAGTCCGCTCCCTCCGAGGACTTAGTCCAGCTGCTTTGAAGCCCTCGCCCACAAGGCTTCGCCCGCCGCCACCAGATGTAGTAGCAATGGGACTCTCTGCGCTGCCCCCGCGGCGTTCGTACCGGTGAGGCACCTCGGTGGCAGACCCGCCACTGGCACTCGCTTCACTCGCCCATCGGGAATGACTACCAGCTGAACGAAGACTTGGCTCCCGTACGGTTGACGGCCGAACTTGCCTGGCATTGCGACGTGACGCACTTGTTTCTCCCCGGGACCTGGTGGGGGAGCCACCATTCAGCCCGGAACGTGGAGAATCAAAACGACGTGTAGATGGGGTGGAAGGAGGAAATCGATGACGATCAGCTGTAGAGACCTCCGGAGACAAGGATCCCGAATTAAGTGTCGAATCCTAAGCACATGAGATGTAAGCCATGCAGAAATGCAAGGAGATCAAATAACGCACCTTTTCCTCGGAGCTTTGAGCGCCCCCTCTCGGAATTCTTGGGGGAGAGGTGCTCTACGTGGATTCTTCTTGTAGCGAGATGTACCAAAGGGCGCTGAAAGCGTATCTTCATCTCTCCTTGATTCTCTTGAGACAGACAACGGTTCTTCATGAGCCTCACTGGATTGACGCAGTGTATTTGGCTGTGAGGTAAAGGTAGGCGGAGGGGATGGCGCTGACACCATTCTGCGCCTAATACTCCCCCTTACTGGGCTACTTCGACGAGGATTCGCGGGAGGCGTACTTGAGAAGTCGTCGGATGAGCGACGCTCTTTCTCAGTATCCGAGCCCGAGACGAGATCCACCTCCTGAGCGAGATCGTGCGAAGGAGCGAAGAGAAGGAGATGGGGATAATGAATGACTATCCGAAGACTTGGGCATGAGAGGGGATGGTTCCCGTGAGAAGGGACGATGACTTTGGAGCGGTTGGGGAGATTTACTGCTCATTCTATTGCCGGATGTGATCGCTGCAAGCTTGTCTAGCACGATTCTATTCCGGTCTGCGAGAGTTTTAGCTCGAGAGAGAGTACCCCCGCTGACCTTACTGGATCGAGAAATCGCACTACCAGAGGACCCTGTCCCTGTTGAGCGTTTATCATCAGATAACCGCGCAGTATGGTCTTCATCATAGTCATCAGTTCGTTTACGGCGATATCGATCGCCCTCGTCATCTTCATGATAGTCGTTATACGATGATCGAGATTCGGGCCTCTTTCCTTTCTCGGTTGAGGAAGAGTTCATGGTAGTCCTACTCCGAGCAGCTTGACGCCCAGAGTCCCACTGTCACCAGTGCTTCCACTTCCGTCGTTAGAGTTTGTGTGCGGGGGGGATGGCAAATAAGCAGTGCGCTCCGTTGAACTCGGTGGTTCCTTGAGAAAGTCCAATTTCCCCACGAAGATGGCAGAAAGTGGGCGAGGCTGGGAAGTGGGCAACCTCGGGCGCGGTAGCGACATCGACGAACGCTCAGGACATGTATACCAATGGAAAGGGTTTGAGGAGAGATGTAGTTTTAGTTGTCGAACACGCGGCAACCAGATTTGGTTCCGGCAGCAGGGTTGTCAAAGGAATATGGCAGCCGCCCTCTGCTGTAATATCCATCCTCTCTGAAACTAGAATGGAACTTAGCTTCGTGCCCTTGATGGTTGTCGTTGTTGCGGTGCAAAATTTTATCCGAATGAATCCTGGCAAGGATCCGGTTGAGCACGCACTGAACTTCGAAGCTTCACGTGTTCACAATTGTACAACAGTATCGTTGGCAGGCTTCTCACTTGTGCCCATATTTCTTTCGGATAATCAGTGCCATCCTCGAGAACACAGTAGGGACGTGCCATGGCCCAGCACATTGGCATTATTTGCATGCGATTATTATTATTCTGTGCTTTCAGGGGGGAAATTGAACCATTATTCCCACCTTATAGGCCCATGAAATGATATCTAGAAGACTCCATAGCTCCTGTTCTAGCTCTCGTGTCCGTATGAAGGTTGGCTTGTTGACCAAGACCAATCACTATCCCGCTCCATGATAACATTCCGCAAGCTTGGCGCTATCCCATGGATGAGACGGGCGAAGTGGACGCTTCCCAAAAGATCGAAATCAAGGAGGGCAGTTGTTGGTAGTTGCAGAGGATCTCCGCCATGGGTATTGGATCAGCGGGCTGTCCGCATTCGAGGAGACCAATTGTGATCATTATACTGCTATCGACCAAATCCTCGAAAGAATCTGGGAAAATTAACCCCCGGCCCCCTTGAAACCAGTATGAGCATCGATAGTTGGCGTTGGTGACGAGGCAGTGGAAAATTGGTCTGGCTGGTGTTTTGTGAACTCTGAAAATTTAAGGAGCTCCTCTCGCGCGAACATGGGGCGAAACGTGGCACTAGGGAATTGGGGCGTACTAAGAGGCCCATTCAAGAGTTTGAAGCCGTGTCTTTCAACACGAATCCCGACTGACAAACCAACCATTGATGAGGCGCCAGCGACCCGGGTGCAAAATCTGCAGCCATTGGGGCTGTTCCCTGCTTGGGGATTCGCTTCTTATTTACAGTCTATAAAACGTCAGTATCCGATGGGGTTGCGCGCGACAGGAAGGCCGCTGCATTTTCCGTTGCCGAGCCCAGAGTTTCGCCAGTCATTGAGAACATCGATATTTCGCTTTGTATGGAGCAATGACACTGACAGGGTTCTGGGTAGGGTACACAGTGGGCTCATCTACCTGCGAATGTCTTCCAGTTTGGAGGAATTTTGTACGCCCATAAGGTATTCCGTCTCATGCCAGGGACAAGATGAATTAAATGAGAGGGAAAGGAGTCCAGTCCCCGTGTCTGTCGTTAGACACGGTTGGCGGGAAGAAGTTGGATGGCATGCTAAGACGATCGCTCCCAGAATGGCCTGACCAGAGCAGAATGACAAGAAGTCGAAGTGAAATTGTGGCGGTTGCTGTTTGATGAAGTGCTTCAACGTATCGCCCTACAGAAATTATACAGCACCGGTATCAAAACGCAAGACCTAGGCATTATTGCGGTGCACCGCCTTTGGCACCTTAGGTTTCTCTAGAGTCTTGCAGAAAGGACTGAACAGGGTATTGGGTGTAAGAACGAAGTCATCTGTTGACGTTATCAACATGGACCTTGGAACCATATCGGCTTCAGGCCCATACTGCAGGTAAACGTACGCGACATCCAAATCAGGATCATTTTCGAAGGGATCTTTGGTGCTAATCTACGAGAGCAAGGCACTTCGACGGTATGGATTACGTCCCGCATCATTTGTGCGATTGCGGCGACAGGTATGCCTACCGCGAAGTTTCCGATTCACGGAGATCATGCATGCTTTCGATACTGTCAACAATATGGATGAAATTGGCCGCTCTTCAGAGATCTGGTGGTCGCTCCATCCCCTCATGGCTGACGTCCACTATATTCATAGCACAGTCAAGTCTGGGATTGATATCGCGCATTCTCGCCTGGTCCGAACAATTAAATCATCAACGATCTCTATAAGAGCCATAAGCAACTACAGCGCACCGCAGCATCTCAATAGAGGAAAATGAGGGTCACACCTTGCCAATTGTGGTGGGCATAATCTACCAGAGAGCCGATCTTGGATAAGTGTCGACAACAAATCGCGACTGAGGGAAGGTACAATGGGGCTGGAATAGATATGCTTCAAATGTTGGAAAATGTGCTCCGAGAACGCGACGGTTCTTGTTGGTGGAAATTTCCGGGGCTTTCATCCGTCCCGAGCTAATGGTCAACGCCACGCACAGTACTGAATGGATCGAATGGAAGATATAGACAAACAAGGCCCATCTCTACCTTTCCTAGGGGCAAGAAAGGCCAACCTTTGGTAAACATCAGCCCACAGTGCCTTTGTCTGTTGCCACCCGGTTACCCTGTCCCCTACTATACATATACCCCCGCTATTCGCACTGCTTTGTTTCAAAATCTCGCACTCCTCACATCCGTTGGACTCGATCTCTCATGAAGCCCGAAGAAAACCTCCAGCTTTATTGCTCGAAAGCCACACTCCAAGAAATCCCGCCACCACCTGATGTATCCTTGCCTCACCCTGGCGAGTTTTCGGGGGGGTTAGATTTATATACCATGGCCGATCCACGCCGCGACCTTAGTTATATCTATTCCGTTGGTGATGTCTTCGACCAGCGGGTCCTTGACTGTACGTATCCACTTAGTACTCACTTCCTGGTGTCGGACCATCCGACTTACTCTGCGCATTGGTTTAAGACCAAGCACATATACCCGATGATCCCATAGGACGTTCCAGAACCCTCCGCTATGGAACGAATAATCATACCCGCAGGCGCTCCATTTAGCGTAGCGCCTGTGATGTTCGGGGATGACTTTCAGCACCCGATAGAGGCGATCCGATCTGCAGTATCCTTGGCCGCCCTTGTTACAGTGCGAAGGATCGTGCACCTTGTTTCGCCTCAGTCGAAATGCTTCACTGTGCAAAACGCGACCGCGAACTCTGATATTGAGCAGGGAATGGCGCTGCTGACTTGGGCAGATGGGAAAGTTCGCTCGAACGTGCCAAATGCCCCAAAGCCTGAGTGTTGCACCACATTCTTTATATTTGAGCCTTGGTAAAAGAACCACTTGTTGTTTAGCTCGTCCCAGACGCTCATGATATGCTCTCTCCCTCAGGACTCTTGCAGATGAGGATTTTCGGTTGTTTACGGAACAAAAGAGGGTGCGCAACTCTGTCAGACGAGATGGATACATCTCGAGAGACTTCCGGCATGGCGATCGATTATGGGGTATGGTGAGTTGAGAATGGGGTCATGGCGGACGACATGTTAAATTATGAAAATGAAGATTCACGACCGTTGCCACCGACTTGGCTGCCGATGGTTTGTGGTCACAACGTATAATACATGGGCCTTCGGTGTGTTTTCCAAAGGTAATCCAAGAGTGCTAAGTCAGTATAGTCGTTTTCTTGACATGCATTTTTCGTAGGGTGGACGTCGGCATTCATCACACGACCAAAGCCATATTGCAGTGTGGCACCCACAATCCTGCAATGTCTCGTCTATTGGATTCAGTCTTCCATGGATTGTTCTGGGAAATGGGACATTGACGAGGTCAGTGTTGGTGTGCGTCCCCCATCTCACTATGATATCAGCTCCCGTAAACGCGGCGTGGAAGATGAGGACCTCGTTGTTCCCACTAAAACACGGCGTCGATCATCATACGCTCTCCCATCCCGCGTGTGCTCAGTGAGCGATTTCGCGTTCACGGACGAAACAGCGGCCCTGGCGGTCGCTCTCGCCCGATAGCGTCTCTTGATGCTCCCATTCGTCCTCTTTTGTTCGTTCTATTTGTTTATCCCGATCGTCAATTCTCATGTGCGTTCGCTTTCTTCCTCCCACGCCTATCGGTCTGGGCCTAATATAGGTTGCACTTGAAGATGCCGAGTTCTTCGCCAGATTAAACCCTTTATCCATTCCTCTGTCCATGTACCCCGTTCTTGGTAATGGTGCCGCCATCCACGGCGTCGTTTTGCGTAATCCCACGCCATCAAACGTCGATCCTGTGAAAGCTCACGGCCGAGCCCTCTTCGACTCCCCTCCAAGCCCGTCCAAGGGCCCTCCTCTAGGAAATCTCCCCAAATGTTCTCCAGGGAAGATGGACCGCATCGCCTCATGGAGGGGAACACTAATAAGGGAAGGAAAGAAGAAAGCTGAGGTGGAGGATTTAGACGATCTACGCAGTCAGACAAGTGGAGCAGGCCCATCGATGACTGCTGAGGAGCGCACTGGGCTCCGCCAAGGCTCTCGGTGATGTCGCCACTGTAACCTTACTCCTATGTCACTAGCGAATAAATCCTGCCAGAGATACTCCTTTTGGATGGGACCTCTCCTTGAGCTCGCCGGGGAATCACCCTCAGATTTTTCACTGCGCAAACTCGAAAGTGAGCCAACATTGGATTGGGATTTGTTTCAAGGTTTGTTGGAAGAATGTAAATGCTGTGGTGATGCTGTTCCAATTCCACACTGCTTTGGTTCTTGATTTGCCCGCAATTGATCATGGGTGGATAATCGATGGTATTCGCCTTTTATGGAGAGTAGTGAGTGTGATATCATCGGGTTGTTACTTGCTGAGTTCTAAAGCAATTAATCCCTGTTTGTTTCATGATCAATATCACCTCATTTGTTGGCAGCTCCAATGAGCACACTTTGGGCTGACTTTCTGTAACCAATAGTCCAAGGTGGTGGGCGACTTACCACGTGACTTTGGCGCCAGGCGCTTTTCTTGTCGAACCTCCTATCTGAACACAATCTAGCATGAACAAATAAAACGGTAACCTCGTCAGCTCCGCCAAACACTGGTATTTGAGACCTCTGATGCATCCGGCTATTTGGCTGTTCTTGGCCACAGTAATCACGAGTAGCTTGATTACCATTTGATGGTGCCTAAAAGTCCAAACCTTCAATATGAGAAAGAGGATCCGATTCCTCTTGGGGTAGAAGGAAAGAAGGGGGCCAAATGTGAGACTCCTAGCCAGTTCCTTTACTAAATAATAGCATACCGGTTTGGAGCAGTTCCGCCCACCCAACAAGAAACAGAAAACAAGCCATAAAGACACGTAGGAGTCTTCCTAGGGGCACACTTCGGGAGTGTCTAATTGTAGTATCCTACCGTATCTTATACTGGCTGGCTGTCCTTCAATTGTGAGATGCTTCGATGATTTATTGCTTGGCTTTATTGATCAATGAAAGAAGTCCTTCGTTCTTTGTTACCTTCTAATTGACTATTGCATCAGACACCCTTTCTCATTGTTTGGACATCGCGTGCGGCTCAGAAATGAAATCGAGGGTCAACATGACCTTTGGATTTGATGATCAATTCCTAGATGGAGGATGTCAGAAATGGTTTCTCTGCCTTTTCTGATGGCAATGGTTTAAGTCATTCGACTTGGTCCTTTGTCCCAGTCACTGGAATGGCTGCCGGTGGGGATACAATCACCTCGATCCATAGGTGCATCCGAGTCGGATGCGGATTGGATACGCGGGAAATCGCGAAGTCACGGATGCACGCGATGGATACACTCTCTAGACGTGAAGAGGAAACACTGCTCAAGTCCACCAAGGAGCGGGCATTGAAAGAGTGTGACCCTGTAGTAAGAGGCATGTATCTATTCTCTGAATGCGTGGGGCTCGTGTGCCCGTCGTAAAAGCAATAACATCGATCCTACAGAATTCGCTGAATGTGCCACTGGACGAACTATCTCTGTGGTGTGGGCTTGTAGGGGCGAATACCGCGCCCTTCAGACATGTATGCAAAGGTTGTGAGTATTCGTATAATATATTTTCTATCTTGCGAAAGCCCCAGTAGACCCAGACTTTGACTAGCACGAACAAGGAAGAAATGGACAAGGTGCGAGCAGAGTATATTCGTCTAAGACGGCATTCGATTCAGGAGGGTGGAGTCATGGGGCCTTCAAATTCATCCGCCCAGTGCGTAACGACAGCCTACTGTTTGCCGACTGTCATAATGTAACTATTCTGTTTAACCAGACAGAATGGACCCCCCCAGTAAGTAGGTATTCGTTGCCCAATGAGGTGTGTGCGATATAGATATCTTCCTGAATTGGCTTCATAACACCTATTTCTTCTACTCTCCTAATAGCAAGAGTAGGGCTCTTCACTCGCGTATGGCTGGGTGACCGCTCGATCCTAAGCTCATCGGCCCACCAATTACGTTGGGGAATGGCCCTTCTAGTGTTGTTAGTGTATTGAGGCTCTACTATTCAAGCAGTCTTCCCGGTGTGCTGGGAGTCCACCCTTCCTCCCTGAGTTGATGTTTCTGGCTTGGAACTGGTCCATGGCTCTATTGACAGCGGAGGGTATATGCAAGTGCAATCTCACGGTGCGACAGAACGTATGTCATGGACAGTTGCCCCACTGTGTCGGCTGTATTCCAGAAGCGCCCTCGCGTGACTGGCGCATCACCATGATTGGTTCATTGCTGTGGGCTTACCCACTCTAATCGCCTAATGGCGCAGCACATCGTTGGCATGAGAGGTGTGACTGCAGGTGGCGCTGAGCCGTGAGAGGGGTTTCCCCCCGCCCACTGGCTTCCCTGGACAATCTCATAATCTCAAAGGCCCAACGTTAAAATCCCTGGCGTGTAATCGACGAAATTACACGGTGTCTGAATGAGTGGCTGTGACACTGTGTACACGGAGATTCCCGCTGTTTGCCCAATGGAACTGCCCGCCAAAGCATCGATTACGGTGTTGTACTTTGCGGGTGCCCTTACTGCCACAGGGCTCTTTTCCGAGACAATACCCATTCCCCTTGACGCCGGTGGTGGCACACCTGGTCTCCCACTATCCAATCTCTCGTCAATCCTCTCTGAACGCCATTCGAAGTCCAATCTGAGAAGTATCCTTGAAACAAGCGCATGGAGCGTCGATACCGAGATGATTGACCCAGATGATGTGTCAACCATCATATTGAAAGGCGGTGAGGAGGTCGCCGTGATTTGCCCGGTATCGGGAGGTTGAGATACGGTAAGCTGGGCTGATTTTCTGGCTCTTAAGGTGTTAACCAAGCGCTTTACGATTACAAGGAACCCGTAGGCAACAATAGTAAATGTACTATAACAATCTAGAGCGAAATGGCATCATGATATTGCAATGTCGGGGGTCTGTGATTCACTTGGTCCATCTATTTGATGTGTTCCAGTCCTCATGGCTGCTTCCTCTAGGATTATTTGGATATCCTTGTCCTTAGGGAGCTGATTTTCAGAAAATTTCTCGAACTTTACAAGCCTTCCTAACGCCGTCTCCGCGACCAAAATCTGCAACTCATCAGTTAGCTGAGGCACCAGTTCCGCCTGAGCACACCATGGCTTACGAGTATCGAAGAAGTAAGACCTTTGATGGGTGTCGACGTCGACCGGAAGCGGTGATTACGGTAGGGATGACCGTTATATGGGTTGTCAGAAAAATTCTATTTCAAGCGTCTAATTCAGGTCAGGTATAATAGTGAG
The DNA here is from genome assembly GCA_014904985.1 of Hydnum rufescens UP504. Lineage (NCBI taxonomy): Eukaryota > Fungi > Basidiomycota > Agaricomycetes > Cantharellales > Hydnaceae > Hydnum > Hydnum rufescens. Next base: position 529,534 of record MU128910.1, read on the forward strand.
ACGTTGCGTACGTGAAATTCCTCAGGGTATACCCATTGGGGAGTGTTTCGTTTCGACAACTTGGGGTCTAAGCCCATGATGGAAGGATCTAAGAAAGCCTTTATTGGAATAAGATTGGTGCCATGCATACGGCCGACGTAGCTAAAACATGCCTCCAATGGGTGGTCAAATATATCGTCTACTTCGCCTTCATTTGGAACAAGAGTTTCCAGTACGCTAAGATCACTGAGAAGGGCCACCACAGGCGTCACGATAATCTTGTACAAGGAAGCAAACGGAGGTAGCGTCCGAAGAAGGTGCACGTGGGGTGAATCAAGAGGCAGATTGACCTCTTCATTTGCCTCTCGAAGCTTTTAATGTCGGGCGCAGCGTAGGTAGTTTGTTCAGATCCGATAAATTCAGGGGAGGGGAGTTGATGTCTCACAGCAGTGCCAAATGGTGTCCCGTCTGCGGGATCGCTTTTGCCGCCTGGTAAAGCGACTTGACCGGGGTGACTCCGAAGATTCTTAGATCGCGTGGTAAGTAGAACACGAATAATGCCTTCCCGCTCATATAAAAGGATCAAAACGGCACCAAGACGGCCAATAGGAAGTTGGGGAGGTGGTTTGGCACTATGGGTGCAGGAACAGTCAGACTTTGGGGAACTGACCTGAGGTTCCACTCGGCGGTTACCCACATGGAAACCTCTGGTTCAGCGAACACATGGGTCTTCAGGTTTCGCGCGCACTCCCGGAGTGCAGGAGATATAGGAAGACTATCCAAACCTTCGACAGGAATCTTGGGGGACCCCATTGTTGCGCCCTGCAGGATTGTTCAAGCGCCTAGGTCCGAACCACGAAGCCCTAGATGCAGGACTAGATAAGCGTTTGCTAGGAACGAAACGAAGTCGCAGGTAATGAGGGAGATCCTTACAGTCAGCGGGACCGCGTAGAAAGTGCGGTATGGAGCTATTACGTAAACAACGCCTCGACAACAACACCAAACACCATTCTACACCTCTGTCTCCCTAAGAAACACCACTGCATCACAAATCAGAATACCAAACAGCGCTTGATCGATGTATCAATGACATGAGCCGCTTCCCTTCCTGCCACCCAACGAGAAGAATGGCTTGCAGAAGAAAACCTGCTCGCAGCGTTGTAGAGAAACGTCCGCCGCATTTTCACTGTGCAATGTACTCTCGCAGCTTCAGCCATAAAACCCACTAATTGTCGACCCCCACTATCACGTCCTCCAGCAGGCCGCGCGGTACATTGGTACTTGCTAAGTTCATCTGGTTACGTAATACCGCCCTTCGGCATTCTCCACCCCTCGGACGGCATGAGCTCTAAGAGTATATTTGGCCTTGCCCCGCGCCTTAATCTCTCATTGGAACCGACCTCTTCGGCTAGGAAGTTTCACATACGCCGGCTGCAGGATATTCTCCAACTCTCCGTCCAGAGAGAGGACTTTGCACGTGCCAAGAAAGCATGGGCAATCCTCGCGCGGTGCACTGAAGTTGACTGGATAACTATATGGGAGACTGGTCTCTCCGTGATTGGAAAAGCAACGGGTCAAAGCCTCGAGGAGCACGATACGTCGCGGATGGGGAATAGAGAGAGGCTGGACTATCTGAAAATCGTCATGTTGCGGCACAAGCCTGGGGTACGTTTTCACACACAACGTACATCGGAGCCTACATTACTCTTCCAGTTCCATAGAGAGAACAAATACTGCAGGAGATTGTCCTCACCCTGATCGCGAGCCAGAGGCATCAAGAAGCTTTGGATGAGCTTGAATTGTACGTGACGTGCTGAGCTGTGAGAAATTTCTATGCTAAATTATCACGGACGGACCTCTCTCTTAGATATCTCCCTTCATTTCCATTCCAAGATAACCCGGTGCTGCATACATACGCCGGTCTCATTGCCCTCTTCCTCGCTCAGCCCGCAGGTTTGAATAAGTGCTGGCATATGTGCTTCATTTGAGGATATTTTAACCCGTACTTGACCTTCTAGGATCGATCTCGGGTCCACGATCCCAATCGCAAGCTCGCGAGGCCATGTTGATACGAGAAGCCAAGTCTCACTTCGAGCGTGCCCTTGCCTTAGACCAAGAAAACGTGGTCTCCTTGAGATTTCTTGACAAGGTTCGTCAAGTGTAGTATTTGACCATGCCTCGGAAACTTCACATCATGCTGTCAAGATTTCTCAACTTTCGCATTCACGGTGGGCGCCAACCTCTTCCCAAGGTGACCTCTTTAGGGGTAATGACAGGGAAGATGATGAGTCGGATGATGACAATGACACGCTGTATGGTCGCTACCATGGCGAACAAAATACTGCCCAGAGTGACGAGGACCCATGTCTAAGTCCACCTCGGAAGCGTGCGAGCAGAAGGGTTATTCCTGAACTAGATCCATAATCGACTGCTTTCTTCTTGGAGGTGGAGGTCTTTCAAAGAGACCAAGAATGGTGGATTGAACTGCAATTACCTGTTTCACACAGTTTGTGGCTGAGATTACGTAATCCTATACACTATCAGCGCCGCCACGAAAAAAAAAAAAAACCCAGGCATCCGCACCTACGGAGCCTGCATATCTGTCCGTTCAGCGCAAATATGCGCGTGCACTCAAGGTCTGTAAGTGCCATCGAGACCAGAGTTCCGCTCTCCGAGGTGTCGGCCAACCCTGCTAATTCTGCCTTGCGGTGAGCATCCAGTGCGTGTATTATTGTCGGACTGCCTCCTCATGCCATGTCAGGGCGTTTTTGGGATCTCAAAACAGTGCGCCCTCATCATATGCTAAAGGAGTGGTCGCACTTGCACTCTCCTTGCAGCATGAGCAACACGGTGCCACGTTACGACAACATAATTCGCGCCTACCAGTGAATGACCTTCCCAATGAACTACTCTGTTTAATTTTTGAGTACGCGCTTCTTCTCTCCGGTGGCGAAGATGGCACACTTTCTGCGATGTGCCGAGTCTGTACACGTTGGAGAACGCTCATTATCGGAACCCCCACCATGTGGCGCCACATTTCGTATGACTCCGTTCGGTGCTTCGATAACCCTTCTTCTCAGAGCCTGCAGGAGATAACGACGTGCCTTCGACGGTCCCAAGGTGTGCCAATTGATATCGATATATGGGTTCGTTTCGAAGTCTCTTTGTCGCCACGCACCACAAAATTTTTCTCAATCATCAAACCCCATCTTGGAAGATGCAGAACTCTTAGCGTCGTCATGGATTTGAGGGAGGCAGTGTATTCCTTCTTTCCTCTGCCCGGTCCGTTACCGTTCCTCGAGGACCTGCAAGTCACTCTCATGGATAATTCATACCCAGTCTTACGACAACTTGACGAGCCATTTGTTCTAATAAACGGGTCAGCGAATCGCCTTCACACCATGCGCATCTTTGTACACCCTTCGTATGGGCTCACTCTGGACAAGACGCGAGCCCCTGCACTCGTTTCCGCGGACATTGATATGGGTTCAGCGACAGAGCCCATGCTCTTCGTAAAGCGATGTCCCGGCCTCCTCGATTTTGAGCTTGACGTTGGGTCGGGGGTGGTAATTCCAAATGATTACTATGACCATGAATCGTTGTCTCTAGTCGAGAGCCTCGTAATTAATGGATCGGAACCTTCCATCCCCCTGTCATTGTTCACCCCACCTCACCTTCTCCATCTTCGCCTCCATGCACCCGTCCAACTACAAGACGCGCCAATTTTCCCCTTCCTGATCTCATTAAGCATTGAAGAACCCGAGTTCAACTCAACGCTCCTCAGTAAATTCATTCGTTCTCACCCGACTCTCGTTGCGCTTCAATTGATATGCGAAGTGGGCACGGCCGATGTGCTTCGTGATATATCTGTTTGCCGTGCGCCGTGCCTCCCGATGCTGACGGCTTCTCCGCCTGACCAGAGGCTCTGTCCGCCGGGGAGGTGGTGTGTACATGCCATCGGATACCTTGCAGCGTCTCCTCGAGCAAAACCCGTGCCTCAGCATTGAATGGCGTGTCAACGCACCGCCAGAGGATGTTTTGAAGGTGCAGGACGCTATCCTGGACGTCTCTTCTTCGAGATAAAGACTGCAGGAGCACTTTCGAATCACTTTTGAACAGTAGATACCTGTTTTTTTTTTAATCGCTTTGCTTTTTCGACTGCCGCTCAGTCGTCCACAGATCCCCTCATAGAGAAATACCCTTCCTTCCTCTTAGATTTGGTTATAGTTTTTAGATATACGCGGCCATAGATGATTCCTAGACATTTGCATAGATTTGGTTCTTCATTATTTAGACCATCGTAGAGACCAGTAGCTTCGTAGTTCCTCTCGTCTATGGGATACATAATATTAATGGGGATGTTCACAGCAGAAAAACCTTTGGCACGGCTTCAACGACATTCGGTGAGATTGGTTAGCCGTCAGTTTTGCGAAACGCTTCCTAGTGTGAGATCCCCAAGAAAGACCCTAATGGAGGTTATCCCATCGTTTGGGGTCGGCGATAGGTCTCAGACCGCCTGGTCATCAGGGAAAGAAGCAGTAACTTTAGCCTCGCCATACTTGACATTGAAAATTGATATCAGTACAAGGAGTCAGTCATTCAAGAGACAGAACATCACAACAAGAAAACCGGCGAAAACCCGCCCTCGTAGCCAGATATATATATATAAGCTGGTCCGCGCTGCTAGATCAAAGAAAAACAAAGCCTTGCTCGACGATGGCCTGGTTGTGCAGCACAAGACACCCTGTAGCTTGCCTGTTGCCGGTTGTTTTGGTCCCAATCCACCTCACAAGAGAAGCATGCCATGACGGGCCTGGAGCGATAGAGACATATATCGAAACCAATAAGTTGTTCCACCTTGCAGACCGAAAGTAAAACGAAAAAAGTGGGGAGAGGGGGAGGGGAAGCCCGAATATTCTCGTCATGATATGAAGGATTGGAGGAGTACCAAATCCAGGGCATAGCATCCCGATCTAGATCGCTCCCAATGATGCAACAAGACAAGCATGGGGGGGTGACAGAATGAAGTGACACACCGGCAAGTTCCCTAGTTCCATGTCTCGAGCACTATTGCGAAGAGCGTTCCCGCTGATACCCACCCATGGATTCACACGGAAAACGCTCGCGCTCTCGTTCCCCAACGCGCCCCTATCCGAAACTGCCGTTTCCGCTCTCTTCGGCCAAGGCGATGAGGCACCCAAAACCCTAATTCGTGCGTGGATGGAGGAGGGCAGGCGACAGATGTCTGTTAGAGAAAGCCCTGTGATACCCTCTGACGATCACAAGACCTCTGGGACTCCCCCCGCCCATTAGTGATGGAGGACGTCTTGCTCAAGAGACTGGATTGGAACATTCCTGTATTGCCACATTTGAAAGACGTGAGTTTCAGGCTTCTAAAATTTCAGGCCTTTTTTTTTCAATTTTTAACGTGCGGTTGTGGTGGGAATTCCCTGCAACACGATACCTTGCAGGCATTTGCGTTACTCTCGGCTTCCTCGAGTCCATTCGTGCCTGTAATCGATGTACGGCCTGGGCTTCAGCATGCGATTTCCGTAGCAGACGAAGCGTGTCATATCTGCGAGCCCCGACAGAATGGACCCGTAAGTATTTATTTCATCATTCCATGTATACAGCGGGGTACGATCCAACACCTCTTACAGTCAGGCTGGTACACCCGACGCGCTGGGATCGCTCTTGTCTACACAGCCGCTGGTAAGCGTCAGACCCTCCCGTACTCAATCACAGGATCGGGATTTCATTTACGGAGGGTTCCCAATTCCTCCGGGCGTTGACTTCATGCCACATATAGAACTGCATCAGCTAACATCTCCAGACACGGCGCCTGGTTTCCTCCGCCAACTCTTGAAAACATCCTTGAAGCCCGCGGAAGTTGTGAACGAACTCGTGCTATTTGCGGATTTTGCAGTGCGTGGCTGGGGTGGTATATTTCGGGGGAGAGGATTCTACTGAGTGCTCGCAGACCGTGAGATATTAACTGGCCATTGCGTAATGGGGTGACGAAGATTGACAGACGCACACATGATGTTTACTAGTAATTTGAATTGTTGGTTTCATTAGGAGCATGGTCGTAGAGAAGGTATATCCAAGATTGGAAGACGAAAGGAAGGGCAGGCGGCGATGGAGAGCCCAGTAATTATTTCTACACGTCATCGTCACTGTCTTCCCCCTCGTTCTCATCGTCCACGATCCCACCACTAGTTCTCCCACTGCGACCGCTCCCTTTCTGAGGTCCTTTCGACAACCCCATTCCGGGCATAGGGAGTCCGGTCCCTCCGTCCCAAATGCGTTGCCAAACAGGGAGGTCATAGACATGTGGGTCAAATTCCGCAAGAGACTCTTCAACGTCATCGGGACACGGGGCGTATGCTGCTCGACGTGACTCGAGCACATGTGGAGGGATGGGGAGGGGAGATAGAACGGGGTGGCCTTGGGGAAGTAGACGTCGGGTATGGTGAAGTCTGTCGAGCAACGTCGCTCGGCGCGACTCCAAGGATCCGATGTATTCAATCGCTACAGATGTCAATCAAGGGCCGCCATAGAACGTAAAAACGGGACTCGTCAATTATGCAAGAGGATAGAAAACCATGAGGGAGAGACGGACTCTTTTGTAGGACGACCGCTTCACTCCTTGGCCCTGCTCGACCGTCCATTTTCTCGCCATCATCGGTCCCAAAGGTGGCAGCAGTCGCGGCGGCCTTGCCTTTGCCGCGCCTCCGATTGAGAGATTTGTCGCCAGAAGCACCCTCGCTGCTCTGACGCTCGGCTTCTTCTTCTGCGCGAATGGCATCTCGGAGCGCCGGGACGACTTCGCATAGGGCCTCATACCCGCGCCGAATATTCGCACGCCGCTTCTGCTCAGATTGAATATGGTTTGCTTTCTTCTGGGACATGGAGAGGAGGCTTGGTTTCCCATGGGGCTGCGAAGATGTGGCTGAGATCGGTGGAGGTGTTGGTGGAGTGTCAGGGGGTGGTACTACAGGTGGGGAATTGTAATAGTAGGGAGTGAATTGAGGACCGTGGAGGACGATGACCGTCGAGGCCGCTTTGCTGGATTTTGCAGATCTTCCGGGGAGACGCGCTTTCGAGATCCCGATGCTGATGGGGAAGACTGAGCAGAATGCGTAAGTGTTGTGGATGAGGACGAAGGGGCACTCTGGGCGTCGTATTGAATCGATGGGTATCGATCGGGTGCATGGTAACTGTTCTGATGATGGTTATTTTGCGATGCTGGGTGCTGGCTGGGGTGTGTGGGATGATTGAGATTAGGAGGTGAAGGGAACGGTGTCGGACGTTGCGAATCTCGCAACTGGTGTAGTTGCTGCGCCTGGGTGGTGTACGAATGTTGCGAGTACCTCTGGGAGGTATCGAGCGAGATGAGATTTCTCGTCGCCCGCGTCAACTCCTCCCTGTTCTCGGGGGACTTTCCAATGGTCTCGGCATTGGAGAAGACGGCCCACTCTGGTGAGAAAGCATCCATACGATCGAGCTGGGAGAGAAACGATTGGAAGGCATGCCTTTCCGAGGCGTTAAGTAGTGCAACTTGACTGTCCGTATCATTCATCGCCAACTTGAAGGAAATACTAGAATTTGGGAGTCGTTCCTCCGTGCTTTCACATGCAACAGCGGCCTTAACTCAACTCCGGAATATGCCGTCCTCAAAAAGTCCGAGTTTGCAACTTCCTCTTACAGCTCTCTTTGTGGCATGCACGCACACGGCTTCGCTGTGCTGTCACCGGTGCAGCAACCCATGTGGGGCTGCTTCACTTGAAGTATTTCCTTCTCTTTTATCACACATCGAACGATGCGGTTGGGTTCTGAACCCCCAACCAACCAGCACCCCGATTTCGGTAACTCGGGAGGGTAATAGGGGTCTGTATTTCATCTTGACGTCGCGTACACCGTGGGCCTGTAAATTTGGGGGTCAATTTCCTGTTTATGATTGATCTCGTGGGAACGTCGCGAGCACCCTCTGCCAATGAATTGTATTCCCTGTCACAGACCCCATTCCCAGGCCACAGGCGGACACATTGGCTGTCAACTTCTTTGGTTACCTCCCGTCCGTGCCGAACCAAAGGGCATGATGTTCCCCCCTGATATTGTTTGCCAGTATTTGTTCGCCACCGCACTTTGCGGATGTATTCCCAAGTTGTATCGTTTGCCGAACGCTTGGCGCTTGGGGGTCTAACCCGGTCTTCATTCCCAGGCGTAAGTGTGCGCCCGCTGTCTCAGGCTGCGCACCAGTCCTGCGCGGACCATTGTTGGGATGCGCAAAAATAGCGTGATGGTATCAACCCTTTCATTGCCGTCGTTCCTGGTCTCCACATTGCTTGGCTCGGTAATATGATCACAAGGTGTGGGATCACTAGACCCGACGCTGTACATAATGTCATCGCAGGGAAGTCCTGTCGATGTTCGAACTGTTTGAGTGTATTGCTACTATCGAAGGAGTACTCTAACCAAACTACCCACCCATCCCTAACATGAAAGCCATCCAAAATTTAAAGATACCAGCGTCCAAGAAGATAGGGGACAGAGACCAACAGTTCCCTACTCAGACTAACCCCTTCCCGGCCATGACGACGGTGTCTTTCACCGCACTGAAAAGCCATCTAACCACCCCGACCTGGTCAGGGTGCCCTAGTCCAGGCGCCCCGATTCTCTTCATACCAATGCGTCGTTTCCCCAACCCTCGCCTAAGCTTCACTACGTAAGCTACAACAGGGAGCACCACCGACAGGATGAGAAGGAACACTGGTACCGCCATGCTCCTGCTCAGCGGTCTTCGCAAGCCCAGATTCTGGGCATAGAAACGTAGAGTCTCGAAGAGCGTTGGTATCGTCGCAGATATTGGCGCACCGTTGGTACCAGTTGTGAGGTCAGCAAGAGGAGGAGCGAGGGGAGGTCGGGGGAACGCGGTATGCGAGCTTCCGCCCGCACTATTACTGTCTCTGTCACCATCACGTACGTTTCGGGCCTGGCGGTGCGGGGAACGAGATGAGTCTTTGCGCGAGCGGAGATTATCATTCAGCAAAGTCCCGTTCCCGTTAAGGGCTGAGGTGCGAGGAACATCGTCGGGAGTTATCGTGTGCTCCGATGCGGATGAAGAGAGGGAAGACGTGGAGAGGGAGGTACTGGATCGTTGATTCATACCCAGGGGCCGGGACGTGGCAGGGACCGCTGTGCGCGTTGACGCGGAAGAGATCGAAGAGGCTGGCGACGGAGCCCGCACGTCTGAAGTACGCCCACTTACGGAGGATGACCTCATACGCGTAGTAGGTGGCGGACGCATTGCCTGGATATGCAACGTCTTGAGAAGTGTGTACATTTGCTAAAAGGGGGAAGCGGAGTCAGTTGGATCCAAATAGGACGAAGGACATGCCATACTTTTTTCTTCTCGTGCGATAATTCGGGTTCGTACTTGAGAAATTCCATCGCATAGTCCCACTCACCCAGTCGGGGCAAGATTTGGAGACAATACACGTCGATTAAGCGCTCGTACATATCTTCGGCGTGTTCTGAAGTAGATGGCATGTTTACCATGGTAACGGGGAAACATTGAGGAGGTTGGATACATCATCCCGATGATTGAGCCAGTGTTCGACCATATTTTTCCCAACTTCGGGACAATCGAGTTTCAGCGAGGCAAACACCAAAGCTATTAGGATTTGCAATGGGAGGTAGGCAGAGGATGGGGGTGTGTCAGGTGTAGATGTAGGGGTGTAGAGACGGATTGAACGAGTGTATAATGTTTGGATGAATTCAGAAGGGGGAAGGTTAAGACTGAAAAGAAGATTTGTTGGTAGGGTGTCTACAGAATTCCCACCCGCCGTCGGACGAGTAGAGAGTCGTTTCAAGGGTTATTCGGAGGAGATCCCATTTACGCCTGGGGACGGCGAGCGGGTCGGCGGAAATATTTGGGGGGTTGGCAGTGAGGATGAGAAACGCGGCATCAATGAGGTTTTGAGTCACACCCACTTCCCGGCGCAGAAACGCGCGGGCTGCCGGGGGATATAAGGGCTTGAGTGTCGCTAGCGGATCTTGGGATCTGATCCTTTTCAACTTCTTCTTGGTGGTGGTTTTGGTGAGAGTGGTGGTGGCCATTGAGGCGGCCGGTTACTTGGCTCGCGTGACAAGAGGCTGGATTATATGGACGTCTGGTACTCTCCAGCAGGCTCTACGAATACAAGAGGGGCGCGGATACCGACCAGGCTGCCCGTGAGGTGTGCCCGGATGTGGAGAGGAGGGGGTGGAGATCTTAAGGGAACGAAAAGCGGAATGTGCCTCCCACGTGATATCGGTGTAATGACCTGCGCCCTCGGCGATTTCGAATTTGATGAGAGGACAACGGATAATTTCCAGCACCTGATCAAGGTGGGTCACGTCTTGTCTTGTTTTTTGGGGAAACCCACACCAATTTACGTGTTCTCAGACAATTACATAATGCCTGCCCTTATTGACTACCTATTAGCATCGGTGAGGACTACAACCTAAATTCGTCGTATAAGAATCGTGAAAACGTGGCTACAACGGGCTTATTCCATTTGTTGATGGATGTGTGTGCTGCAACCGTGTCATCAGCCGTGTTCAACTCGACCAAGATTCTCACCCGGTTCTTTCCTAGTGGATTGACCCCAACTTTTATCCAGATCACACCCAACTCGGAATCAGCATCCTTGTCGTAGCCTCGGAGAGGTTTCCTCACCTTCCTTGACGTTCTTGAAACCGCGCAGTGATTTGAACTTATTCTCCAGCACCCCCAGTTTGGGAGGCTGACCACGACCTTCGATGACAAGTGTGCATGTCCTGCTGAATTTGGGATCGTCGAACCAAGGCGCCGATTCAGTGTAGCGCCCGTTGCGGAAGATCACCGCATTCCCCACGGGTCCAATTCTGCGATGCAACAAGCTCTCGAGCGCATCCGTTGATGCACGAGTCGAGTTGAAGATTATGTTCGCGAACACACCTCTCCCAGGCGACGGCTCTGTAGGAACATTCAGACGTGAGGAATTTGCAGGGGATGAACTGGACCAAATGATGTACGCAACTAATATGGGCTCCCCGAAAATCGGGCAGACTCGCCAGGTAGGTCAGTGATCGTCCTTTTGGTCAGGTAGTATTCCCCTTGAAATGTGCCCTTCACCTGCAGGTTCGCTGTGGCATAGGTCTTCGCCCATGGACTAAGCTGGGTCTGGTCGTACCGGACAGTCCAATGATGGCGTACGCCGGCTTCACGTCCATCCAGCTTCACCAACGCGTCAGATGCGGCCTTCACACTGTCGAAAATCAGTCGAGGCCCTGGAGGCCCTATAGAGAGACAGAAACGACTGCCTCTCAATTTCTTTTCCTTCATGTTGTGATAATTGAACCTACTGCAAGTGTGGGCATCATAACCAGGAAGGCTGGAAACCGGTCCGTAGAACGTCTGTATTTGGGCCAATAGCACGTTCGCACCCACGTCCGATGATTCGGGGTAATGATTAAATTGGGTGTGAACTTGTAAGTCCGATGCGGAACACACCCAGGTCGGGGAATTCTTGCACGAGCCTTGCATGAGCCGCATCTAGACTCCCAGGATGGAATCGAAGGAATATGCCCGTATGCCGAAACCCGTGAGATAGACTGCCCAACGAATGAAATACAGTTCTTCATCGAATCGATTCTTAAAGTCAGCATAGTCCAGCATGCCTACCAGAGTCAAGATCTCGCCACCCCTCCATATCTCTAACGGCGTCATACAGAATTTTAAAATCCTCTGTTTTGCGGGTATCATCTGCCTACATAAAAGAAAGGGTCAGCAAATGCGAAGTTTCCGTCGAGAAAAATGCGAACTCTAACATCTGCCGTCACATATGGGGGCAAGTTATATTCAAAGGTCTGGACGTACTCTTAGGATGCACAGGCTGTCGTATAAGTCTGGGCTATCTAGAATTTCATTGGGTCTCTGTGTCTCCAGAGCTATTCTACTAGTTGACGTATTTTCAAGATCTCCTCTGCGCAAGGGACTTGCGTAGAAAAACGCCACACAGATCTTTGGCTGTACGGTGCGAGTCGAAATTACACGCGGTGCATTGCGTACAGAGTGCAGGAAAGATAGCCTCTGCATGAGAGGGTTTTCGGCAAGCTCCGCACCTCTCTACGCGTCTGGCGCTATCACCCACGCGTTGACATAAGATTTCAAAGGAATGGACAAGCAAGATGCAACGCGGGACTTTACCTTTGCTAAACTATCCGATCTGACCTTACCAGTTACATTCCGAATGTGAGGGCCACTGAACATCGCTAGGGCCTATAAAGTTAATTGCTTCGTACAAACAGAACGCAGCTCGAGGGTAATAGGAAGACTCATAGTGCAACAGAGATTCTCGAACATCCAGAGCTTCGATTTACTGGTGCCCAGTCCAAGTTGGCTTCCACTCTTTCTGTTTTGGCGGACTGCTCACATTGTGTCTAGGGCACCTTCTGATTTATATGTTACATGCCAGCTGGTGGCAGACAATAAACCCCTGACCATACCTTTCCGGACCTCGTTTAAAGCCTTCAAGACTAATTTCGTGTAGATATTCTCTGACCCCCTGTGACTCTGCGGCCCTAACTATTCGTGTTCTTCGCAGCTGGAACGAATGGATCAGTTTGCCTATAAAGTACTGCGATCTTCCATTGAGCTCCCAGATAACATTTACTGTCTGGGATATATCGGGGCCACGGAGTGCTGCTCCAGTTGGAGGATCCACCTTTCGCCTATTCAGCAAGAAATGGTATGCATCAGCTTGTGCCAGTTTCAATCTGTATTTAATCCGATTGTGTTCTACCTAGTACTCTCGTAGGGGCAGTCATCGCCTGCTGTTGTGGCCCGGACAAGAGGCTGACGGATCCGTGGAGACTCGAACTCCAAGCAAAGTCGGTCTCCAGGATGAGATGGGCCGACTAGAGAAGGCAAATAATACGGTTTCCTGAAAATAGAGGGGGTGCCGTGCTCTGACGTGATTTGCATGTAGCTTATGAAGAAATTGAACGAGATGATCTTCCCAAATTGGATTGGCTCGATACACTCGCATTCCGGAAAATGGAGGAAGTTCGAGCGGTACGTCCGGGATAGTTCCAACGTCCTACACTGTCGCCTGAATTGGTCTGGTAGGCTGAGACCGCTAAATCAGATCGCCTCTTTCTGTACATCGACCTTCCTAAATTCGACTTTCCCATCATTTTTAGTGAACCCGTAAGTTTCAGTCCTCAGTGCTCTTATTTCTGCTTTGACTTCTTCGTAGGAGCCTCTAGTGCCTACACCCACACCTGGCGGAATCGTGACACCTTCTCCAGTACCCAGTACACCAGCCCTCATTAATATTCATTCCGACATGCACCTCTGGGCAGTGCTTGACCCTGAGATAGCCCGGACAAACCCAGTGGAAGATAAACACCGTCGCCTCGTACGAAGTCATCGAAGTGGTCCCCTGGATCGCGAACTGAAACCTAACGCCCGAATACGCGACGAGCTCAATGTGAGCTCCAGTTGTCTTCTCCATCTACATGGATCAGATGTTTCTCATCAACTTTTGGGACCCCAGGAAATTCTGAACTTCCCACCGACCCAACCTTTAACCTCTGAAGACAAAGATCTCATCTGGAAATTCCGTTTCTATCTTACCCGGGACAAGAAGGGGCTGACCAAGTTTCTCAAGTCCGTCACTTGGCGAGATCCTAGCGAAGTCAAACAAGCCGTGGAAGTGCTCTTGCCTATGTGGACAGACATTGAAACAGATGATGCGTTGGGATTGCTTGGCCCCGGCACTGTGGACTCGAGAGTCCGTGCTTTTGCGGTAAGACAGCTTGCACGTGCGGATGATGATGTGAGTCGGCTGTCAGTCTCGCATGCACCTCCTTACTTGATGTCTCTATATTCCTTGCTACGCTGTTATTCCACAGGAACTCTTGCTGTACCTCTTGCAACTGGTTCAGGCCCTCAAATTTGAGAGTACCCCAAGCGAGATAAGGACATCTCGTTCCTCATCCAATCACGGACTATCCAACGAAGACAGTGGTCTTGCCGACTTTCTCGTTTCCCGAGGCGTTCGGAATCCCATTCTCGGGAATCGCTTCCATTGGTATCTTATGATCGAGTTGGAGAACAAGCTGAGTGCCAAAATATACGGTCGGGTGGCTTACAAATTCATGACCAAGATCATGGAGGTGATACATTTTCCTGTCTACAGACGCAGGTATTTATTGCTTATATTTTTTTTTGGCGCTAAGCTCGAGAACGGTGCGGCACGAAGGGAAATCCTCCGCCGGCAGGGAGAGCTTCTCGCGATGCTGTCTACACGAGCGAAGGAGATTCGGATGTCAAAGGACGCACGCCCAAAGAAAATCGACAAGCTGCGGGCTTCGATCTTGGACTCCAAAAATGGACTGCACACCATGGCCCCGCTTCCGCTTCCTCTCAATGCACGGATAGAGATTACTGGACTCATCGCAGAGAAATCTTCGGTCTTCAAATCGAATCAATTCCCTTTGTTGTTGTACTTTCAATGTGCTGATGGGAGCGAGTATCCGGTCATCTTCAAGAATGGAGACGATATGAGACAGGACCAGCTTGTCATCCAACTTTTCACATTGATGGACCGTCTCCTGCGCAAAGAGAACTTGGATCTCCGTTTGTCACCATACGATGTCCTTGCTACTGGTACGCAGGAAGGGATGGTACAGTTCATCCCGAGCAAGACCATCGCGGCTATCGTAAGCGATCATAGCACAGTATTGAATTATCTCAGATTACATAGTCCTGACGAGGGGAGCGTTGGGACGTATGGCGTGACACCGTCCGTCATCGATACGTTCATCAGGAGCTGTGGTAAGACCCAGACCTTGTTATGATTCCTGTAGACACCTCACGTTACACTCTAGCGGGATACTGTGTCGTAACATATATACTTGGCGTTGGAGATCGGCATCTGGATAATCTCCTGGTGGCCCCTGACGGTGCGTGTTCAAGCATACATATTGTGTCGAATGGCTAATGTATTGTTCTGTCCAGGCCATTTCTTTCATGGTACGCTATCTCACCTCTTCGACACACAGTGGGGCTAACTTCGTCCTTCAGTGGATTTCGGCTACATACTGGGCCGCGATCCCAAACCGTTCCCGCCGCCTGTCAAAGTCTGTAAGGAGATGGTAGATGCCATGGGCGGTGCTTCGTCATCACATTACGCGAGGTTCAAAAACTTATGTTTCACCGCCTTTACCATCCTCCGCAAGAGCGCAAACCTGATCCTTAGCTTGGTGGCGCTCATGGTGGATGCGAATATCCCCGATATCAAGCATCGAGACGTACATGAGCAAATCCAAGAGAAGTTTAGGTTGGATCTAACGGAAGAGGAGGCGATCAAACATTTCGAAACGCTTTTGAACGAGACGTCCTATTTTGCTGTTGTATTTGATAAGATCCATGACCTGGCTCAATACTGGAGGAGTTAATTGATTGTCATATCCTATTGTAATCCTACCTGGGTTGTCTGATGGTCAATTCGGGAGCACGCTTCTGAGCACGGGACATAAAACATAGGAAGTGCCTAAGGCGATTTTAAGCCCTTTTGTCGACGAGAGGAGAAAATTCGGTACGCTATAGTAGGTGCTGCAACGGAAATTGCCGATCAACCTGCCCTCTCCGCTTTGGTTCGCCACGACATCTGGGCCGATTGTTTCTTGTCCCTGTATTCTATATCAATCCATAATACTTCTCAGGCGTGGTGCTCACCATGGCGGCTCTTACTAATCTTGGGATGCGCATCCAAGAGACGTTCTCAGAAAGCACGCGCGATATGGCGTTCATTGGGAGGTCAAGGAACGCCGAATTCTTTGACACTGGCGAGGACAAGGTCAGAAGATTCGACGGCAGCTCGACGGATCTTCGGAACGCGAGATTCTGGAGGGTATGAAGAGGCTCGTAGCAGTGAGTCTTGCGGACGCTTGTACAACAATCCATGAGCCATGGAAATTGATTATCGTAAGCCTGGCGGGCCAGTTGATTTCAAAAGGTAGAAATGTTTCCGAATTTTTTGCACAAGTTGTGAAAAACGTTGGCTCGCCGAACCTCGAGATCCGCAAGCTGGTATACATCTACTTGCTCCGATATGCGGACTCGGAGCCCGACCTCGCTTTACTTTCAATCAACACTTTCCAAAAAGACTTGTCGGACAGTAATCCTCTTATTCGTGCCATGGCATTGCGTGTTTTGTCTGGAATTAGAGTATCTATGATCGCATCCATCGTGGTCATTGGTATCAAAAAGTGCGCCTCAGATTTGAGCCCGTATGTCAGGAAAGCGGCTGCCCTGGCCATACCGAAGGTTTATAGGTGAGGCCTCAGTCCCTTCATCAATCTTCGGGTATTAGTTAATAGGCGGCCTGGTTAGCCTCGATCCGTCACAATTGTCATCTCTAATGCCATTCTGGTCGGTTTATTACGGGACCGCTCTCCGCTTTCAATAGGTGCAGTAGCAGTGGCGTTCGATGCCGTTTGTCCAACACGTCTCGACCTCTTGCACCAACAATATCGACGGTTATGCCGTATTTTGAGCGACGCAGACGAATGGGGCCAAGTCCACTTAATCGACCTTTTGGCACGATACGCTCGCACCATGCTCCCTGCACCATCAGTTTGTATCTATTATGGGGCTCGGTTAGCGCTGCGGAGGCTGATAGCTGTGTCGTACAGGAGACTTCTGAGTATCTGGATTCAGATTTAAAACTCCTATTGGACAGTGCAGAGCCCCTTTTCCAAAGCCGGAATCCCGCTGTAAGATGATTCGGTCTTCATCAAAGTGTGCCCCGTTCACGCAGCTTACAGCTTGAATGTGGCGCAGGTGACAATGGCGGTGGTACGGGTGTTTTATTATCTTGGGCCCCCACCAGAACGTGTAAAGGTCATTGCGCCCCTTCTCAGTCTGATGCATCGTTCACCCGAGATCGAGAGAGTGGTGTTGGGGAATTGCCTTGTTGTCGCCCGAGACCATCCGGTAGGTGCGCCATGTTCCTTATAGCCTCTCAAGGAAGCTTTTTTCACGGATCCTATAGACACTTCTTCATCGTTATCTATCCCGATTCATTGTTCGAGCAGATGACCTCCCGCCTACCAAGCGCGTGAAAGTAAAGATATTGTCAAAGCTCGTCACTGCGGGAAATTTCGACACCATCATTTCAGAGTTCAAGGTGAGCGTTGACGCTGGCCTCGGCATATTGGCATTGTTCTAAGAAGTATCCTTTTCTTTCGCCCCCCGAAGGATTATACATTTGATATGGATGATGATTTAGTTGCCGATTCTATTCAAGCAATTGGTCGATGTGCGCGGGTTATCCCTGAAGCACTCGAGCACTGCTTGAGCATTCTGATGAGGCTGATCAGGAGCACTCATGGTACATCCGTCATTCAACCTGTCAACTTCGATTACCAGATCTAAATGCATCTTTTCAGAGGCAACGGTTACTAACGCAATACTTGTCCTCAAATATCTATATCAATATCGGCTTCTGACGTCAAGTGGCTTCCTACTCACCCTCAACATCGAGAATCGTCGCGGACCTCGCACGTCGTCTTGATACAATACAACATCCTGCTGCGCGCGCATGCATCATCTGGCTCGTCGGGCAGTACTGCCCTGCTGAAACAGGAGATATTCTTCCCACTGTCGTTCCCGGAATGGCTGACTGGGCACCTGACGTCCTACGTATAGTTGCAAAATCGTTCCCCACTGAGGCAAGATGGTCCATTCAATTGCAATTCGATTGTAACGTATTCACATGGGGGCATCACAGGCAGATCCGGTTCGCCTTCAAATATTGACATTGGCAGCCAAACTCTTCGTCGTCTCCCCATCCACGACTGTGATTCAGCTTCTTGCGCGGTACGTATTCGCTCAAGCCCGATTCGATATAAACTACGATGTGCAGGATCGTGGGCGAATGCTGTGTGCACTGCTGAGAGGAGTTCCAGGTGCACAGGATCTGGATGGTGCAGGAGAAGCGGAGGCGGGAGTCGATGAGGATGCATGGGAACGAAGAACAAAGGAGAAGGAAGCCAACATAGGTGGGGTTATTCTGCGGCTGAGCAGGCACGGGCAATATTGTTCGAAGGGAAGGGGGTGGTTGACGATGGGGAGGAAGTGGTCCCTCCTGGTGCGTAGAATAATTTTCAAATTTGCTAGGAGGTGATACTAAATCCGTGATGCTGCCGTACAGGTCTCGAGACTCTCGGGACAATCGGCATTGTGATGGGGAAGACTATATATGGTGATTTCGCCCGGCGATTTTTCGATTGGTCTGAAGGGACAGATCCTTTGCTGCGTGATTCACCGGTATGTGTCATGACCCTAGGAGGTAATTGTTTCTGTTGACCGGATCTTTGTAGGCCGATGTTCCACCACAAGCTCCCCAACTTCCTCAGGCATTTGGAAGCGGAGGGACTGCGCGCGTTGCTAGTGCCGCTCCTGTTGTCCTCACGCCGACGACGACGACGACGACGACGAGTGTTCCTGGAAACGGTAAGAATTGGCGTGATCTGGATGCATTCTACGCTTCGGAAGAGAGTGACGAGGGAGATAGTGGCGGCGAGGATGACGAAGAAGAAGAGGAGGAAGGCAATGGGGAAAGCTCGAGTGAGGATGAAGGGTGAAGGGTGTACATGTAGGGGGTGGGCGAATACATGGGCCGATCTGATTGTCTCTAAAACGATTTTGACGGAGGCTCCGACTTTCGTCCTAGACTTGGCGGGGATCATTAAAAGGGATTTTCAGGCCCTATGCACCAGGTGCCCAAATCAAATTAGGCGCTGGTGTGGGAACAAGGGCGACCTCAGAAATTAAAACTGGTTACTGCCGACGGTTGAGATTTCACGTGTGATGTCTACCCATCCCTACAATGCTCTCGTTTATGCTCACCAGCGTTAGCGCAGGTTAGCTGGACAACGTTGACGGAGACGCTCTTGTGTTTTTTTGACCCTCACCCGCCCATAGCAAAGGACTACGCCCCCTTCGCACACAGAGCACCAGACTTGGACGATCCTGGGCCATCAAACCTTTCGACCATCCTCAGGTCACAATCACGCACTCACGCACTCACATCACAAATATCCCATGGGCCTGACATAGACGAACCCCCTCCGAACGGTTCTAACGATAAATACGGTGTGATCCACGATATCCTACGCAATCACGACCTTTACGCCGTCCTCGACGTCCCAAAAACCGCAGACCCAAATGCCTTCCGGAGAGCATACATGAAGCGCTGCAAAGCGTGCCACCCAGAGTATGTTATTTCCTGCTCGTTTCACTTATCACGCCGCGTGTTTACATTCTTTTGCCACCCCCCTTCGTTCCCTAGTAAATATCCTGCCTATCCCCTTGCCACTGTCGCCTTCCAAAAGGTCTCTTTCGCCTACAGCGTGCTCTCCACCCCGTCCTCCCGCCGTCTATACGATACTCACGGAATGTCTTCGCTCCATGAAAACGGTGATTCCTTCACGCATCCCAGTTATTCTTCCCGGGCAGACGAGACGCTTACGGGCGTCCTGTTGGGTGTGTTCTGCGATTTCATGGAGGGCGACTTTCAAATGCTTCGGGCATTTCTTCGTGCGTGCAGTTCAATGCGGATGATCAGTGCCTGCCGCTCACCTTGTGCACAATCCACTCCATAGGTGCTATGAATGACATCAACCCCGCCCTCAATGTCGGGACGATACCATCGAATCCCTGGTGAACACATTTGTACGATTAAGAGAAATTCTTCTCAGTATGCCTGCTGCGCCTCTTATCTTCCCCGACCGTCCATTCTGAGTTTTACGTTGTAGCCGGGCAGAAGTACGTGCGCATCGTGCACTTTGAGCTCATCCGGTTGTACGAGATCCAGCATTCCCTTCGTCAATTATCTTATTTCGATGTCTGTGGCCGATTACGGCTCACATTGCAACTCGCACGGGTTACTCTCAGTCTACCCTGTGCGATCGACCAAGCCTTACTGGCCGAGGCCGAGGAGGAAGACCGTGCAAGGGGTCTGAACGGGCGTGATACAAATGTCCCAGCGTCGGCGGTGACCGACGGCGAACAGAGCACGACCAAGCGACGGCGGGGTATCCTCCATCCTCGAGTGAATTCGATGCTAATATCGGTGTGTGGTGTTCTCGAATTTGGGGAACGGGTCCTGTGACCGTGGTTGATCCTTCGTGTGTGATTCCCGGGCTCCCTCGACACATACCCACGTCTCGTGGGATGGATGCCTTTTTCATCTCACCCACCCCCACCCCCCGTCCACTTCACATGTTCTCCTCGGTAATTGATCCTCCTTTTTAATTCTGAAAAAAAAAAACACACACCTTGGTTTAGTAGGCGTCAAGTGTCATGTTGTGCTATGTACGTTCCGGGCAGATAGGATACTCATTTCTCTTTGCTCATGCTTGTTTCTCACTGCTGTCATATTTCGTTATTCCTTGTTCTCTGTTGTTCCATGACATATCTTCTCCCGCATCTCCCTCCCTTTCAACCTTTTAACTATACTTACAGTGGCTCCTGGAACCTGTCTCCGCTTATTCTTCTGCCTTTCTTTTTTTTTCTTTTTTCGCACGGCTACTTATCATACTTAGTTTACTTTTATGGCAGGAGATGTTCCACCCCCAAATTTAAGACGATGACTCATGATTCCTCGAAGGCACCCCAGTTTCCCGAGGAAGATGGACGGGTTGAAACCATGCA
The DNA here is from genome assembly GCA_014904985.1 of Hydnum rufescens UP504. Taxonomy (NCBI): domain Eukaryota; kingdom Fungi; phylum Basidiomycota; class Agaricomycetes; order Cantharellales; family Hydnaceae; genus Hydnum; species Hydnum rufescens. The sequence continues at coordinate 550,268 of MU128910.1, forward strand.
AGAAAAAAAATGATATGCACCTCCACAAATAAAATAAAAAGCACCATATCAGTGTCCTCACTGATTAGCATGTTTCAGCTTCCTCCGACCCACACGACCCGTCCCGCGAGATATCACTTCATCACCTTGGCACATTCCTTAATTACGTCTGCAAAGATCGATGTGTTCGGCGCACAGGTTCACAGCAACGCGCAGCGCATCACACGCGTGCGCGCACAGCGAGCAGAGAATATCATCTATCTGTGTGTGCCTAAGGGATGGCAAGAGTCATTACGGCCCATCTCCACACGAGAAGGATGTGGGATGCTGACTATGGGAAGCAGCCGCCCCCGCTTAGAGCAGCACGTGGGGATGTGTGGTGGTCTCCAGGCATCAATGCACGACGGTGGCGGCAAGTTCATTCAGATCTGCACTCGATGTCAGCCATCCTTCCTCAACTAATCGGGGGACACGCATTCAGAACCCGAATACGTACAGGCAGTCACCATCACGGCCAAGGGAAGGCTTCGGGCGCACGGACATGCTCGACACAACCCGAGATAAGCTCTCGGGCTTATTCAGCAGTACTGTATTTACAAAAAAGGCGGGATCAGCGCTTTATAGGAAATGACATCCCGCTTTTGACTGAAAGGGTTAATACAAAAACGGGCCTATCCGGGGTAATTCGGTCCAAAACGAGGTACCAGGCGAGGGACTGCGAAGGGCTGCGAGCGTAGACATACTTGGATAATGACATTGTCTTGTATAGCGCGATTATCTTGACTCGTGGCGGGGCGGGACTGAAGCGGTGTAGATGAAGGTTCGTGAAGTGTTGTCATGGATGGACATCCAACTTTCAGCGACCAAGCATATCAATACGATCTAGGACCAGAAATGGTTCGGGAGGGTCAGATCATGGTCGATCCTGGTATCACCCACTCAGAGGAACTATGGATGGGGGAGTCACGGAATTACGTACGACGAGAACCACGCCTCTTAACCCCCCGCTTCATTCCAACATCTCGTCTGGCCAAGAGGAGTACGCAAACGTTTCACATCGGGAGCCGGGAAAGCAAAAGCTTGTGAACTACGGAGGGAAACGTTGAGCCTTCTCTAGCTAGACGAGATTCGGCGATGGGGGGGAGGTCAGAGGCTCGACGAGGGGCGAGAGGGCGAGAGGGTGATCGCTTGTCGAGGGACGTGTGGCATCCTAGACAGAGCGATGGAGCAGACGGAGGAAGAGGGAGAGGACTGTAGCAGTTGGTTTAGTTTTTGTATCCCCAGCTAGCCATCTGTTGATCAAAGAGCCGGAGGCGGGTATTATCGTGCCACTTTTTGTCTTCGGATATGTCCACAAGTTCCCGGTGTGAACTACCGTTATGGTTAGCAGCGGGCAGTTCCTGGTCTACGGCAATCCCCGGAAGTAAAAAAACCAGAAAACTCAGCACAGCGATCATGCTCAACGCCAGCCCAGCACGCGAGAGAGAAATCGCACCTAAATAAGTGGCTATTACCGGCCGCAGCGCCTGGCAGTGCGCCGAGGCTACAGGGCATGGGACAACTGGGAGGGCTCATTGACCAAGCCGCGCTGCCGCGCCACAGTGTAACTTTGAGGCGGCCTGGTGCGAGCTGTCGGCCTCCGGAAGGGTTATAGACTGTATTGAAGGCGCATTTGAATTCCAACCTATGGAATAGGCTTAGGTTGGAGAGCACGTGACTTTGGGGCGTTAACTAACGGTTCAATGTGGGGACTGGCGGGTGTCATGCGTATAAGGGAGTGCATCGTAACGCCTCCGATGACACCAAGAGGTAGCAAGTCGACAACCCCCGAAAGAGGGCCTCAAATTTGCGACGACGGACCGGTAGCGTACAAAGACAGAAAGGAAAAGGTGGAGTAAGGGGAGGCAGGATGGTGGACACAAAAATAAACGGGACACTAAGCGTAGCGTACCGAAGAGAACAAGAGAAAAACTACGAATACAGCGCAAGGTTATACGTCTGAAAAGAATCCGAGGTGGAGCGCCACTCGGGACCCGCAGCAGCGTGAGGACGGCATGAAGCTGACACACAAGCGATGTGAGGCAGCGAGTGAGTAAAAACCTATTAGTATGATCCAAACCATATCCCCATCAGCGAGATGCAAAGAACTCGCAGAGATATGGAACTACCAAAAGGCTGCAAGTGCACTTGCCAGCGTGAAAACTGCAGGTGCGCGCGACAGCGGGACAACTGGAAGAGGGTCGAAATCAATAAATTAGGAAATGTCGGTGTTTGTGCATGGGGAAAAACTGCAATGGCTTACTACGATACAGAAGTGCTGCCTTATCAATTGGGAATTGTGAGGTCATGCACGGGTCGGTCCATGGTTCAGTCCGAAAGATGGTACTGGAAAGTGGTTCAAATTGGGGGTTACAGAATAAACCAATAAAATTCATTCCTTCCCATGAGCACACATCAAGACTGCATCCAATCAGACTGCAGACTATGCTTGGCATGGGTCACACGTGTCACATCGATGAAAGTAAATTATGTAACAATGTCACAAGTCACATCTTGTGCCTGACCTCGGTGAGACATCGATGGGTGAGAACGTGTCGAAAATAAACTAAAATTCCCGCAAAGGGAGGCGGAGCCGATGAGTGCTTGTCCAATATTTTGCCGGCACACCGATTATTTCTATAATATACTACACGCGTGGCAACAATCGCTTCTGATGCCCAGGAAGACATTACTTGGCGGTCGCCAGGCGTGTCAGTGTGCGTTGCCGGCCACGTACGACCCCCTAGTAACCTTCCTACGTATTTATTCCCACCGATTTATATGTGGTCCGTGAAGCATCACGAGGCCGCCCCGGGTGAGGTCTAAATACAAAAAAGGATTAGGAGTGTTAGTTCCTAATAGCATACCTACTTTACATACCTGAACCAATCCAAATCGAGGATTCCTCATTACACCACACAAAACCTTGAAGATCGACTGCTAACCAAGGTGACGAATTAAAATACGCACGCGAGTGGTTGCCTAGTTTCAGTCGCGCGAAATTCATTTCCGGCCCGCCCCGCTTAACTGCATCACATAAAGTCTAGAGCGCGAATCTGGCGGTCACAATAATTCGCCAGGTTAGGAGTGAACAAAGGCTATAGTCAAGTCTTTGGCGTTAATCGGCTTATATATGACATGTGGGCCCTGGGGTTTCGCGATGGCCCTCAGCATCAGATTCGATCTCATGGAAAAATGGGGCGTCAAGTGGAACGCGGCAAGAAGTAGTCCGATCTTGGTCAAAAAAATGCCGAACAGGGATGAACTATTCGGTAGCTGCGTCGCGTTCCTGCAGCCTTGCTTGGCGAATCCAAAAACATGAGCAAGGAGAGTCGGCGACGCTGCTTGACCCACACCGTAAATCATCCGTGTCGCCTTCGCTGCTAGGCATGGAGAATACAGAAAGGACGCCATAGGGGGGAGAACAACCTTTACATAACGAGCCTTTGATAACAACCCAACCCTCGGGTATGCAACCAATTCAAGGGTTGACAGATGCTTTGGTGGGGGTATTCTGGCGAGACTGCTGGGTCTGCTTTAGAAGCGTGCCATATGCAGGGTCAGAATATGGTTAATGATCATAGGTGGCTTGTGCAATTGAGTCAGATGGAGAAATGGCCTCGTGAAGGGGGGGACCAGCGGCAGTGTCAGCCGATGAGAGCCACCGGCCCTGTTGATCCAGTGACTGCCAGTGACTGGAACTAGTGCGGCCCGCTCACGGGGCTGGGCGATGGTTGTCTTCGGCTTTGTCGTTCCTACAGACAAGGAAGGACACGAGAAAAGGACAGACAAAACGATCAAGAGTAAGAGAGACTGACTGAAGCGGAAGCAACCGCCGAACGTTTAACCGGAGATATTCGGCATGCCATAATTGGTTATTATTGAGGACCATTCAATTGACCGTACCTGAACGACAAGTCGACCATAATCGCTTGGGATTAAGCACACAGAGGGGGGTGTGCTTTCTGATGGGGAGGGGACGACGTGAGGCGACTACAAAAGGGAGGGCGCGAGGCGCAAATCTCTATTGGGATTTACCAAGCCGTCGTGCCGAGGGCGCAGGCCGGAGGATGTCATTCCGCCTTAGCATTCATGTCTTCCCCCTATATAAAGGCGCTCGTTTCCCCCACAAGCCCTCTCATGGACTCCCTCTCTGCCATCCCCTCCAGACTTTCGGATGTGGAGGATCCCCCCATCGACCAGATCCCCTACGCCGTCAATCGCCGTCCTAGTCTCGAAGGAACGATCTCCGATGTCAAAGATCTCAAGGAGGAACCTGGTACACGCAGACAATCCATATCAACCATTGCTGTTCATCACATCAATGAGAAAACAGACGAAGAGGAATCATTTCTCGTAGACTGGGACGGCCCGGAGGATATGGAGAATCCAAAGGTACACAGATCTAACGCGTTTCTCCACGCGATTATAACAACTGATTCCCTGATAAGAACTGGAGCAACTCCCAAAGGTGGTATATAACAGGACTCACAGGCGCCCTGGTCTTCAATGCCACCTTCGCTAGTTCATCTCCAAGTGGTATCATTCCCCAAATGAAGAATACTTTGGCTTTTCAACGGAGGTGGCGAGCCTAACCGTTTCACTGTTTGTGGCCGGTTATTGTGTGTACGTGTTCATATGAGTTCGTGTCCTATCCCCTGCTGAATGATCCTTTAGGGGGCCACTTCTCTGGGGGCCTTTGTCTGAGACGTATGGACGTCGTCCAATATTTATCATCTCTTTCTTCATGTCCACCCTATTTCAAATGGCATGCGCACTCTCCAAGAACACTGCCAGCATGCTCATTTTCCGCTTCCTTGGTGGCTGTTTTGCTGCTTCGCCCCTCGCAAACAGTGGCGCTGTAATGGCCGATGTCTGGGATGCGAGGATAAGAGGCAAAGCTCTTACTGTTTTCGCTCTTGGCCCGTTCGCTGGCCCCGCACTTGGCCCCGCTGTTGGTGGATTTATTGGTGATTCTGGCGCGAGTTGGCGGTACGTTCCCTTTCTTTAGAGATTTATTCCATGTCCTCATCTAGCGTCCGCGACAAGGTGGCTGTTCTGGACCATTACAATCTTCTCTGCTGTTGTCCTCATCCTTGTCATCCTCACACTCCCCGAGACGTACGCCCCGACAATTTTAAAGCGAAAAGCGAAACAGAGACGCCTGGAAACAGGAAATGATAAATGGCATGCACCTCTTGAGTCCGTCTCGGTCCCCCTGACCGAGCGATTATCCGAGATCATTGGGAAACCATTCAAACTCTTTTTCCAAGAACCAATGCTTTTTGCTATTACTATGTACTTGGCTTTCGCTTATGGTTGCCTGGTACGTGCGTCAATCCAAATATTATAACTCCAACGCTTACCAACTCGGGCTGTAGTACCTGCTATTTGAAGCATATCCGATCGTCTTTCAGGAGGGCCACCATTTCAAGGCTGGTATTGCAGGGCTTATGTTTCTCCCCCTACTTGTAGGATCCGCTATTGGATGCTTGATGGTGTGTTATTTCCTTCTACAACTCCCCACCGCCGTGGGGCCTCATCCACATCGATATATTCTAGACGCTCGTCTACTACGATCCACAATACAATGCGCTCTGTGATCAATATGCACCCAATCCTGTGCCACCCGAAGCCCGTCTTCCCTCGTGCATCGTTGGCGGAGTCTTCCTCGTCATCAGTTTTTTCTGGTTCGGATGGACGAGCTACCCGAGTATAAGCTATTGGTCGCCGATGATTGCTGGAGGCGCGTTTGGCCTGGGGATGCAATTGATATTTGTGAGTTTCCGTCTTCTCGATTCTCCGGTTTGGAGGGGACTTGACTCCTATTGCAGTTGTCGTTAATCAATTACATTGTCGATGTGTATCTCTCTGTCGCTGCAAGTGCCTTGGCCGTAACTGTTATCGTCCGAAGTGTATTCGGAGCCGGGTTCCCGGTATGTTGAACCTTCTCTTCGGCTGCACTCGTTATACTAGGGCCACTAACCCCCCGTGGTTTTTGCGACCGACACAGCTTTTCGCTCGTCAGATGTACAACAAACTGAATCCGCGTTGGGCATCCACACTCTTGGGGTTCATCACTCTTCTCCTCGTACCCATTCCTATACTCTTCGTTCGATATGGGCCCTATCTACGTTCGAAATCAAAGAACATGCCTGCCGCGTCGAGGGATACTGTGGTGCTGCCCTCAAGAAAGACCTTGCCTAAAGAACTCGAGGTATAAGCATCGCAACGTATAACACGACTCACAACACGACCTACAACACGACCTACAACGTGACCTACAACGCGACCTACAACATGAACAGCAACGCGACCTACCACGCGACCGACAACGCGACCTACCACACGACCTACGACCGCTTTACTACTCCATTATGAACATGCAGCACGCACTGTACGCCTCTCCGGAAGCACAAGGCCACCCCTCTCCACAGCCAGCCAGCCAGCTGAGGCGTTGGTCCAGAGACACGGACCTTGATCGCTTCCAACGCTTTCGTCATTGTATTTCCAACAACGAATGAACCATTATGAATACTATAGTACCCCGTCGTCCGATGCCGCCTCGACTTCTTTTTCAAGAAATCGCGATATCTCGGCTCTTGGCATCGCAGGGCGCCAATGATCTGTGCTGCTGGAAATTGGGGAATATGGAAGAAGCAACACAACATTTTCTTCCTTTCTCTGGGGCGGGGGAGTGGACTTTTTTTTTTTTTTTTTTCCCTTTTCGTTCTCATCCATGTGTCATTTTGTCTCGTCGTTCTGTGTTCATTCTCCCTTCCCCTCCCACATCATCTGTTCTCCCTTCGGCATCTCCATTGACCACATGAACAAAACATCTTTTCGTTTTTAATTCGCATCCCTCAGGAACCAACGAATGGAATTGTACATCATGGTATAATTCAGATAGACTAATGAAATCGATGCCTGTATACCAGTAGAAAAATTTTTATTTTGTATTTTTGCTCGGGAGCGCATCATGATCATGAGGCTCGTAAGCGCCCATATCCGTCAGCCGGTCCGGGGAGCTTCTGCATGTGAATATTCGTCTAGGTGAGCCGAGGGGGGAACGTGTTGAATTAGGAATTAATGTACAGTCTTTGACCGGTCACTGAACTCTACCAGTCACTGAATCACCTCAATTATCTCCACCATTTCAAGTTGTAGCAGCTTGATTGTGGGCTCTATTTGATCAGTCTGATGGGAACTTTCACTGTACCAAATTTGGTGTCAAGATGTTCAGCTGTTGTTGCATAACATAGGGAAGAGTGCAATTTTGTAAAATGTCTGAAATCTGCACCAGCCCCCACAGAACCACACAAAGACCCATCCAGTGATTTTACATGCACTCCTGCATCAGAAATACAACTAGATAAGGATCTTAAGAGGTCTAGCTCCAGAGCTAATCTAGTCAACTGCTCTCTGCATCACCGGGAGGGGCTGCGGAAGCAAATTGGAGACCCAGCGGGACTTTCACCACTTCAGATACGCACTACAGGGCTTAGAATACTTCAAAAAGTGTTGGAATATGCATGGAATCATATTTTAATTACATGCCAATAGACACGATAAAAAAACAGCCTCGTCCAATCACTCCAAGAAAAGTGCTTCAGTGACTGGTCAAGTTATAAAACAAACATCAAAATGGTGCAACATAACATCTCCCCCAATATTGTTCAGACTACTCTGAAATTGTGTACATGGGTAGATGGGATATCCTCTTACTGGATAGTGGACAAAAACGACCAAAAAACAGTATTGTGCTGGCAGCGGCAAGGTTCCGGGAAATTTGATTCAGTGACCGGTCAAAGACTGTACCGCATGTATTTCAGTTTTTCTTTAATTTAGACTTTTTGGTACGCGTGCGAGCGAGGAATAGTAGCGGGTGGATCCGAATTCCCCAATGGCGTAGGGTGGTGTTCTGAGGGCTGATGGAGTGGCTCGCATGTGCGCGTGCATATGCCCTGGAGTGCTGCCAATTTATGGCCACTGGGGATCCTGCTATCGATGGAATCGGTGGCGTTTCGGGGGAATTGAGTAAGTTGTTTTTACGAGAGCGTCGGGAAACGTCATAGGACATATCGGACCTACAGGGGAGTTCCTAGAGTAGGTGACTTGCCGCATTCGGGCTGGGATTTGGACCCAAAGATGATATGACACTGCTTTTTGAGCTGCGGGATATAATCACATTCACCAGGGTCATAGGAGGTTGGATTTTTTTTAAAACTAACGAATCCGGCTTCAGGAACGCGAGCCCATGCATGATGAACTCGAGCCGCGAGTGGAAAGGGAGTTATTGTAAAGGTGTTAGTAGATGAATGTTTCGGCGTTACAGACTACACTCATACCTTAATTTGACTCTCTGAATCAATTCTATGACTTCATTCTACCGTGAAGTATCAGACCGTAGGGACGAACGATCACCGCGCCAGAATCGTGTGCCGACTATCCAGCCGATATTAATCTGACTTGTCCTTCCTGCCAATTTGGTGAAAATGTATCCATAATTAACAAGGGAGTGGCGGAGGCGAACAGGTGATGATGGTAGTTGTACGTTAGAGTGTGTCCGCCAATGCCGAAACCCGATGGGGTGAAGTTCTGCAAGGGGCCTTTCTGCAAGATTTCTCGTAGAGCGCCGTATGACACACCCCGGCTGCGAAGAGACATCTTGGCTTGGCTTTACACGAAGGGGGGTGATACAGCGCCGAGGCAGCTTGATGCATTGAAAGGAGAATGCGGGATTATATTCACGTTGAAGTCTCTGACCACGATTGTGGATAGTGGCCCCATGTCTTGGGACCGACGAGAAGGGCAGATGGAGCACATATGGAGTTGGTTCCGTAATGAGGACCAATGGTCAACGGATGTGCAGGGCATTAATATTTCCATTCACAATCCGTTCGGATGGTATACGTCCAAGCGGCGTCGATGCCAGGCCGGCAGAATATGAAGATTTGGGGATCTTATGAGTTGGCAGGGAGAGATATTCGTCTGGTCCTGGTAGGGGAGGCTAAAATTTCTGTAAAGAACCAATGTTCAGAGCTGGTCAAAGTAGTGTTGTGATCCTTGGATTCTGATGGAGAGTGGAAGTGGCCCTACGTAATGGGACTCACGTCTGGTCACTGATTCCATGTCTAGACTATAACGTTCCGAAACACAGGGTGGAGCGTAGGTGGGGGCTTGATGGAGGTTGTCAGGTTGACACAGCAACTCCCAACACACTCAAACTTCCTCGATTTTCCTTTCCGGGTAGGGAAATTTTCGCAAGTTTCCTTGCTGATCCCATATTACTGTACTGGTCTGTATCTTGTAGGAGATCTTATTGCCAGATCGCCCATCAGTCTGGGATACTGTCATTTCCGACCATATTGAATTGAAACATTGCGTTGCCCTAGCACCTCGCCTCTCAGGCTCATTGCTTGCCGTTCGGCCAGGGCCCCTTGCGCGTTCTTCCTTCTCGGCTTCGGCCTGTACGACTCGGTTGATCCTACAGGGCAGACTGAGGGCGATCCGTGCGAATTGCAATGTGAGCCGTAATCGGCCACAGATGTCGACATGAGATAATTGATGTAGAGAACGCTGGATCTTGTACAGCGGATGTGCTCGAAACGTACTATGCACACGTACTTCTGCCTAGCTACAACGTAAAACTTAGAATAGACGGCTGGGGGAGATAAGAGGGGTAGTAAGCATACTGAGGAGAATTCCTCGTAATCGCACGGATGTGTTGACAAGGCATTCGACCATATCGTCACGAATGTTGAGGTGTGATGTCATTCATAGCGCCTATGAGATGACTAGTGAATCATGCACGAGGTGAGCGGCACCCACTGCCAGTGATGATCCGCATTTGGCTCCACGCATGAAGAAGCGCCCGAAACATTTGGACGTCGCCCTCCATGAAATCGCGGAACACAACCAACAGGATGGCCGTAAGGACCCCGCCTGCCCGAGGAGTATAGCCGGGATGCATGAAGGAACCACCGTTTTCATGGAGCAAGGACATCCCGGGGGCGTCGTGTGGAGGGGGGAGAAGGGGTGGAGAGCACGTTGCAGGCAAAAAAGATCTTTTGGAAGGCAACAGTGACGAGTGGATAAACGGGATGTTTACTAGGAGCGAAGGTGTGGCAAAAGAACGTAAACGCACGACGCGATAGTGAAACCAAAGGAAATGATATGCTGCACTCTGAGAGGTATGCCTTGTAGTGCTTCATGTATACTCTCCGAAAGGCATTTGGGTCTTCCTGTTTTTGGGACGTCAAGGACGATACAAAGCTTGCGATTGTGAAGAATATCATATTTACCGCTAGAATCATTCCGAGGGTTCATCTGTATCAGGCCGATGGAATATTTGTGCTGCGGGTACGCATATACTGTATGTGGTTGTGGCCTGAACGGTCGAAAGGCCCAGAATCGTCCAAGTCTGGTGGTCTGTGTACGAAGGGGGCGTTGTCCTTTGCTATGGGCGGGTGACGGAAACGAGAGCGTTGTGACAAGAGAGATGGCTAGGCATCGCACCTGGAATCTTAACGGTTGGCAGTTCTTAGCCCCCCTTGTCCCCACAACCAGCGCATAATTTGACTTGGTCGTGGGCAGGGCTTTAAATCCCTCTTTAATGATCAACATCAGACCAGGGGCGTAAGGTGGAGAGCCTCGCCTTAGAGGCTAGGTCAGATCGGCCCCATGTATCCTCCCCAACGTCGCCCATCCCCTACACGCATCACCCTGGATCACCCTTCATCTTCGTTCGAATCTCCTGCACAATCGTTGACCTCTCCTTCGTCATCCTCGCTGTCACCATCTCCCTCATCGCTCTCTTCTTCGGAAGCAAGGGACGCATCTAAATCATGTGGTTTCTTACCATTTCCCGCAGGACCCGTCGTCGTCGGCGTGAGCACACTGGATCCGGCCGCCAGGCCTCGGGCCTCCCTGGCCCAGACGTTGAAGCGCCAACAGTTCATTGTAGTTCAAGGTAAGTCGTTGCAGTTCGGCGATGATGGCCACATGATCGTGCTCAACGGAACGTTCGTGAGACATAGGGAGCAAGTGGAGCACAATCCGAATGTTCGGGGGCATCACATGCACCGGGATCGCTTTAACGGGCTGAAGGGGGTCCGGTTGAGACGCTGGGCATTATTGGCGGACGCCAGGCTGCTGTTACTTGTAAGGACAACTTGATGTGGTGCAACTGCAGTGGCTGTGCCATGGCATCTCAGCCAATTTATTGCAGAGCCCATTGGACGCGAGCCTGCTGCTCCCTGTATGCCTCGGGGAACGCGACCTCGAATGATGCAAAGAGACGCTGGTAGACGTGCGCAAGGAGACGCGCAACATCGGGGCTAGCCTTGAGCGGCTCGGCTGGAGTTGCCGGAAGTTGCGCGAGACCCATCCAGCCACCAATAATTCCCCATGCATCGTCTTTTGTAGCCTAATGGATGAAATGGGCTCATTAAAAAATCCCAAATGTTTTGAAAACAAAATGAAGGGAGACGAAGGGAAAGGGTGGACTGAAACGCACATTTTTGTTTCCACCATAAGCGACGGTCTCACAAAAGAGGGCATGCAGGTCCACAGGCCGGTTGTTCAATATCCATAAGGCCGAGACCGTTTGCGTCAAACCAGCGGGCTGGGACGATAAGATTGACTACTTGGAAGCCTCCGCTCGCACTGGGTGGAACATTTGCGGGATCGAGGATCTCGTTGACTTGCGCTGGTCGCGTACCATGGGAGACGAAATTGGAAGATAGATTGGAAACAGAGGAGCTGCCTCCAGGCCCTAGCAGCCCACCTGAATCAATGGCCCTGGGACTATGCGTCTGAGGGACCACAGGTGACGAAGACTGCTCATCCGCCATGAGCTACTTCTGCTGTTGCGCGTGTCGTTGGCTGACTATACCAACTAGGAGTGGGACAAGGTTCCTACGAATGTCAGGAGCTTCATCAGATACCTTGGATGTGGAGGGGAATTCCTACCACGACATAGAGAGAGAGGCAATTTCCCCTCATTTGGGCTGGGATCTGGTCTCAAAATAATATAAGTGTGCTTTTGAGCTACGGGACAAAATTATATTCACAGGGGTCCTTCATTGAACACGAAAACTTAACGAATCCAACTCTGGGAACGGACGGCCACGATAAACTCGAAAAGACCCTGCGAGCATAGGTAGCCAGTTACTGTAAGAGCGAAGATGGGGAGGAATGAATGTTCCCTCGCTACAGACTCTCGTACCTCAAATCGACACCCCAAATCAATTCTATGATTCCATTCCACCTTCTCAAGTATCAGGCTGCAGACCGGACGGTAGCAGTGGGCGGACTCCCCAGCCAGTGTTAATATAACTCATCCTTCCTACCGTTTTGGTGAAAATCTAAGGAGAATAGGGAAGGAAGCGGAAGTGAATGTGTGGACTCTGTGGAGCCGGTAGTTGCATGTCAGAGTGCTTGTCTGTCATTGCCGAACCGGATGGTGCGAAGTTCAGCGAGGGTGTTTCTCCGAGATTTGTCGCAGAGCTGACGTGAGGTGCCCCAGCCACGAGGAGACGTCTTGGTTTTGTTTTGCACTCGGGCGGCAGCTTTGATGCATTAGAAGAGCAATATGGAAATACATGTCTCCGTCTACCAGTGTGTGTATTGGCCCAATGTCTTCGAAAAAGGGCGGATGGAACCCATATGGAGCTGGTTCCATAATGATCAACAGTAAAGAATGCGCAAGGGATTAATATCTTGATTGCCACCCCCTCGGTTGGTATATGTCCAGGCGGCATTGACGCTCAGTCTGCGGGATATGAAGATCCGGGGATCTTATGAGTTGGCAGTGAGGGCTGTTCATCCCACCCAGAAGGCCCTTAAAATGTCTGTATAAAAATCAGTGGAAGTAGCCTTACGTAATGGGACTCACGTTACGGTCACCAATTCCATGTTGAGAATAGAATATAATGTTTTGAAACATGTTGTAGTGCGTAGACGGTCGGGCTGACGCAGCAGCCTTACACGGAAACTCCCTTTTTCTGGTTACGGGCGCTTTTACGAGTTCCACCCATACTGGTTTGCATCTTGTAGAGATCTTATTGGCCAGTTGTCAATGCCCATCACTGTGGAATACTGTCATTTTCGACCATTTTGTCTATATTAAAATATTGCATTGCCCTAGCACTTCCCCTTCCCTCACCACTGTGTTAGCCACCGCGTTAGGTAGGAACACCAGTCTCTATATAGAGGCTGGGACCATGCACTGTCTTCGTACTCTTCTTTGTCATCCTCGATATCACTATCTCCCTCGTCACTCTCTTCTTCCCAAGCATAGAATGCATTCGGATGACGCCAGTTCTTACCATTTCCAGCAGGACTCATCGTAGGGCCGAATGCACTGGATTCGGCCGCAAGAGCTTGGGTCTTCTGGGTATGCTGCTCCTGGGCCTGATGTTGAAGCGCCAACTGTTGATTGTGCTGTGAGGTAAGTCGCTGCAGTTCGGCGACGATGGCGGCCCGGTCGCGCTCGACGAAACGCTGATCTTGCACGTGAGCCTGAGCCTGCGCCTGCACTTGCGCCTGCACTTGCGCCTGTCCCTGCGCCTGCACTTGCTGAGTCTGAGAGAAGGCTCGACCTTGGATCTGCTGCTGTTGCACCTGTTGTGGTGGCCCCTGTGGCTGCTGCACCTGTTGCGGTGGCCCCGGTTGTGCTTGCGCTGGTTGCGGCTGGACCTGCTGCGATTGCACAGCTTGCGATTGTGCCTGTTGTTGCTGCGCCTGTTGCTGCTGTAAAGTTTGCTGGTTCTGTACGAATTGTGCAAACTGCTGTTGCAGGCGATGCATATGAGCCAGATGGTGCGCAATGAACTGCTTAGAGCCCTTCAGATCGGCCACGCTCAGGATGTACTGAGGGGGACGCATGGGTGGCGTCTCGTCCAGCAATTTCTTCTGGTCCTTAAGAATGAGGTGCTAAGGTGATACATGATAAATCAGCACCGCGTATTTCAAACGAACATGACGCAAAGGAAGGGCCATACGATTTGCAGAATCTTGGTCAGAGCATCTGGGTGGAGGTTCTCGCTGAGGGCAAGATACCTCTCGAGGTTCCGATCGAGTTCCGCAATAGGGAGGAGAAGCCTATTGAGTTCGGAATGAAACATCACCCTATCTTGCTCTGCTACCGTCGCCGATTGACGCGTTGGTCCTATAAGAGAAACCGAGTACAATGAGATTGAGCACAAATCAGGGAGCGCAAATTCGAAACGAACGCTTCTGTGCCGCATCCTCCCGGACTCTCTTGAGTATTTGGCCTGCCTCCGGCATTCGGACCTTCGCTTGGGAGAAGCGAGCCAGGGTCTGTTGCTGCTGTTGTTGTTGAGGCCCATGAGCTGTCGAAGGACCGGATGCATTCTGGTTCGCATCCCCTAACTGCGCAGATGGCCCGGCAGATACAGGTCTGGGCTGCATACCCCGCAGTGCCCCTTGCTGCTGTTGCTGCTGTTGCTGCTGCTGCTGCGGTTGTTGAGCGAAATCGACGGGTCTCGAGGCTTGAGTCTGTGGTGCTTGGACACGGAGCTGTGCTTGCTGCTGTTGGAACATAAAGTGAGTAGAAGATAACGATGACACGGGGTGCATCTCTACCTCTCCAGCACCTCCCCCAATAACAGGCGCAGTCGATCCGGCCGGAAGGCCTTGCGCCTTCTGAGCATGCTGCCCTTGCTGGGCCTGATGCTGAAGCGCCAACTGTTGGTTGTAATGTAAGGTAAGTCGCTGCAGTTCGGCGACGATGGCCGCCCGGTCGCGCTCGACGAAGCACTGAGCTTGCTCAGGTGTCATATTTCCACTTGAAACGAGCCGTTCGCGAGACATAGGGAGAAAGTGGATCACATTCTGAATGTCCGGTGGCATCAAATGCACCGGGATCACTTTAACGGGTTGGAATGCTTGCGGTTGGGACGCTGGGTATGGTTGTCGGACGCCATGCTGCTGGTTCTGGGCCTGAAGAGCGCGGACCTGCGCTTGCAATTGCCGCTGCTGCTGAGTCTGAGCTTGGGCCTGAGCTTGGGCTTGTTGCTGTTGCGCCTGCTGCTGCTGTGCTTGGGCCTGTTGCACTTGAGCCTGTTGCTGTTGATGTTGTTGCAACTGCTGTCGCTGTGCCATTGCGTCGTAGCCAATCTGCTGCTGAGTCCGTTGTGCCCGAGCCTGTTGCTCCCTCTGTGCCTTGAGGAATGCAACCTCGAATAACGCGAGGAGACGCTGGTAGGTGTGGGCGAGCAGACGCGCAACCTCTGGGCTCGCCTTGGGCGGCTCGCCTGGAGTTGCCGGAAGTTGCGCAAGACCCATCCGGCCACCGATAATGCCCCACGCATCGTTTTTCGTAACCTAGTGGATGAAACGGGCTCATTAGAAATTCCGAATTGTTTTGAAAATAAAATCAAGAGAGGCGAGGGGAAAGGACTGAATTGGGAAAACGCACCTTTTCGTTTCCACCATAAGCGACCGTCTCACAAAAGAGCGTATGCAGATCTACAGGCCGGTTGTTCAATTTGGGAATATCCCTTAGGCCGATACTGCGTGTGTCAAACCAGCTTTTGAGCATCGTGAAGAACTGAGCTGGAGCGATGAGATTGACTGCGTTTACACCTCCGCCCCCACTAGGTGGAACGTTTGGGGGAGGAGGACCGGCCTGCTGAGGTTGTTGGGGAGCATGTTGCGGGGTCGGAAATCTTTGAGGAAGCCCTTGCGCCTGCCCGATAGCGGTGTTATTCGCAGTGGGTGGGACCTGTGCAGGCCAACCACCATTCGACAGGTTATTTTGGGGCCTGCTGTTTCCAGACGCAGTTTAAAGAGGGATAATAGAAAACTTGCGTAAAGACATACAGAGAGGTGCGCCTCATCTGAATCTGTGAAACAATCGCTTCGAGGGAACTGATATGTTCCCTCGCTTTCACGCATTGTTCAAGCTCCGCCTGCGTTTCGGGTCTCAGGGGGAGTAGTGACAGGATCTTCGTCTCGTGTTCCATTTTCTGTTTGCGGGACTGTTCCGCGTATTGAAAAAGCACTTCAGGGCTACACCCCGCGAGGTGTTTCGCAAAGCTGGCCAGGGAGCCAAACTCTTGGGCCACGGGACCCCCAATGGGCGAATTTTCAGGATTAGACGCATTTGGGGGCGGTTGAAGGGAGGAATACTGCGATGGGTGCTGCTGCTGGAGAGAGGACGATGAGGGTTGTTGTTGGTGGTGGTGGGGTATCGAGGACTGTCCGAGCTGCTGTTGTCTAACTTGGGCCAGCTGTTGTTGCTGCTGGCCAAGTGCGGATGCGGAACGAAGGTGTGGGGCGCCCATGTTCGCAGCACTCTGCTGCTGCTGCTGCTGCTGCTGAGTGAGGCTTGGCGAACCTCGTGGCTGCGTGTGCGACATGGTTGCGGAGGGGGGCTGAGGGGGTTGCATCTGCTGGGGTTGCTGCTGTTGAGGGGGATGGCCTCGCTGTTGCCCGTATTTTTCCAGCATGTTTAGCTTAGGAGAAGAACGGCGGCAAACGAGTCAGTCACCGACAGGGAAAAAGCGAAAGGACAAGCACCGGCGCAGCGATTTCAGGGGGAAACATGCCCCGGTTGGCACGATCGAGGATCTCGTTGACCTGCGATGGTCGCACAGTATGGGAGACGAAATTGGGAGATAGACTGGGAACAGCGGAGCCACCTCCGGGCCCTAGCACCACGCCCGGAGCAACGGCGCTGGGATTATGCATTTGGGGGACCCCAGGCGAAGGCTGCTGATTATTCATGAGCTGTTGTTGTTGCTGCTGTTGCTGTGCCTGCTGTTGCTGCTGTGCCTGCTGTTGCGCCTGTTGCGCCTGTTGCGCCTGCTGTTGGCTGACCATATTGCGATACATCTGCGCCATTTGCTGCTGCTGCTGGGCGCTCTGCGGGGTCATCCCGAGGGGGAGCATCTGGAGAGGGCGCCGTGAGTACTCGTGCTATTTCCATGAGCTGGTGTGGTGGGGGGGGGTGGCGAGAATCCAGAGAGACAGAGACTCGCGGGACTACGCTACGACATGTGGAAAAAAGAGACAAGGAGGAAACCCACCGAGGAAGAGGATGAGGGTACGGCGGTCGGATGTGCGATTCCAGGAGGCTGCTGCCCTGACCTGAACTGTACCTCGAGGCGGTTCCAAAGTTCCTCGTCTGAGGCGATATCCAGCACCGCGCCCGGAGCAGTGACGCTGTGATTGTGCATTTGGGGGAGCGTAGGTGAAGAACTGTTAGCTACGGCTGCCTGTTGGCTGATTAAACCACTGGGAAGAACAGGTTTTTACGAGTGTCAGGGGACTTTATAGGATATTTTGGGCCTGGAAGTGAATTCCCACAGCTCTATAGAGACGGTTTTGCCAGATTCGGGGTGGGATTTGGACCCAAAATCATATGAGATTCCTTTTTTTTTTAGAGACCACGTGAGCGAGCTTGCGAGTGGAACGTGGGCCACGGCTAGTTTTTGCGTAGCGGAGCGAGATATTGCTGGATGAGGCCGGCGTTAGAGTTCGTGCCGGCGCCAATCCGGGAGATGCCGGATCCCTGGAGACGACAGTGCTTCACTCACACTGTAGTCGCTTAGCCGAGAATATCTTCTGCTGTGCTCTCGAGACGAAGAATTCTCTTTTCACCCGCCCACCATCCCTTTTGATCGGGTCAAAACAATGCGTGTCTGAGACAGGGTTGCATGGTCATTGCAGCTTGTCTTTCCCACGCTCCGAGAGCCCGAAGTACACGCTGTAGGTACGGTGCCCGAGCAGGGTCAGGTCAAAACTTTTGCGGTGCATTTTGCATCCGCAACCAATCACTCTGCACCAGGCCACCCAAATGATACATTCATAGGTAAAAACAAGGATTAAATGTCAAACGCTATTAGTATGTGATAGAACCAGGTCTCACGAAGAACGGAGTCATTTGAGCGAGTTCTCAAAATTTCCTAAAAAGGCAATCCTGCTTTGTGTGGATTTCTGTGTGTGAGGAGGGGTTGTTAATTAATACATCCATATACACCGCAATTATATGGTATCCATGAGCATGCAAATGTTCAGGATGGTGGGATTTGGGGATGGGCGCGTATCGCTTAGTCACCAAACCTTTCGCGGAGTCCCCCGAGACAAGTCTGCTGACTGAGCAAACCGTCGCTTCTCGGAAGACTCCGCGAGAGGTTTGCTGACTAAGCAATACGCGCCCATCCCCAAATCCCATCATCCTGAACATTTGGGTGCATGGATACCACACAACCACGGTGTATATGAATGTATTAATTAACGACCCCTCCTCACGCACAGAAATCTACACAAAGCAGGATTGCCTTTTTAGGAAATTTTGAGAACTCGCTCAAATGACTCCGTTTTTCGTGAGACCTAGTTCTATCACATACTAATAGCGTTTGACATTTAATCCTTGTTTTTACCTATGAATGTACCATTTGGGTGGCCTGGTGCAGAGTGATTGGTTGCGGATGCAAAATGCTCCGCAAAAGTTTTGACCTGACCCTGCTCGGGGACCGTAGTAGTAGGCCTATTCTTCAGTCTAGCTTCTTTCGAGGCTAAGGCTTCAGCGCTGCCCGAATTGATGAGAATTCGGCGTCCTTCGGACTTCTCCGCCCACACTCATCTCATCCAGCATTGGCGAGGAGTTTCGGTCCGCAGAGCGGACATCATAACTCGAGCCTATCTCGCGTTATGCTAGCAAAAACTAGCTTAAGCCACAGGTGCTCTTCGTTGAAGAGGAAAACTAATAAATTCCACTCCAAGAAAGGAAGGCCCCCATCAACTTGACACTGCAACTCCATAGCGAGTTATAGCGTAGCTCAGATTGACTCTCCCAATCAATTCTCCCGTAGACGTGCTCCATTCAACAGTCAAGTAGTATTAGGCCAGAGGGAAGAGCTATCACGAGACAATAACAGTGGGCTGAGCACCCAGGCGGTATTAATCCCGTTCTGGTAAAAAGATATCCAGAATTGACAAGATTTATGGGTCAAGATGAAGCGAATATGCGGTGATGGTGGTTGTACGTCAGATGCTATTGCCAGACCCGACAACGCAAAGGTCAGCGAGGGGCTTTCTCCAAGATTTGTCGTAGAGTCTCAGACGAGGCCCAGCCGCGAAGAGACGTCTTGGTTTTGTTTTACACCGGGGGAAATATTGAGGCCACTTGACCCATTGGAAGGACAATGTGAAATTACGTTCACTGAAGTCTCTGTCCACGAGTGTGTGTACTGGCCCAGTGTCTTCGGATCGACAAAAAGTGCAGATGGAGCCCATGTAGAGTCGATTCCATAATAATGATCAACAACTCGAGCGCAGTGGATTAATATTGGCATTACAACTCGCCTCGGATAGTACACATCCAAGCGGCCTTGATGCTAGGTCGGCGGAATATAAAGATTTGAGAATCTATGAAGTTGGATGTAAAGCCTGTTGGTCTCAGGGGCGCTTAGAATTTCTGTGGTCAGAGTGGTGTCGTGGTCCCCGGACTCTGATTGTCCGTACCGGGATACTGTAGCCTTACATAATGGGACTCAACACGTTACGGTCACCATGTCCAGAATATATGTTTCTGAAACACGTGGAGCCAGAGACCGTCGCGTTGATACAGCAACTCTGCAGCAACTTCAACTTACACGTAGACTCCTTGGATTTTCCCGTCCGGGGTAGGGGGCTTTCGTTTGCTGGTTTTCATCTCGTAGGGATCTCACTGCCAAATCACCACTGCGGGATATTGTCACTCCCGACTATTCTGTCCATATTGAAGTTTACGTTGCCCTAACACTTCGCCTTCCGTCATTACGTGCCGTCTGCGACATGGTTTTTGCGTTACTTACCACGCTCGTTGGTTTTGCATGTGCCGTTCACCTACCCAACGTCGTCCGACCTGGTACATACTTTGCGATCAAGAGCTCTGCCAAGGCTCCCCAAGGCTGGGTAAAGTATTCTACGCCCTCCCCCCACCAAGTTATCACACTTCGGATCGCTCTTCAGCAGCCTAATTTTCACAAACTCGAAGAGGAATTGCTCGAAATCAGCAACCCCGCCAACCCACGTTGGACAGAGCATTTAACTAAGGAGCAGGTTGAGAAGCTTGCCGCACCTCATCCTACTAGTCTATTACTTGTGGATGAATATCTCGCATCTAACGGCGTCGATATGAGCTCCGTTCAGCGGTCACCTGCTAAGGACTGGCTCATCATAGATGTCACTGTCGCCCAAGCTGAACGACTGCTCAACACCGAATATGCTGTATTCAAGCATGTTCAGTCAGGCTCCGAAATTGTCCGAGCACCCTCCTACAGTCTTCCATTATACCTCCACGACCATGTCGACATAGTTCAGCCAACAGACTATTTTGGTTCTGTCCATGCAATGGTTTCCGGTGTACGCGTTGAAAAACACACGTCTAGGATTTCCGATGCCGTCCTAGCTTCGCCTAATATCTCCCTTTCGCAAATCAAAGATCTGTACGGAGTTACAGGGTACTTTCCTCCGATGATCCCGACCAGCAAGTATGCCCTTACAGGGTAAGGTCCCTTATTCAGACCCTATGTGACCTGCACTCTGAGCCATTCCTCTTGTTTTTGACAGTTATCTCGAGCAATATGCCAACCTTGCAGATCTCAAGCAATTTTATGCGTTGTACCTTCCTCCTGCCGTCAACCGTACCCTCAAAGTTGAATTGATCAACGGTGGGTGCTGGGCGCTCCGGCATTACGTGGGTTCCTCATCAATCTCTTCCCGTATTAGGAGCGATCAACTCTCAAAATGCGTCCGAGGCTGGTGTTGAAGCTGTGAGAGCGCATCCTCATTTTTCCACTCTGGTGCCCTGAATCAGTGTTACCTTATACAGAATATAGATGTACAACTCGGTGGAGGGATTTCCGTGAGTCGATCCCGCATTGTGCCAGACAGGGAGCAGGCCAACTGAGATGTCTTGATGGTCACGAATAGTATCCTATACAGAACAGTTAGACAGGCATATTTGAACTTTTGACGATATGCTAATATCTCGCTGCAGTATTTTATTCCACATACGGTCGAGGTCAGAACACTAACCCCAACATCAGCTATCACGATAATGGTAATGAACCGTGAGTTTCTCGCCTCTCCAGCATGATGGTTTCGATTATCTCTGCTTGTATCCTACAGATACGACGTGTTCTTACTGACTCTGCTGAAGAAGAAGAATCACGAGCTCCCTCAGACTATTTCAACGAGCTATGGTGCGTGCTTCTTCTACTGTCTTGGGCTGTCCCTTGAGAATATCCGTCGATGTAGGCGAACATGAAACGGAGGTGCCGTTCAGCTATGCACGTCGCGTATGTTCCCTGTATGCCCAGCTCGGAAGCCGTGGCATCAGTGTCCTTCATTCATCCGGTGATGGTGGCAGCGATGGATGCACAAACCCAAATGTCTTCGTGCCCATCTTCCCTGCCAGTTGTCCCTACGTCACGGCTGTAGGCGGTACGTTCCGCATTCCTGAAATCGCCGCCCCTTTTTCTGGTGGTGGGTTCAGTAACTGTGAGTCCCCTCTCACCCCGTCCCCATGACGGAACAATTTCGTGTATGGGCCGAGGTGGATTTCGACGTATTTATTATTCTTGTTCGCTTCAGACTTCCAACGTCCTTCATATCAATCTCTGGCGGTGCTGAGCTACTTGAGGAAATTGGGGAAAACGTATCATGGTTAGAGTCATTGTCACTGATTCACTTGAATAAGTCATCTATGGCGTCGGTCAGCTTCTTTACTGACCCTTGAATTATCAGGTTTTTTCAATGCATCAGGTCGTGGATTCCCTGATGTCTCAGCGCAGTAAGGCGACTTACGGCTCTTTCGGGGTGCTATTACTTATTGGGGGCATCAATGTAGATCTGCACACGTTGAAATAGTCTGGATCCGTCGTGTTGTCGCCGCCTCTGGAACAAGTGTCTCTTCCCCTATTTTTGGCGCCATTGTAGGGGACCAACTCACTGGCACACGTTTCTTATGTATGCTAATTATTTGCGGCGTTCTATCTTTCCCTTGAAGATCGCACTTTTGAACAATGCTCTCATGGCAGATGGGCGTCGCCCCCTCGGATTCCTGTAAGTCGGTGATTACTCCATTTCCTCCCTCGCACGACGACCATGATCTCCACAATTTATACCAGCAACCCTTGGCTGTACTCCCTTGAGGATGGTATATTGAATGATATTACCGCGGGATCGAACCCGGGTTGTGGTTCGAATGGCTTCAATGCAACTGTCGGGTGAGCTCTGGTTTTGACTGTGAGATATCTAGCGGGCAGACCGAGCTGATTAATACCAATTCAATTCTATCAAGATGGGATCCAGTGACTGGTCTTGGGACGCCTTACTTATGCAGGCTATTGGAGGCACTTGGTCTGGAGGGTAACCGACTCTCAGCATGAGGGCACTTGCGAGCTCCAGGCGAGCCAGTACAAGCGAGTCTGGGACTTGAGGGTAAACTTATGTTTTTTTTTGGGTGGGAAAAGTGATGTGATAATGACCTCAGTGGAGAGAGAGAACGCAACGCGCTCCAAGTATGTCATACTAGAGGTCGCTCCCTAGGATGCCTCGAATCCCGATAAGGTACTTGATTATTATTATTTGATGATCCCGTCTTACCTCCCTTTGAGATTATAACACCCGCCGAGTTCAATCATCGGGATGTGGATAATAAGTGTTCAGTCTGGAGCTGAACTGGCTGCACATCGTATGATTTGATGTTCAATCGCAGATGTGCTTCATGTGCTCTCTGGGAATAGGTAGTAACACAGGGGTTGGAATTCGGAATTCGCAACGGGCGATAGGACCATTCCATCTCGTATATTGGATCCCACGTTCTTCCTGTCTTTCCGCTCTCTTGCACTTGAATGTCAGTAAACATTCGCGCCCCGGAAATTTATAGATCTCCTAATCTCTCTGATGGTGGGCGACATTAAAGGCGTTTTTCCGCTTGGATGGGCTGTGAGAGGTATCAGTAACACCTTTATGAGGGTATCACGAGTGGTTGATTCAATGAATTAAAATAATAGCTTCGTGTGGTAGTACATATGACAGGCCGCGAGGTTGGACGTCAAGCCTGAAAATAAAGATAAATGAAGAGAGCATGGACGGGATGTATTGCCTGACGTGGACATACAGCATTAGACGAAGGGGGCAGGCAGACTGTTCCAAGTTGTTGAAGGATGAGGGCAAATCTTTACGACATACAAAAACAGGTCAAGTCAGAAGGCTTGCACAAATGTCTTTTGTTTTTTTTAGATTCTTGATTGCGAGAAAGATCATAGCACCTGGGTTTTACGAATGTCTCCAAAGTCCTGCAGTCGCCTCATTTCCTCCTTCATAGCATACGCGTCTGTTTGGTGCCCCCATGAGAACCGGGTACATGATGTCATGTCGGCATGTCGTGCTGTCGATCGTGCCCATGCCCGCCTGGGGAGTTCAATAAGGGAGGCGGTGAGGCCTCCGAGGGCAAGATAATAAAATATGAAGCGTGGAACAACACTCCGGCGACGACTACGATGATGCGGCAACGACGAGTAACGGTAGAGACGGTGAGGACAACGTGCTCGAAGAGGGGATATTGTGTGAAGTAGAGAAGGAGCGAGATCGAGCATCTTCTGAGGCATTGACATGTAGGTGCGGGATGGATTCTATGAGCCAGAATACGATGTCGTGGCCAGTATCTATAGTCCCTTCCGCTGAGGTGGCTGGTGGAGTGGTAAGCCCGGCCATGTGCTAGTACCTTGAAGATTCGTCACTGTAGGTGGAGCCGAGTTGCCGACGCGCACTCCCCAGGCCGTGCCCGCTTATGTAATTCACAAAGTTTGGGCAACAGATGTGCAGCTAGGCAGGAACAAAGCCTGTACTGGTATATGGAGGCTGGGACTCTGGATATTTTTAAGATACTCTGCTGTAAACGTGGACTTGAACCTTATGGATGACTTTGACCCGAAAAGAGTCGTTGCGTCACCACCTTCCCCTATTGATGCCGGGACTCATTGTGGATACTACCATGGATCCGTGGTGATCTAGTCATCTGTATTTAAAAGCAGTATACTCGCTATTCTTGTCCGGCACTCTAAAACACACGGCGGGAAGCAGAACTACGACTGAGATCCATATATACCTGTCAGGTACGTCTTGAGAAATCCTATAGCTTTGGATCGGTGCGATATCACGTTCTTCTCTTCCGAAGTCATTTCGGCATACCTAAGGATGTTCCCTATTAGCTCGACCACGTATACACGCCTAGGATGAGACTGGACTTGCGTTTTTCCACTCCCTTTAACCTCGAATATTGGGTCCCATCCAAATCTACCCAGACCACGAGGAAGCACGATCGTACCCTCGGTCCTGCCCTCGAAGAGAAAGACTTCTGGAGGCGTGTTTGGGTCTTTGGATGGGCCTGGGCTGTAGGCATATGTACAGAGCGCTGCAGCGGAACGAGTGGGGAAACCGTCGAGTAATTTGTAGAGACCTAGTCTTGAGAAATGGACCAATGAGAAAACAAAACCAAAATCCTAGATGCGGTCATTTGGGACCTTCATTTCCTATTTCGCTCAGGAACCATTTGATGTAAGGACCTGGAAGCCCATTTAGAGCATCGAAACCGAGAGCCGTATCTTCGGTGATGACAGGGCCTCCAATCTGAATATAGAAGACGACACACGGGGCGCAGATACCGTTGATGGCAAAAAGTTGGTATGCACTACTGATGAGCATGATGTACCAGTAAATCGATAAATGGGACGTACGATCTCTGCCGCTCGACGACACTTTTCGATGGATACATCTTGAGTTGTACCCTGGATCTCCGCAACTGCCCATGAAATCGGGAGACGTTAGATGGTACATTATAATTCTAGTCAGGCGCTACAACTGACGATCGATCTTCCTATTCACAATTTCGAAGGGAGATGAAGAATCTGCTCCCAAGATTTCGCGTGTTTCCCGTAGTTTATTAGCATTTCCGGTGACGAAGACTATTTATAAATATGCTCCATTTCTAATCCGTCATCGGGAAGAGCTAAGAAGTTTTACCAATTGTCCGCGAAGCCATTATAGAGAGCCTAAGAGAGGTGAGTGGCACGGCAATTCCCGTTCATTTGATTCCGCTCATGGCCTCTGATCGTGCCAAGTCGAGTGGTGTGAGCTCTAGCTCGTTCTTCGATCTCAAGGCCGAGCTTTCAAAAAGGGAGGCGGAGTTCTCAAAGTCTAAAGCAGGCGGGAAAGCCAGCATCATAGTTGGCGGTGTAAAGCGGCCGGACAAGGTAAGCCAAGTGGTTTTGAAATGAATGAAACGACTAGATAGGTGGTACTCATCTGCGGAAGTGTGCTGTAGAAACCGACTCTATGGGGTCGACAGAATAAAGGCATCAAGGCACGCATGGCGCGCGACATCGAGCTCGAAGCTGTGAGCAAACCGACTCTTGAGAATGCTAGGGCTGCGCTCGAACGAAAAGCAGCACTGTATGACAAATTGAAGAGGGGTAAGACCGGGGTCTCAGTGACAAACAATACGAATCCTTGCTTGTTGATGTACGTGGAATTATTGCACTAAGCTGTAGATGGGTCGACTCATAACGACTCTTTGGATCAGTTCGATCAACCCGGTTCGGGAAGTAGTGGGGATGAAAGTAGTGAAGATGAGGATGAATCTCTGACGGTTCCGCGTCCTCCGAACCTGGTTCGCTACATCCCCTTATTTTATACCATGCGAACCTCACAAAAGCTATTATTAGGAGGACGATCCTATGGTCGAATATGAAGACGAATTTGGACGAATGCGTACAGCCCGGAAAAGCGAAGTCCCCCGTAATTTACCGAGCAAGACGGAAGAAATCTCTGACGAATACGAGTGAGCATGTCCTTGATTTTGGCTTTATTCCACTTGGTTTGACATTGATGATCTCTCCTCTCTTACCTCTCTTACCCAGTCCTTATATCATACGTAAGTAGACCTATTCTCCGTTGGAGTGTGGAACGTTCATTGTCCCTGCTTTTAGGCGGCGATCAAGGGTTCTTCCCCGTTTATGAACCTTCAGCCGAACGCGTGAAAGATATCGAGGAGGCATTTGTGGCAGATTCCAATCCCACGAAACACTACGACGCGTCCCAAGAAGTCCGTGCTGCCGCGGCGGGTTTCTATCAATTCTCTGCGGATGAGGAGACTCGGCGGAAACAAATGGAAGACCTGAAAAGAGTCCGGGAGGAAACGGAGGCAGAGCGCGCACGGTTGGTGGCCGAAGAGCCATCCTCCGGTGGGGATGCCCGAGAGAGTATGGGGAGCACGAAGACTAGCATCATTATTGGGAGGGGGATCGATAAGAGGAAACGGGATATAGAAGAGCGTCGGAAGGCGGTTGAAGCCAAGCGGAGGAAGACTGGATCTGGGTTCAACATTCAAGCATCGCTCGAGAGTTCGGCAGACGATTTTTTGGCCAAGTTAGAAGAGGATATAATGAAGCCCAAATCATAATATTTTATGTGGGATGTGGGGTTAGACAACTGCCGAACGTCAGCATTCTGGCCCTACCATCTCGGGGGTTGCAAGGGTACTTGCAGTGTACTACTGGATAATATGATACTCCCATGCTACAGGGTCTGCAGTCATTTCTCTAGCAAGGTATCCAACACCATCTATGGCCACTACAGTAATAAGAATAAACTTCCCTAAGGACAATATGGTGTTGCAGTTGCTGGCCCAGACCCATGGGAACTGGTCACGAGTCTATAATCCGGGGAAATGCAAAGTTCCGTTCAATTGGGCAACATGCTTCCGGTCCAAATAGAGCCCTGGTCGGGGATAGCCGCTATCTCTGGCTGATTTTGAAATGTGTTGAATTCAGCCCTAGAATCCTTTCTCAAGTACAGGATAGAAGCCTTCCCTTGGTCCTTTTGACCCTTCGGAACTATGCGACCTTTAATGAGCAATCGCTGGCCTCACAGGCAATGACCTAACAGTAACGTAATTTTCGTTCCAAAATATTTCCTTAAAATCGACAGTTTGGGAAGCATGTTGCCCAATGGTCGAGCGCGCCTATTGGCTTGTTGACGCACGCCGGTCCTTGCCGCCAAACCGTCCTCGGAAGCGGACCATACTCGCTCCCCGCTGAGTTGCTGACGCTCATAACAACAGCCTGGGGAAAAATGAATATTTGTGATATTACATACTGTATGAAGATTATTAACGGTAAATCGGACCCGTGCATCGCGGCTTATGTAACTATAATCAAGCCGAGGATCGCAGGCGCCTAAACGAATATGGCACACTTACTGTCCTCTCATTGCCCACATTTGCGTATGGGGGTCAAATGTCACCACACCAAAGCCCCCCCCCCTCTCAAATCTCCGACAGTACGCGCGTGATATTAACTGACGGGTCGTATCTCAAAGAACCAAGTCCATTGCATGATCCAGGTGACTTCGAAACCCTCTTTCTGAAAGCCTGGGTGCCTTGTGCGGTGCGGACGGTGGGGAAGTCCAGTTCAGCAATGGGTCGAACTTGGAGGAGATGCAGCTATAATAGGAGGCGGAGCTGGAATCGGAGATCGAATAGCGCGCGCGTGCGCTGAAGCTGGCGCGGGACCGCACCCTCTTACAATTCGAGCGGGGGAGCCATGGACCTTGCTGCTGGTCTTGAAAAGGAGTTTGGCGACAAATCTCATGTCTTGGGTGAATGGGTCCATCGTCCTTGGCATAACGGTTGCCGATCGGGTGCGGGGACGTAGTGAAAGATTCCGAAATTGTGACGAGCTCGGTTAATCTGAGGGAGGACTTTGGGCATCCGGATATCTTCGCGTGTTGTCTCCGTCTCTGCTTCACCGATTGGGGAATTCAGGTTCACCTCCACGCGTGGGAGGCCGCGAACGCGGAAATGTCTGTCCTTTATCGATCCGCTGAATAATGACGATGGTAGGGCGCTGATCATTGTATCTTGCCGACAAGCAGCCTGGAAGAGGTTATCGGACAAGCAAGGGCAGAAGGGCGGCGACGTTAATTATAGTACCGCGCTCTACTGTGCTCGCGCCGCTGGAAGTAGTCTTTTTTCTTGGCCAGTATTAGGCATCCGGAGGGTCGTGTGCTCCCTCAGTGGGCTATCCCTCTCAGGATCCTCAAGAAGCTAGGATCGGGGAACACCACCCGTCGCACCCATGTTGTCGATCGTCCCAGGCGAGTAAAATTCGACCTCGTCGATTGGACCTCTGACTATTACCCCAGTGTTCATTACGACCTAGGCGATGTGCAATGGATCGGAAGCGGGGCTAACGCATTTTGCAGAGTCTCACGTAAGAGTGGGAGGATTTTGTGCGTGTGAGCATCATTAGTCCCGGATTTAGTCGATACGGCCATACGTGCAACTTCGTCGCTGGTGCTTAACCAAACTTTCGATACGGTGGTGATGGGATGTCAGAAGCATTCCAAGGGGCCCAATGGAGTGGGTAGTCCCCGTGGTCATGAGAAAAGGGTGCGGTTGAATGCGTTGTAGACATACCTATTACTTGTATCCCCAACATCGGACATCTCGACGTACACGACAGGTCCGGGTACCCCCACCATTGTGGCCACAGGTAGCCAGGGCCGAGTTACATTACCCACAGAGATATTATTGTAGATGGTGCATACACATTACCCTGAGAAGGCTTTGTCTGCAAGTGCTTGACATCTCTTCCAATTAATATAAAATCTGTTGGCGTGCTTCTTGCGAGACTCTCGCGGGTGTTGGGTTCGGTGGACATCCAAGTCTGGGATTGGAAACGAAGACAGCCTGGGCGAAAGCAACTGGAGCCCCGTCCACCGCCTCGCGGTATTGTGTTCTACAAACAGTGCCCACTCGTTCCATTACATCTCCACGTCGGCATCATTAGACGCCACATAGGCTGAGATCTGCACTGGTCCCCAGGTTTAGGGTGCGGTTGAGGGAGTTTTGTGTTCGCTTAGCGAGCGGAAATTTCAATAAAATCAGTAAATTCCGCTACTGCCTGGTGCTGCTCGTGCTTTCCCCGCGCGATCCTTTTCCCTTTTGAGCCAACTTGTACGGTTGGGGGTCGTCGGGACTGAAATTGGGCGGATGTAGAAGTGAAATCCACACGAGGATCCATTTCAGGTATAGACCACTAAGTATCCGCTCACCACCATCTACTCCTGCCCCGTCCACTCCGTCCTCCGTGTGCCTCCCCCCGACGCTCAACTGCGTTGCCCCGTCCGCCGTCCTTTTCCCCACCCGTCATGGCGGATCCCTCCAAAGGCATCAACGCAAAAGGACCTAACATGCACACTTTCTCAACCCACTTCGATCTCGCTACCTTCCACCACCAACAACAACAACAGCCGCAACAGGTCCAACAACAGCAACAACTACAGCAACAGCAGCAGGGGCGCCCGGTCTCCAGCCAGGCCTCTGTTCCCGCCTCAGACAAGGATCTTTGGAACCACCTCGAGGCACAGTTCAGGTCAGGGCAGCAGCCTCCTGGAATCGCACATCCGACCGCCGTACCCTCATCCTCTTCCTCGGTGGGTTTCCCTTCCTTGTCTCTTTTTTCCACATGTCGTAGCGTAGTCCTGCGAGTCTCTGTCTCTCTGGATTCTCGCCACCCCCCCCCCCCCCACCACACCAGCTCATGGAAATAGCACGAGTACTCACGACGCCCTCTCCAGATGCTCCCCCTCGGGATGACCCCGCAGAGCGCCAGCAGCAGCAGCAAATGGCGCAGATGTATCGCAATATGGTCAGCCAACAGCAGGCGCAACAGGCGCAACAGGCGCAACAGCAGGCACAGCAGCAACAGCAGGCACAGCAACAGCAGCAACAACAACAGCTCATGAATAATCAGCAGCCTTCGCCTGGGGTCCCCCAAATGCATAATCCCAGCGCCGTTGCTCCGGGCGTGGTGCTAGGGCCCGGAGGTGGCTCCGCCGTTCCCAGTCTATCTCCCAATTTCGTTTCCCATGCTGCGCGACCATCGCAGGTCAACGAGATCCTCGATCGCGCCAACCGGGGCATGTTTCCCCCTGAAGTCGCTGCACAGGTGCTTGTCCTTTCGCTTTTTCCCAGTCGGTGACTAACTCGCTTGCCGTCGTTCTTCTTTTAAGCTACACATGCTAACAAAATACGGACAGCAGCGAGGGCATCCACCTCAACAGCAGCAACCCCAGCAGATGCAACCCCCTCAGCCCCCCTCCGCAACCATGTCGCACACGCAGCCACGAGGTTCGCCAAGCCTCACTCAGCAGCAGCAGCAGCAGCAGAGTGCTGCGAACATGGGCGCCCCACACCTTCGTTCCGCATCCGCACTTGGCCAGCAGCAACAACAGCTGGCCCAAGTTAGACAACAGCAGCTCGGACAGTCCTCGATACCCCACCACCACCAACAACAACCCTCATCGTCCTCTCTCCAGCAGCAGCACCCATCGCAGTATTCCTCCCTTCAACCGCCCCCAAATGCGTCTAATCCTGAAAATTCGCCCATTGGGGGCCCCGTGGCCCAAGAGTTTGGCTCCCAGGCCAGCTTTGCGAAACACCTCGCGGGGTGTAGCCCTGAAGTGCTTTTTCAGTACACGGAACAGTTCCGTAAACAGAAAATGGAGCACGAGACGAAGATCCAGTCACTGCTCCCCGTGAGACCCGAAACGCAGGCAGAACTTGAACAATGCGTGAAAGCGAGGGAACATATCAGTGCCCTCGAAGCGATTGTTTCACAGATTCAGATGAGGCGCACCTCTCTGTCCGGGTATGTCTTTACGCAAGTTTTCTATTATCCGTCTCTAAACCACGTCTGGAAACAGCAGGCCCCAAAATAACCTGTCGAATGGTGGTTGGCCTGCACAGGTCCCACCCACTGCGAATAACACCGCTATCGGGCAGGCGCAAGGGCTTCCTCAAAGATTTCCGACCCCGCAACATGCTCCCCAACAACCTCAGCAGCAGCAGCAGCAACAGCGGAGTCCTCCACCTCAGCAGGCCGGTCCTCCTCCCCCAAACGTTCCACCTAGTGGGGGCGGAGGTGTAAACGCAGTCAATCTCATCGCTCCAGCTCAGTTCTTCACGATGCTCAAAAGCTGGTTTGACACACGTAGTATCGGCCTAAGGGATATTCCCAAATTGAACAACCGGCCTGTAGATCTGCATACGCTCTTTTGTGAGACGGTCGCTTATGGTGGAAACGAAAAGGTGCGTTTTCCCAATCCAGTCCTTTCCCCTCGCCTCTCTTGATTTTACTTTCAAAACAATTCGGAATTTCTAATGAGCCCGTTTCATCCACTAGGTTACGAAAAACGATGCGTGGGGCATTATCGGTGGCCGGATGGGTCTTGCGCAACTTCCGGCAACTCCAGGCGAGCCGCCCAAGGCGAGCCCAGAGGTTGCGCGTCTGCTCGCCCACACCTACCAGCGTCTCCTCGCGTTATTCGAGGTTGCATTCCTCAAGGCACAGAGGGAGCAACAGGCTCGGGCACAACGGACTCAGCAGCAGATTGGCTACGACGCAATGGCACAGCGACAGCAGTTGCAACAACATCAACAGCAACAGCAACAGCAATTGGCTCAGGCCCAGCAACAGCAACAGGCTCAAGCGCAACAGGCTCAAGCGCAACAGGCGCAAGCACAGCAGCAGCAGGCGCAACAGCAGCAGGCGCAACAGCAGCAGGCGCAACAGCAGCAAGCCCAAGCTCAGGCCCAGGCTCAGACTCAGCAGGCCCACGCACAACAGCAGGCCCAACATCAGCAGCAGCAGCAATTGCAAGCGCAGGACAGGGCTCTTCAGGCCCAGCAACAACAGCATGGCGTCCGACAACCATACCCAGCGTCCCAACCGCCAGCATTCCAGCCCGTTAAAGTGATCCCGGTGCATTTGATGCCACCAGACATTCAGAATGTGATCCACTTTCTCCCTATGTCTCGCGAACAGCTCGTTTCAAGTGGAAATATGACACCTGAGCAAGCTCAGCGTTTCGTCGAGCGCGACCGGGCGGCCATCGTCGCCGAACTGCAGCGACTTACCTTACATTACAACCAACAGTTGGCGCTTCAGCATCAGGCCCAGCAAGGGCAGCATGCTCAGAAGGCGCAAGGCCTTCCGGCCGGATCGACTGCGCCTGTTATTGGGGGAGGTGCTGGAGAGGTAGAGATGCACCCGTGTCATCGTTATCTTCTACTCACTTTATGTTCCAACAGCAGCAAGCACAGCTCCGTGTCCAAGCACCTCAGACGCAAGCCTCGAGACCCGTCGATTTCGCTCAACAACAACAGCAGCAACAGCAACAGCAGCAACAGCAGCAAGGGGCACTGCGGGGTATGCAGCCCAGACCTGTATCTGCCGGGCCATCTGCGCAGTTAGGGGATGCGAACCAGAATACATCCGGTCCTTCGACAGCTCATGGGCCTCAACAACAGCAGCAACAGACCCTGGCTCGCTTCTCCCAAGCGAAGGTCCGAATGCCGGAGGCAGGCCAAATACTCAAGAGACTCCGGGAGGATGCGGCACAGAAGCGTTCGTTTCGAATTTGCGCTCCCTGATTCGTGCTCAATCTCATTGTACTCGGTTTCTCTTATAGGACCAACGCGTCAATCGGCGACGGTAGCAGAGCAAGATAGGGTGATGTTTCATTCCGAACTCAATAGGCTTCTCCTCCCTATTGCGGAACTCGATCGGAACCTCGAGAGGTATCTTGCCCTCAGCGAGAACCTCCACCCAGATGCTCTGACCAAGATTCTGCAAATCGTATGGCCCTTCCTTTCCGTCATGTTCGTTTGAAATACGCGGTGCTGATTTATCATGTATCACCTTAGCACCTCATTCTTAAGGACCAGAAGAAATTGCTGGACGAGACGCCACCCATGCGTCCCCCTCAGTACATCCTGAGCGTGGCCGATCTGAAGGGCTCTAAGCAGTTCATTGCGCACCATCTGGCTCATATGCATCGCCTGCAACAGCAGTTTGCACAATTCGTACAGAACCAGCAAACTTTACAGCAGCAACAGGCGCAGCAACAACAGGCACAATCGCAAGCTGTGCAATCGCAGCAGGTCCAGCCGCAACCAGCACAAGCACAACCGGGGCCACCGCAACAGGTGCAGCAGCCACAGGCGCCACCACAACAGGTGCAACAGCAGCAGATCCAAGGTCGAGCCTTCTCTCAGACTCAGCAAGTGCAGGCGCAGGGACAGGCGCAAGTGCAGGCGCAGGCTCAGGCTCAGGCGCAGGCTCTGGCTCTAGCTCAGGCTGCTCAAACGCAGCAGAACCAAGTCCAAAACGCACCCCCCGGACCGTCGGCGTCTCCCGCTGTCGACCCAAATAATTCCCGACAACGCGATCTTTCTCGACCGCCGTCTGCTCAACCTGCTTCTGTTACTTCTGCGATAGTTGCTTCCGCTCCTCGCCCACCATCTCGAACGCGTGCTTCCCGTCCACTGCACACCCCCTCCCCAGCAGCCATAGCTGCCAACTCGCCAAATACCTCTGCCACTCTTGCTTCTACCGCTGAACCATCGCCAGCTTCAGCTTCAGCTCCAACCCAATCCTCTATTAACACCAGCTCGCCGTCTCGTCCACCTGTGAATGCTAGTAAGGGGAAAGTCCCTGCAGCCCCGCCTGCAAAAACAAAACCGCTCACAGGGCAGAAGCGCCGAGCGTCCAAGAATGTCCCTGCACCCCCACCTCCCCTTGCAGACCCTCCCAAAGTGAGCGACAACGCTCCAGATACCCCCTCTTCTACGTCGGGCAAGCGTCCCCGTGATGATGGAGCTCAGAGTGAGCCCTCTCCGAAACGATCCAAAGTTACGCTCCCTACTGAGGCCGAAGCGCTGGTCGAAGCGGACTCGGCAGCAGTAACGGTCGCAAAACAATCGCCAGAGAATGCCACGGCCTTCCTTGAGTCCATGCAGCAGTCGTTTGGCTTCCCCCCTCTTGGTCTTTCATCTACTGAAGACTCGGAGACGACGGCGACACCTGGACCAAGTAGAGAGCCAGATTTGGAAGAGCTGTTCCATCATATCTCCACTCTTGTCGGTCATGCCCAAGGAAATTCTCTATTCTCCCTGCCTGCACATTCAATATCCTCGGAGTGGACGCCCAAGGGTGAAGAAGCGAAACCTGCATCCCAGGAAGAATCCGACGGTTTCGATATATCCCTCTTCATTGATGATACCAATCTCGCTGAGGAAACCGGAGACGAGATCCCTCGTACTAGCAATACGCCGGAACTGATCAACGCCGGCAGCAGCCAGGGCCCGACTCCAACGTCTATCCTCGAGAGTCCTGCAAGTGGGAACCAGCATCCACTAGAGGCTTCTCCAAAAGGCCTGCGAGCATCCGCGACTGGCGGAGACAAGCCCATTGGCGGTTTTGGATTTGATTTTCACCAGGAAATAGGTATTCCCGAAGGTCCATATTATCATCGCGGGATCCAATGGAAGTGGGATGGTGAAATGGAAGGCTCTGGGGAGTGGCCTATAACGTACGATGGGCATGTGGTTTCGTCGACTGCATAGCCCTCCCCCCCCTTCTTTCGCGCCTTTACCCTCCTTACATTTGTTGGACACGTCTTTTCCCATCTCTTTCTATTGCTGATCTAATAATTTCTTCCTCTCATTATTCTTTCGTGCTAAGTGATAATTGCATTTCCTCCCTCCCTGCCCCCCACTTTGGGGCTTCCCTTCTGGCTGGTGTAACTGTTCTGGATTTCTGTACTATCCCTTGCTTATCTGTCTGCGATGCACAGTGTTGTCTTCATCGTAATGCCAGGACTCGAAACAGATAAGGCTACATAGATTTGAGAAGAATACAAACGTCTACTGCAATGAGGATGCCCAAGTCACTTTTTAGAAATAATACCGACTACCTTCGCAGGTACCCGGCCATTAGTGAAGGAAGGCGTCGCAGAAAAGGGATTCTGACGCTTGAGGGAGTTTCGTAGGACTGTGGAGGCGAGTGTTGAAGTCGAAGAGGCCGGCGAGGCAGAAAGAGCCGAGCGCGGCCGCTTTCTGGGGGGTACGTCCAATGCTGGGATCGTGGCCCGTTTCATCCCAGACGAGAGGGAAGCGGGCTTGTTCAGACCTAGCGAACCAAATTGGGAGTCAAACGTTTTCCGCCTAACATCTTCTTCTCGGATCCATTCTCTGCGCCGCGCTCCCACTCCTCCTTGGCTTCCTCTCTCACCTCATCTTCCTTGATAAGATCGAGCTCTTTTGGAAGCCCGAACTTGTCGCGTAGCCCATCCTCTTCTGCTCGTATCCGCGTGTCTGCCTTTTTTATTTCGCGGAACGAGCGGCGCAATTTGGATGAGAGTGCGTAGGGATCCGCGTTCCGTCGATCAGAAAGGTCTGCTAAGGACGAAAGACGAGGCTTGATTACGTTGGTGAGATTCGACTCTGCTGCTGTAGTCTTCTCTACCGAGGCGAAAGCATCGGTGGGTCCAGAAGAACTCCCGTTCGTCTCTGGAAGAGGATGGAAAACACCAGTCAGTATCGTAGAGCATCGAGCGACGCTTATGAAACAAGAGCGCCGTTCACCGATGTTATGCTTACCATGCGCAGGAAACCCGCCATTTTCTTCCGGATCCCAGTCTTGTTCCTGTTTACGAGCCCCAGATATGACTACATACGCAGTATTCTGAAATGGAGAATTTGAGGGTCGTAAGCTACGTTCACTTGGGTGACAGACTAGATCACGCCCAGACGCACCTTGGGGTCAGTTTGAATTTCGAACCATCCGTCACAAAGATGGCATTTGCAGCGGAATGAGTAGATTGGGGTGGTGTAATAATTTCCGACTTTCTTCTTCTCGGCATTATAGCGTACACCCATTCCAATGTGGTTATTGCATGTCAGACTGTAGAGATACCAGTGAGTGGAATCTGTC
The DNA here is from genome assembly GCA_014904985.1 of Hydnum rufescens UP504. Classification (NCBI taxonomy): domain Eukaryota; kingdom Fungi; phylum Basidiomycota; class Agaricomycetes; order Cantharellales; family Hydnaceae; genus Hydnum; species Hydnum rufescens. The sequence goes on from MU128910.1 coordinate 586,150, forward strand.
TGCACGTATAAAAGTGCATCAAACGTACCACCAAATATTGAAGGGAAGCTCGAAGCGGACAATGAGAATTCCCTTGTCAATCTTCCGTGCTCGGTCGCCTAGTGCATGCTTGCCATGATATGAGTTGAGCGTTACATGCTTCTCTGGATCGAAATCAGGGGGGAAATAGCGATTGAAGCCCTGCCTGTAGCAGATAGCTAAACAAAATGGAGCCTTGTGCGCAGGGTACAACAGTACTTACATGTCGCTTGCGCACTCTGGCCGCTGCCGCAGACTCAACTACCGGATGCAGATGGATGTAATCCGTTCAGCCAGTTGCCAAATTTCGTTTCACACATATGCAATTGCCTTCTTGAAACCGCTGTTGGCCAGGAGATTCATTGGTGTACGCTCGGACCCAGCATCGATCCTCTATCTCAATTTGGCCTGATTCTGGGATACGCCTCAACCGGCTCCATCAGCAAACTCAATTGTACTGCGGAGGCTCCGAGGTCTTCGAAGCGCCGGCAGCTGGCCTCCAAGACTTCGGAGCTTCCGAAGCACAATTGATTTTTCTGATGTTAGCGCACCCCCTCCTCCGCGTTTAAGCATCCTTGGATTGGAACTGATGAACAACACTACTCGCGAGTCTCCAGCATCAAGGTACTACAACTTTCTGCTTGAGCGAGATCTCAATGATGCCTCGGAATCTTGGCGATCCAAGGAGGTTGCATTTGTCACCCCCGAACTCCCTACAATTGCTGGCCCGATAGAAAGGCACCCACTGCTTGGAACCGATCTCTTCCTAACTTTGGTTGTGTGTGACAAAATGGTTATTCTGATCCCATGCTCTGTGTTGAACCCCATGGCTGCTGTAGATCCAAAACTGTCATATCGTTCCCTCAGTTATCGACATCGACAAATTCAAGATCGCTCTCTCAAAGACCCTATCCGTTTTCCCGACGTTTGCTGGAAGAATCCGTAATCAAGCTGGACACTGGTGGGTATGTACCGTCCTCACAAGCACTTTTTGGTCAGCCATCGTGATGGCCTTGACAGATTGACCTGACCAACTCTCCCGTCCCATTAACCATCGATCGGAGTTCGACGTCTCCGCTTCCTGAGGATTGGGTGGTGACCGAAAGACACCTTTCGTCTTTCATCGAGCCTCTGAAGGTGACAACAGGAGAGATTGTTAACTATGATGAGCCTCTCGTATCGGTCAAGCTTTCATTTTATCCTGGATCAAACCAGACGGTCATTGGCTATATACTCCCCCATATGATCTGTACGTATACATCTTGACATCCCAGTTTCTCACTTGCGTTACCTAACCCCCATGTCGTGAAGCCGATGGCTATAACACGATGAGATTCGCTCAAACACTTTCGAATTTCTACCAAGGCATTGATCTTCCTCGCCCCGTGTATTATACTCCCCAGCCTTTCATCACAACTCCCACGGCTCCAGCTAGTGATGCATCTTTCGTTACGCCCACTGCCACCGATCGGGGAATCGGAGACGGCTTTCTTCGTCTTGAGGATGCCTACGGGATCTATGCAGACGATCACGCGAGAAGTACGCCAGTCCGCATCCGCATGACTGCTTCGCAGTGTCTGAGGCTGAAAGCGTTGGTTAAAGAGCAAATGGCGGCCGACAATACCACCTTATCCGTAAAGGAAAGCATCTCACGTCAAGATGCAATCTCTGCGTTCTTGGTGATGACCTTGAATCGCTTCCTCTCGAGGCCTATCACCCACGTCCAGAATCTTTGGAACGTATGTTTCATCCTTGTGTAGATTTAATAACCGAGTTACCGATTGTTCCCCCAACACAGTGGCGTGCTTCCGCAGATCCCATACATGTTGGAGGAAACGCGGTCAGAGCGAATGTCACACCTCCGTTGGCCCCCGACCAGCAGCAAGATATGGCCAGCATCGCATTTGCGATCCGTCAGACTCTCATGCTTAATCGATCCTCAGAGGTCTTCAGGGTTGAGGCTCCAATCATGCAACGGCGCTTGTTAGATCACGCTAACCACGGTGATTTGATATTCGTACCTGCACGTGAAGGTAGGATCACCATAAATTCTAATCTCCAGTATGTATTTTTCGTTCCGTGAATTTTCCTGGAATGTACCTCTCACTTTGGATCTTCACCTCGCACCTGTAGTTTTGACTGGCATGCAGCACATTTTGGATTCCCTGGCCGTGTTCGATTTCATACGGCATGGTATGGTGATCGTAGCGTTCGAATCTTCCAGTCCAATCCAAACATAGTCGATGGAAGCGCAATCGACTCACGTCAAGGTTTAATAGATGTAGTATTTCGAGTGGTCAGTGGGATCAGAGACCAGGTTTTGGAGGCTATCGAACGCGACTTGAACGCGCTTGATACCCAAATAGCGGTGAAATAGGGATTATATCATGGTAATCCCTGTTGAGCATCGCCTGCGTTCTTGGTGTCACTCGAACAAGTGGTGCCTTATTAAATATCGCCGTGATGAAACGACGTGTGTACTCAGACACAATAAACAGTTGTACGTTTGCTAGGAATAATCCAAAAACGGCTGGAGATAAAACAACACAAAGCGCCCCTATCTGCTATTTCGTATCTGGCTGGATACTGCGTCCAGAACCGAGCTTCTGACATTCCGCCCTCAATCTTCCAGGGGTTTCCAATTTCTGAATTATACAGGCCCTGGGGGAGGCGGGAGGAAGCTCACTGCTAGGGGAAAAAGTTTCCAATATCGTAAATGGAACTCAAGCACCAAGCGCCCTCTTAGGATAGATTTTCTGTCCGGGACCCGACGGACTCCCCCAATCCCCCGTAGACTGGGGGACCAGGCTGAGACCAATCAATCGAGACACTTGGTTAAGGTTCCCTCACAATTGGTCTTGTCCAAGATACTTCTGTCATTTATTGGACCTCGGGTGTTACGCAGTGTTTGGAGGATAAGAGCCCCTATCTAATCCTTGATCCAAGAGGTACGGTGATAGTGCGCTCTCTCCCCTGTCTTGGTAGTATACTTGGTCTGAAACCTCATTGCTTACTTACTAATATCTTAGATCAGAAGAGGGGCCTGTTGCTTTACGTCTTCAAATCTTCAGCAACGACGTCAGTCTTCCACAGGGTATCAGGCCTGCTCCAACTGATATATTTACCCTAGAACACCATTTCTGAGCCTTCTGTGACCAAAAATGAGGATGGTCACCCAACGGTTGGGTACACGGTATATACTGAGCGTCACAAAACCAGTTTGACCATCGGCGTTCGTCTTACTTCCTTTAATGTTTCAGAAACGAAGCTTGGATCGAGGGGGTGATTCATGTGAATTCCACGAACAAAAACGCCAATGCAGGGACAAGATCTAGCCACCGCTGATATCGAGTGCCATCATCCGTTTCCTCATTCCACCCATTACAGTAAACACGTGGTTGGAATGTGCGTCAAGTTGTTTTTGGTTCTGCCGGAATTCAACCCGTTGCTGCGGTGATGACCCTGGGTCAATCCGATCTATAGGCAAGTGGAAACTCCGTAGGCTAAGCACAACCAATGTAAAAGGCATATGGCCACGCGACACGACCTATATCGCCACTGAATTCTGGCGCGTCTTGATTATGGCTCAATCCTCTGATAGAACTACTATCTAGGCGTCAATTGCTAAGGAAGGAATGCAAAGAAGCACGGGTTAAGCAAAGATACCCAGAGGCCGAAGTACTCCGGAAGGTGTCATCATAAACTCACCTTATGTACGCGCTATCCCAAGGGGGTTTACAGCGCGTGGTAGTCAAAGCCTCGTGTTTGAAATCAATATGCACCACGGCTCTTGTGAGGTGTACACTCACGGCAACGTAAGGCACGAGAGCGTTTGTCGATCTGAAGATTTGACGATGGAAGCGACGCAAGATTGAGTAGTCATCGAATCCAGAACCCACAGCCTGGGACGCTATCCTGGGAGCAGCCAATAGGGAGATGCCTGAGAAGGGTGGGGCTGCGAGGAAGCTCTTTCGACACCTAGCTGCCCGTGCTATCGGACCGGCAGTTTCCGATAGATTGGCACCTACGCGCCACACATCTTTCAAGCCACCTTCAGGCATCAGTTTCATCGTTATCTCCCTTGTTTTTGTACGCAACCTGCTCCTGGCATGTGGCGCAGCCACATGTCTTTTGCAGCTTTCTGAAGCTACTCGAACGTGTCGACCATTACGATGCGTCTAGCATCCTCGGAAGGGACGAGCTTAGGAGCTTCGCCGACGACTCCCATGGTTCGAAGGTCGCCACTAGTCATCCCTAAATTCAAATTTCGTCTAGCCGCTCAAGATAAATTCTTCAATACCTGGCAGAGTGGATCCTTTACCATCTCTGACGCCGACGATTCCCGCTAGCCGTATACCAAATTCACCGCCGAAATTATCCCCCATTCCTTCAGGTAGTTAAAAATATTGTCTTCATGTGCCCGTCCTCTGACTGCACAATATGCTTAGACCCACCGCCAACAAATGTATTTGCACGGTTACAAGCATTGTTCCCTCACGGAGATACCCCAGTCCATTCCGTCGATCCACCTAAGTCTCATGTAATCCCATCTTCTGGTCCCAATTCTCCGGCTCCAAAGTTGCTCAAAGTCCGCATTATATCGTGGAACATGCATGATTCTTTACCCAAGGTGCACCCCCATACATCTCTCAATAATGTATTTTCGTGTAACGTTCATTATTTGTTCCCAGGGAGACCTTGAAACTCTTCTTAGGCGTTGTCCCTCGATATCATCCAAAGCTGGAGCCCAGTGATAACATTCCTGACTTCGGAGAGGATGAACAGCACCCATATCATATCGTGGTCGTGTGAGTCATCCCGACCATAGTTCATCCATTTCGGACGATATTTAAAAAATCCCAATGCGTGCTGTAGTGCTGGTCAGGAGTGCCCCTCTGTCTCTGGCCTACCCATGGCATTTGGGGCGGGCTATAAAGTGGGTTCTGTCCTTGAAAAAGACAAGGAAAGCGGGCCCATAAGAAGAGGAAAGGCGAGGATGATAAACGACTGAATTCCTCTCCTCGCGAGACCCTCCCTCTCCTCCCGCCAGATCCATTCTCTCCACCAATGGGGTACTCTCCTAGCACCACTAACTTGGACAGCGCCACCAACCAACCTCAGCGCCCCTCACCTCCACATCCAGGAGGGTGGTCATCCGTCCTAGAAGACTGGTTTGTGCGCGGGGTGGGTTCCGTTGAGGGTGCTCCAAGTATAGAGGATGCGATCGCATCAGAACAGCCATCTCATTCATCCAGGTGCTGGTCTGCCTCCGGGTTCTGGAGCTCCCCATATCAGCAGAGCACTTTCGGATTCCGCTATTCACGGACATAACCAATCCATCGACTTGTTAACGGATGCGGCGAGGAAGACTACGGGGCAAGGGGCAAACCGTCCTGATCACGCTCCACAGGATGGATCTTCTGAGAATCCGAATCTCCCTTCGTTGGCATCATTTCAACAACCACTCGGTTCCTACGAACTGGCCTGCAAAGAGCGCATGATGGGTATCTATCTTGCTGTATATGTTCATCGAGACGTCATGCCTTTCCTTCGAGGTCATTTATATTTGGTGGATGCGAAGCTCTTGGTCACTCATGTCCATATCTTCAGGTACCGACAAGGATAGCGTTACTGCAGGATTGATCGGCGGAAGGCTCGGCAATAAGGGTGGCGGTGGGTGTCATTATTTCAATAAAGGTTCAGATCCCAAGCTAATTCTTTTCCAGTCGGCATAAGCCTCAACATCGCTGGTACATCGTTCCTGTTTATTAATGCACATCTCGCGGCACACGAAGGCCGTGCACAACTACGTATGGCAAATTTGGCCAAGATAAAGGCGAGGGGACCTTTTTGAATCACGAGAATCGAGTCTGATGTGTGACTTACCGTAGGCTGAACTCTCTCTTAACTCTTATCTCGAAACAGATGATCCTCGGTCTCTTGCTGAAGGTATTGATACTCATGATCGATATTTCTGAAGGTACTCAAGGGTGTCCTTGGCAGACATAACTGATCAATTCGATTACTCATTCCTGTGTGGTATGGTCTTGCCACTGGTGATCTCTCCCGGTCATCCTGACTATTTCTGGCATCACTTCAGGTGATCTCAATTTTAGATTACAAGTTTCTCGTTTACATGCCGAGTGGCTCCTCTCTCGGAAGGGTGAGTTGTGCCACGCTCTGTCCTCTTCTGTTCCATTCGTAATCATCATCGTTCCCCAGAATATGGTCAGGCTCTGGAGTTTGATCAATTACGGGGCTTAATGCGCTCCGGACAGTTCCCAGGGTTTGGGGAGGGCCCCATCAACTTCGATTGCACATTCAAGTATAATGTACCGGGGAAACATGCGCACCATCAACTCAGTATGCGCAACGCAATCAAACGAACACGTGATCATCTTGACCGCGACCGACGGAGGTATTCCACCAAAGCTGAATTGACCGACATTGATCAGTCGGTAAACGAAGATGTAGCTGAAGGCATCCCACCTGTAGAAGAAGATGAAGCAGAGGCTGCTAATGGTTCGGGCGATGAACCAGATCGTAGCTCTGTCACATCTACTTTTCGGGAAAGTTCTTTTTATTCGGGCAAGGACACAGCGGACATGGATCACAACGACTCCTGGGACAATGAAGAATACCCTCCCTTCTCCTCTGCTGGCCAGAATACCATCGCGAATGCTCGGATATCTGCTCCCAGTACAGCAACGGCTCCTCTGGCGATTAAAAAGATCCTTCATCATCCCACGGCTCAGAAAGCGAAGCGAAAATGGTTCTCGCTTGTGTTCAAGGCACGGTCTTCAAGCACACCTGTCGAATATGAGAGCGAGAGAATCCTTCCTTCTCAAGAAAAGCACATCGAGGGTGGTTCCCCCACTAAACCTCCTTCCAACTGCAATCCAAATAACATTAGTACAGTGAATGGCGACCTACCGGTCCGAATCGGCCCAAGCCGGTTTCGCACGGAAGTCCATCCAAAAGTGCCATCGCGGGATTAGGAACTGTGGCTTCTGTGGACACGGCCAATAATGTGATCCCCAAGCTTCTTTCCCCCACATCTGGTTCCTCGCGCGAGGGCCACACCGTTCAGCATATCTCAGCTCGATCAGGCTCTTCGAAAACCCCACCCTCGAAATCAAAAGATCGCGATTGTGGTGAGGATGACGAGACATCTCATGGAGTATACGATTCATCGTCCAAACAACGAGTCCCAAGTTGGTGAGACCATCCCCATTAGAGATTAACTATATGTTCATCTCGTCTCTTCAAGGTGCGACCGCATACTTTTCAAGTCCACAGTGGTCCCCGATCCAGAAGAGGAGATCATCGCCATCGCACATCGTGGCACTCGAGGCTATCGTATGGGCCAGTTTCTGGCGAATACATTTTTCCATCGCACTTCTCGTCCCAGGCGGGATTCCTCAGTCTCCAGTGCTTCATCAGCTGACAGCAACTACAACTCTTCAAGGGGCCCATTTTCCTCCAAGCGAGGAACATATGGCCTCCCTAGTAATCCTGGGCACGCTTCAAGTTGGGAGGATTCTATGAACCTTCCTAATCCAGATCCCCATCGCCACGTTAATGGGATAGCAATCTCCCATCCCCCAAAGACCCATGAATCGCTTCCCCTTTTGCCGTCCCCCACGCTTGTCAAAACTCCGACGATTCCACCACCGACGGAATTAAATAATGATTTCGCTCGGTATAGAAAACGCTCATTTTCTTTCACTTCCTTCCCCTTGACCCCTTTCGGTCTTAAAGTCACTCCTCCAGAACCTGCCCGAACTTCAGGTGCAGATCCCTTGCCCACCTCTGGTCCTCAGCCCATCCTTGTCCAACCCGGACCAGCTTCATTAAGGGAGGCGACTCCTGCTCGACGCTGGTTTTTTCCGCGTGGCATAATTCCCTCGGGTGGCGGGATACTATCTCCAGAGGACCGTCCATCGTCTAGCAATTCGCTAGCGCGACGAAAAGGCGAAATACGTTGCCTGAGTTATAACACCCTAGATGATCAGGCCATGGCCAGATTGCGGGGAAAATCTGATCATAGACCAATCATTGGGACGTATTCAATATGCTTGGAATAAAGTTCGAGCTCTGATTAGTCTGCTGCAATGGATGGATACGATGTAACAATACCGAGCACTGCACAGTAATACCCTTGTACCTATTACAAGTTATTCACTTCTCTACATAATTAATTCACGGATTTTTCATTCCCGATCTGGCTCTCTGTTCTCTGTATTCGGCTGCCTCAATTGAGCACTAAATAACATGGGTGCCAGGGGTGTGAAGACGAAATTCTTGGTCGGTCTCTCGCTTTCGAAGGACTTGACTCGAAAAATGCTCATGCAGAAATATCTAATCCTACACGTATTGTCTCCTTTGTAACATCAGTGGCCCACACAATCAACCTTGCCATCTCCTCTGTCTGGGTCAATTTGTCCAGATGACCACGCGAGACGAATCGGTACATCCCCTGCGCAAGAGCGGTGTGATGCGTAGTCAGTTTTAGGAACAGTGATTCCACTACTTTCCGGTCTCTGGTTGCGGGCAAGGCATCGGCAAAGCGGTCGGTGACGGATAGGACGGGCGAAGGCGTCTGACTACTTAGAAATAGCTGGGCGAAAAAGTGCTTGAAGAACATTTGACCCTGAGGGCGTAGTGTTGTGAATTCAATTGCCTATGAGTCAAGAGTGAGAAGAGGGCTCGGGAGGATGAACCTCAATAGAGATACCTTAAGGATGGAGAGCGTGGTGCAACCTTTGGCAACCCACCAAGCATATGCCCGAGCCACATTCTGTATCTTAGCCGCAGGCACAGATTTAGTTTCACCTACATTCCCGTTATCTTGAAGACTTTGCACCAACGCCGTGCCACCAACATCACTCTCGCCGAGATCACGAAGGAAGTCCCATAGACAATATTGCAAGGTCACTTGTAACGAATGGGATGTGCGACATAACTGTTGCCCCACCATGGCGTAATACGGATTGTATGTCCTTTCCTACAGTTGAGTCTGTTCAGTAAGATACACATGATATTTGCATAATGAGATCTTATCACGTTTCCACAGCAATGTACGACAACCCGGATGATTTCGCGCTGCTGGATCTCTGTTAAATTTAGTTGACTCATCCTCTCGCATGCATCGACGTAATCCTAACAAGAATAAGATATAGGTAAAGAAGGGAAAGAAGGGAGGGGTGCTCACATCACTGCTCATGAGAACCACGAAGATACTTCGTCGGGCATCTGTGTTCATACCCTGCTTTCTTGCCAGTCTGAGTAGAGTGCCCTCTGTGTCATTCGGGCTGACACCGGACCCCAGTCCGTTGTTCCTTGTTATCGGGTTTCGCGTCTACCAGCGGATCGCCAGCCCAGGCAGAGCCCACGAGCCACCATTTTCCCTTCTTATCGGAAGAGTGCAAATCACCCAACGATACATGCAAAGGTTCATGCGCAAGTACTATCTCAGAGAAAGTCAGTTAGGGGCCAACGCCTCCGGCTCAAATAGAACATACCATGATGCTTCTTGGCCAATCCGGATAAAAATTTGCGCAAACGGTTGACCGACTCACTGCCAACCTGCTGAGCTGATGAGTGCCTGATTTTATTGTTCTTCAAATTGACCATGGTCTCGATCATGAATCGAATCCGAGAACTGAGTGGAAGACAAGGGCTCAGTCGATGCTGGACGAGGTTTATGGAATGGCAGACCTTAGACTGCGGGAATCTTTGCCAACTACTTTTGTCTGGACAAGTTGCACGATATCCTTGAGAGCGAGGGGATCATCCTGACGAAGCTGAGAGCCAGAGTCTACGGGGACAGAGTGGGGCCTGAAAAAGATGAAGTCAATCAATTTAAGAGCACTCACTTCGGGTTATTTTCAGTAATAGTTCGACATTGATCTCATTTAGAGTTCCAGCAAGAAGAGCCCGAATAAGATCATAAATTAAGACGCAAGAGATCACTTGAAAGTTGTAGAGCTCAGAGATGAGAACGATCAGATTCATGCATTCTTTTCCTTGATCTTCCTCGCCAGGTTCAGAATGGTTAGTGCCAGGAGCATGCAGACTCAGGGATGCGTAGTGGAACTCGTATTTCGAGATGCAAGTCTCCACAAAGTGCGCAGCTAAATCAGACATTAGGGAGTGTGGCTGATAAGATGGTTTCATGGAATGCCCACCAAAGTCGATACCGACGAGTTTATGGAGACTTGCAACAAGGGTTGCGTGCAGTGTCACGTATGAGTCGAGAAGAGACGAACGAGAAGATACTCCATTAATAATCAGGGATGTAATGTTGGTAGTGACATCTGTAATCGTGGGTTATTTTATTATCCGTGAACATTACGACGCCATGGTGACTAAGGCATACCATTTCGACGATTGACACGATAAAGAGCCAAAACTTCAGCAAGGAGATTTTCGATATTTTGTTCGCTCATTCTGGGAGATACGCGATGAATTGGACAGTCTGTACCGCGGAGAATAATCTCACCGGTTGAGGAGACCCTTGATTTGCCGCCGGAGCTTGAGCACTTCCGTATCTTCCCCATTCTTGGGTGCCCTGAGATGTGGAGGAACGTACCGACTGTCTAAAAAAATGTGAAAAGAGAACAGTGTAATGAGAGGATCGGCATACCCTCGGCCAGAAGAACAGGGAGGGTTGCCATAATGTGGTCTGCTGCTGATTGGATATTCGACGAGCGCTCATTTGGCAGATCTTCGCCGTCCTGATCGACCTTATCGTCACTACTATAGTCAATCCCATCATTACTGAGGGAACCGTATCCCGTATTATTTAAGTCGCTGGACTCCACGGTTTCTCGGTGCAGAGAATGCTCGAGGACGGACGTTGAAGACGCCCCACTATCGAATTCTTCGCGGCCTACCTCATCGTTCGTTTCTTCACTCATCCTAGACGCCACCTTTTAAGGGGCTAAACGTAAATTCTCAAGGCCCATAATCAGATTGTGTCTGGAAAACTGACGGGTCTGGTCGATGTTTCAGCCAGAATCCGGTCGACGTCCAAGAGCAATTCTTCAATAACATGGATGAAGCTGTTTCTGAAAACACGACAATTAACAGAAAGACATTACCATCTAAACCATCCTGAGCGAAATCGGCGCCATAATGGTTTGGTCCTCTGCGAGAGGATTTCTTGATTCCTAATTGGCCCTCTAGCCATGCAATCTTCCTCGTCTCTTCTCTCTCCGCTCTGTCAGGAGCTTTAACTGAGGGATCAATCGAGAGAGTGGTGGTTTTGGAATTCGGGGTCTTTGATTTTGGCAATGCAGAAGTGACCGTCGCGTGGGGCGTGATATTGGTTTTCGCACTAGACACTTTTTTAGAAACCTCGGGAGAGAGTCGAGGCCTCTTGCGAGAGGCTTCTTCTCCCCGACTTTGAGGCGCCTTTCTCTTCGGGAGGTGTGGATTAGGGCTCTTTGCTGGAATAGCTGAAGACGATGGAACAGGATGCGAATGGTTTTGCGCCTTCCGTTGCTTCTTTGCTTCTCGTTCTTGCTTACGAGCCTCTTTCCGACTTGGACCCCGTTTCTTCGGAAGTTTGACTAGATTAGTCGGCGAACCTAGAAGAGGGCTACAGTCAAGATTTGGAAATTGCGGTCCGCCATGTGGAGAGAAACGTCCGCATCAATTACCTTCATCCGCTTTGATTTTGTCTAGAAGCGATTGGGGTAAAGTAGTTGTCGAGTTGGAGGTTCGAATTGACATGGAAGGGAACGGGGGATGCCGATTCCCACATTCACCTAAGTACATCATCACTCGAAACGCGTTTATCGCAAGGGATACTGCGATATCTTCCACGCCATCGAAGAGTAATTTCCACAGAACTGTGTGGTTTGACGGACGAAAATAAAATCACACTTCCTCGTCAGTATCTTTCTTTCCCGTATTCCAGCACTGAATCTCTCTGAGGGACGTCCCCATGTTATCGACATATTTTTGCTTGTTCCTACGAATAAGCTGTCGGAGGGCAAAATATCTCAACAGGGTCCCATCGCTGGAAAATTCAGCGACATATGGAGCCCCATCACCTGCGGCGTAGAACCTGACTGTGTCATACCAATACCAATACAAGCGTAGCTACCCTGGATTTTCCAGCTTCTCTCGACTCCCAGAGTTGTTAGGCAGAAACACCAGCCTCTATGCAACTTTGTCCAGTCCGAATGAACACACTGTGGCCTGCACTCTAGATGCCCACGAGTCAAAGGCGGGATGATGGAAGAAAAGAGAATGATGTGTGCTGCACCTCCTCTGTAAGCTGAGGTTCATCTGTGACCCGACAGTCTGCGTCTGGCATTCCAATACCCCGTTCCTGCCAGACGAATCCAGCAATCGCTCCACCAGTCACGCGTGCCCAACACCGAGTTAGGATCCAGAAAGACGTATTGAGCAGACAGTCACTAAATCCATATTCATTAGGGACAGATCCCGTATCCATGCAGAACTAGAAAAATTCAACACTAAATAAGTTACACAAGCTTAACGACAAAGAACGAAAATATAACATGAAGTATACATATGTGCTAATGAGAAAAGGTACGGGTTATTAAACGAAGAATTAGTCGAGATCTATACTTTATGAATCACCCTAAACTTATCAGTTCGTTTAAATGAATTTCGTCCTCCGTTCTGAGCATAAGACTTCCGGGGGATCCAGGGGGGGATGTATGAACAAAGCTAGATTCCGTGGGGGAGGCGGCGGGTTGGGGGGAAAGGTGTTCATTGGCGTCACGTCGCGGCAATCGCGCTGTCGGTTCAAAAGAACCAGTTCAAGCGCGTCATCATCGATATCATCGTAGGGCGAGCTGTCGTCGGCTGAACAGGTCGTCAAAGACTCTATAGCTGGACTTTGTTCGTTCATGAGCATCGACATCGTACCGGAAAGATGGGGAAGGAGGATGGACGACGCATCCGACCTCGAATGGCGGTGTCGACTTTTAAGCGAGGCTGTCGTCGAAACCACAGTGCCTGCGAGGCGTGCTGTACTTTTGGTGGACGTGGGCGACTGCCTGTCGTGGTCCACGGTTGTCATTGGCTTTGGCCGCGTTATTGATGGGGCCAACGATATACGGGACCCATTGGTAGGGCGTTCAGGATATTCGTACTCTGGAGTCATGGGCCCTATCCGGTTGTTGAATGGCAGTGGGGATCGTCTAGGCGTAACTCTAGAACGGGATATCTCTTCTACTGATGCCGACGGTGTGCGTCGGTCGAGTGTAGACAGTTTTCGTTCCAGTTCTACGGCGTAAGCGTGCAATTCTCGGTTCCGACGACGTAGTAGTGCATTCTCGTCCTGTAGTTCAAGAACTGTTCTCTTTGCCTGGCCCAATGCACTGAGTAGCGCATCAGTCTCTAACTCATGCCTCTCGCGTAGTGCTTGCACTGTATTTGCGGCAGGATTTGAATAAAGAGTCCGTGACGATGAGACGGGTGATGCAGGGTGCCCAATAGACGATCCATGCTTAGCATGGTGCAAATGGTCCCCGCTGAACCGGTCGGACGATGATGTGAAGCCACTATTCGAATCGGATGCCACCGTATCAGACGGAGAGGGTCGAAATGCAGTCTGGAAATAACCATCATTTCCATTGACATTTCCATGCTCTCTGTCCCGTCGCCAGGCGGCTCCTAGAGAAGTGTGAGTGGGTTTCGGGGCACCCGGGTGCCATGTATTTGGGGAGTGGGAACGCCGAAGTCCCTCGGGGAGAGTATGCGAGTGCACTTCCCCATTTTTATCAAGTAGTCCAGCAGCCTGAAAGGCGCGGATAGTTCTTGGGCCAAGCCAATCGGAACTAAATGCGGGCATACCCAACCCAACACGACTCCCAGGTCGACTCGGCACACTTTGTGCCGGGGTAGGGGATCGATTTTCCAAAGGTAATGGACGATGGAGGTCGACGCTGTGGCTCCGTCGGGGTCGCAAGAATAATGGACCCATTGGAGATGCTGCCCTTTCTCCCCGGAAGAGCCCGTCAACCGTTCCTCTACGTGGACGTATATGGGCGGCACTAAGAGACGAATAGGGGCGGGGAGGTGTAGGGCTATTCGAGCGGCCGCCAGGATACGGCGAGAGACGACTTCTTGGCCTTGGTTCCGGACTGGGGGGATTGTCCACGCCAGGCGTCACGAATCGTTCGTGATACGGACTAGTTGCACTAAATGGAGACGGAGTCGAAGAGTCCTGCGTGGCTCGATGCCATTCACTGAGGGACGGTCTGCGGTCTGTGGAAGACCTAGGAAGAGGGGGCCGATCGCTTGGGTGCTCGAGATGTTTGTTGATAGATTGCTGAGGTTTGCGATGGAAGGTGGGAGAAGGTGATGGAGAAGAAGGGGACAGATCCCGAGTAGAAGCAGATGCAACATGTAGCCTGTGAATAGGAGACACGGTCTGTCGAGAAAGAGGCAAAAGGGATTTCTCACTTCCATGTTCACCGTCTATGTCCCCATTACGTATAGGTGAATGCTCTGCGGAAAGAGGTGAGACATTCGACCCCCCACTGCCCAATGTAAAGGCCTTTGAATTACGGCGAGCGGTATTCTTTTTGGCAGGTGTAGAAGAAAGCACCATAGTAAGATCTCGTCTAGCTGACCCTGCAGAGCGAGCAGGATCGTCTTGACGATCAGGTTCCCTCGTTCCCCGAGAATCATACTGGTGGGGACTCAAGATCGTGGCCAGATCTGCGTCCATGTGGTGGTCTGATGACTCGCTGCTCGTCACAAGGATACTTCCGCCTTCTCGCTCGTCTGGGGTAGCGCTTATTTCATTCCCATTCCCTGGGACTGCATCGGATGCCACGAGCGGGGATGCGTCTGGCAGAGTTTGGTCTAGCGTCCGGTCGAGAGATAAAATCGACCCTGACTTGGGAATGGGGGGTATGTTGAGATTTGTCAGGGACTCTGATGAGGCGATGTCCACTAGTGCTTTGCTGACTTGGTCCTCGCTGTTCAGCTCTTGTCCGAATGTGGAGTCCTCGGATGCATCACCAGGATTTGTATCCAGTCCAATCGAGGACTTTCCCTGATTCCGAAATATTGGAGTAACCTTTGAAACTTCTAAAGAAGTGTCGGGTTCTGTATGCTCGGAAATGCGGGAGTAGCTTATTCCGACAGAGCCTGAGACACGACGACTGGTAATTCCTAGACAGTCACGGCCAGAGATGTGAAATCACAGATAAAGGGTAAGGCAAGAATATTCTCACTTGGAGTGGGCTTCGGGGAAAGGAGACCAGAGTCGGCGAGGGTATCTGATTCAGAATGGGATTGAGACGAAGGAAATTGGGTATCTGGAGGGGGCAGAGCCAATGAAGAAGTCGGCCGAATTGAAACCAAGGGAGAAGAAGTTCTGGGTAACCCACGACCAAGCGAAGGGTACAAGTTGGAGGATGGGCCACTCAAACCTTCTGACAGGGTTGGTTCTGGTGACGGATCAGAATGTTGGGGGGAAAGGGATAAAGCATCAATCGTCAACACCATGTCCGATGTCTCCCCCGCTTCCATGGCATCATTGGAGCCAGGATAACTGGTAACCTTTGGCTTTCCACTCCGCGAGGGGCCGAGCGAGAATTTGGACATTAGGGTGCCTGATGAGGTTTTGGGATTCGAGAGGGAAGGCGATGAAGATCCAAACGAGAATCTAGAGCGCAGCGAACGAATGTTGGTAGGCAAAGTATTCGAACTTGCGTTTGAACTTTGGGCTGAGGGCAAGTTGAATTCCGAGTGCCCAGTTATAAATGATCCGTCATCGTCCGAGCCAGACTGCCGCCCAGGATGGACACTGAGAGATGGACGATGCTGCAGGGACAGTTGCGGAAGGGACAGAGAGCTTGGAATTGAACTTCGGAAGCTCGAAAACGATCTGCGACCGCCGGGCGCCTTTGACTGGACCGTAGCAGGAACGGGTCTTGAGACATCGTCTATACGACTCATGCAGTGCCGTATTCCTACTTGGGACGAGGTTACCTGCTGAGCAGATATTGATTGGGCTTGACCTACTTTGAACCTCTGAACTAAAAGGTATTTATCTCCGTCCTAGGTCGCACCCAAACGACGCCAGAAGACCCTAAACCTTTCGAGGGGACAGCCACAAACAACTAGCTGGGATGCAGCTGCGTCGTAACAGGATGTCTCTTAGAATTGGGAATTACTTTAAACGGGGGTTCCCGAAGCGATTGATTACGACCGCGCTTACATAATGAAACTATTTTAATGGCCCTTCAAGGAATCTGCATATAGAGAGCGAGAAACACAATGAAAATAGCCACACTACCTCCGGGACTCCAACAAGGAAGAGGAAATGGCCCGAATTCGACCGCTGGCTGATTTATTTGTTCTATCCCCACACCTGGGAAATCTGTCTGGAGGAACCTCTCAACCCAGTTCGTTGGGAATGTTATAGAGCAATCAATAATGAGAGTATTATCAAGGTCGTTCAAATCATCTGCGTCTTCTTCGACAATGCGGGCATCCAAGGGACGATTAGAGGGACCAAGGGGAAGATGGTTCCCAGGAGTGAAAGATGTTTGGTGATCGATGGTGTAAGTTTGTGATGGGACGAGGGCCTGGACTGGGGGGATCGGTGTTTCCACAGTGATCAAAGGATGTAATACTGGTCCAGGTGGTAGGGCTAGGGTCTGATGCCGTGCTCGCAAAGTGGATGGAACTGAGGCTTCAGGCAAACTGAGACGAGCTCTTTTGGTGAAAGAAGTCGGTGAGAGAGGATATTCGTAAGCAGGGCCGTTGTTTTCGCCGGACGTAATCGAGTTATCGTTCTCGGTACTCTGAAGGTGTGGCAAAAGCGAATTGAAATCCAGTTTGGCCTGGGGAAGAAATATTAATAATAAGCTAATACCTAATATATCTTGGATCCGAACCTTGGACAAGTTGTATTCGGATCCCGACTGGGAAGAACTAAGAGTGGAGGTAGAATGTAAAGCCAGACCAAAAGCATGATGAATCCTGTTGCCAGATGACGAGGCCCGGCTCGAAGGACAACGGGAAGATGATGAAACTAGAGAAGGCTGTGGGAGCACGGTCAGTAGTGAGATCAATGACAATATCACATCACATACATCACATGAAGAGCATACCCGAGATGATGTGCACGGGCTGAGGGTTGTGCCCGTCTCCGTCCATACAGGAATTGATGCGGGCGTGGGAATGGTGGGACGGGAAACAATGCCAAGTTTGCGCAAGAAGCGAGAAAGACGCCTAGATTTACGACCCTTGTTGGGAGGAGTAGAGGGGGGCATAGAGGGCTATGCAATTGTAAGAGACGGGGGAGGGGGGATAAAAAAAGAAGGGGACGCACATGGGGAGGAGTAGCACGCTCAAACACAATTCGGGACGGCATGGTGTTGCTGATGAAGATAAAAGCAGGAAAGAAGTGGGGCGAGAAAATGAAAAATGGGCGCTTCTTATGTGGACACTATTTGGGCGAGGACTAAAGAATGGAAGAATGGTCCGAGGCAGACGGAAATCGGATGCGGTCCAATCTGTAAGCAAATCTAGGACCCTGCAAACAGGTGCTTGGGCGCCTCGCAGGAGAGTACCCCATTAGGTATATTCATGAGGCAAACCCATGTATTGCACCCAAATTTGGTCCGATTGGCCAGAGCAGTGCGCAAAATTCTAGAAAAATGGAACCCAAACATATTCACACAAGAGCCTATCGCGGTCCACAGCCAGCAGGTAGGAAGTGGGAAGAGGTACGAGCACTTTTTTGTCCTTGGAGGCATCACGGATGCTTTCTCGCCCGCCGCCCAATTCAACGCCAGCTTGAGCAATTACTTAACCGCCCTTCGGTTCATCCCACCCGAGCCATTCTTCCCCCCTCCACCCTCTCCCCTCATGCCGCGAGCTCCTCGAGCAGACATAGATATCGGGTCTCCCCATCGCCCACTTCTAAGAAGAAGGCGCCCTATTTCAAGTCTGGCGCAGAGGTCAGCGGGGCTGTGAAAGAAAAGCGATCTCGTGGGAAGGACGGCTGCTTGACATGTCGCATGCGCAGGAAGGCAAGGCATTACTCTCCTGCTCACTCTGTTCCCTCAGGTCCTAAGCCATCCAGAATATTAGAAATGCGAAACTGAGCGCGGGCCCGACGGCTCCTGTAAAACGTGCACTCGGCTCAAATTGGAGTGCCTTGGTTGGGGCGCCAAACGTCCTGAGTGGATGAGGGTGTGTCCTCTTTCGTTGCTCATGCTTTCTTGACGTGCTTACCTCTTCCTTCAGAACAAGGACCTCGTCGAGCAGAAGCTGTCCGAGGTATCTATCGAGAATCATGCTTTAATGAAACAGCAGCAGTAATACCCTATCCTCATGTTGTGATAGATAAAGGAACAACTCACTGCCCAAGGCCAAGTCCGAGGTGTCCCCAAGAGTGGCGATAGGGAAAAAGACAACAAGAACAAAGAAAAAGATCGCAGCAAAGACTCTGGTGATCAGCTCGAACGTCACCCTCGAAAACTGGCAATTAGTCCCTCTCGCAAACGGCCACTCGTACCTTCTGAACCTGTCTTGGTTCCCCCCGCATCTCCTCTCTCCCATCCCAGCCCCTCGCGAAGCAATCCCGCTTATCTAAACTCTCGATATCAAACTCGCTCTCCAGCTATCCCAAACTCCAGCCTAGCTATCCACACTGATTCATCCACCGCATCGGACGATTCAGAAGATGCCAGTCCCTCCACGTCTCATCTATCCACGACCGAGCCCACAAGCACCATTAGTACGCCCAGGCTATTTTTGACGGACATACATGCACCTTACCTTGTTTGTTTTCTTTAGACCTCGATGGAATGGACTCATTGCTGAGCTCGCTTGTTCCCATTGCCCCGCCATTCCACGAAGACGTGGATCCAATGGCCCTCATCCAGGGCTCCGCTCTCGATACTTCAAATTCCCTCATGTCCTATTCTACCTCCAACATCCCAATGCCTGGCGGCGATCTGTATGATATACACCAAAACCCATATTTCCTCGACATGAACGAACAATTTGACCAATTGATCGCACTCGGCGTGTCGGAGAATGTGGCTTACGGCTACATTGTTCAAAGCGTGGAGAGTAGCATCCCTCTTGGTCCGGAATCGTTACCAGCCCCGTATTCTCCCCGGATCCGGAGCATCACCCCCCAATTACCAAGTCTTAGTCTTAACCAAGAGGACCTCATTTTCTACTACTTCTCTCGCGTCTCTCGGATGCAGTATGTATTTGATCATGGGTCCATGGATACCATGCATACTTTCATCTCCCGCAACCCACAAGGTCCTGTCGCTAGTTCCATCATCGCTCTCTCTGCTTTACACGACGCCCGCATGCGTGCGGCCGAAGGGCTCGAGGCCGGTAATCTTCGCACCGCCAACTCACATCAACTGTACTTTGAACGGGCGGAGAATCAGCTTATGGCATCTATCATGAGCGGCAAGGGCCTCACCGAAGCCGACGCGACCGCTGCATTGCATTTGGTGTCATGGTGGCTTTTCCAGGGCGGTCATGGTCGTTGGGCCGATGCCCTTAAAGTTGCAGGGGATTGGTATGAGCTCGAGAGCGGGGTCTTTGGATTCGATCCTCTCGCGGCTCTCCGCCGGATGAGACCCGAGGGCCGATTTGCCGCAAAGACGACCATGTGGTGAATCCAATGTCACTTCTTTCAAGTCTTAACTGGTCGTACTAACGCCTTAATTATGTGCAGGATGGATATTCTATCAAGTATCACTCTTCTCCAGCCACCACGCTTCTCTTCACTCTATCAGCATCTATTGAAGAACTATTCTGGTGAATCAGGCATCTTTGGGACCACTAATGGCTGCCGTGACGTTGTCATGTTCACCCTGGCCAGCATCGTTGATCTCGAGTATCGCAAAACCCAGGAAGTGCAGCGGGAGATGACTACCTTCGAGCAGAACATGTGGCGAGCGGACTTTATATGTCATGCCACTGCCCTACGAGAGAATCTGAATGCCATTAACTGCTCGGAGTCTCCAGTTATCGAGGTCTTGGATGACGAGCATAATTCAGCCGAGACTAGAGGATCATATGTCACGTCCGACGTGTTCCGACATGGTGCTTTGGTCTATCTCAGCACCGTGACAAATGGTTACTCTCCTTCCACGCCACATACTATGATCGCGGTGGCATCGACGATGAAGGCCCTTCAGGAGCTTCGGCCATCACCCATCGATCGCAGCCTCGTATTCCCAATTTGTCTTGCGGGATGCATGACTGATGATCCGACGCAACGCGATTTCTTCCGTTCAAGGCTCGTTGTACACTGTAATCCAGTGGGGAACTGCTCCCGCGCGCTGGAACTGATGGGGGAGGTATGGAGACGAAGAGACATGACAGGAAGGCCCGTAGCGTGGCGAGACGTCATGAAAGACATGAACGTCGAGCTACTTCTCGTCTGATACGACCATATTCATGATTTTAATTTGCTCTTTCTGCTTCCTGGATGGTGATACTGATGGTCTTCCTTTTTCCCCTGTCCTGCTGTGTACTTCATCTCTCAGTGTTGAGGCGTCGATTTGCTGCGCCGGCACTTGCCCAATATCTTCTGTTTGGATGTTCCCTTGCATATCCCTCTGTTTCGGATCCTGTTCTGCCATTGCATCGTCCCCTCCGGTCGCCGTTGCTGTCGTTGATCTATTCTAGTTTCTCTGCTCGCTCAACCTAGCTTTGTTGCTCTGCATCGCTTCGCATTTATCCATTCATCTCCCGCAGCTGGCTGGATCTCTAACATTCCAGATCCTTGCGAATGCTCATATACGTTCATGTTGATTATTGACTTGCGCGTTCTTTGTACCAATGATATGTAATATTCCTACCGTGGCTCACCTGAGGAGTCCTGAAATACACCAGGGGAACAGATGTGAGTATATGGTGATCTCATGCATTACGTTGATAGCATTCGAATCCCACAAACGAGACGCCACGTTGCTGCCCAGTGTGCGTGCACGATCAGTAATAGCACCGAATACTTTTGCGTAAGACATAGCCCTAAAAGGCTGTACGACCTTGCTAGGTCTAAAGAAGATCGTGTCGACACAATGGTAAACGTTCGACGACTAGGCTCTGTTTAGGGGGACTTGACGTATCGGAGGTGCTGAAGGGGAGGAACGTATCCTTATGGAAAATACAGTGCAGACCATCCGAAGTTGACGGGGTTGAAGTAGGAATCACAGATTCCTCTGTCGTGGTACAGTTGGGGAGGATATTGGGACCTCAACAAGCGCCCCGCATAAGCCGTTCAAAAAGATGGAAAACAGCCCAGAACAGTCCGATATAGTCATTCCAATGCTAATGCCACATGGTTTTTTTTTTTTTTCACGAAAAGAATCGACTGCGCATGCATCAAGTCGGAGGGTGGAGAACTTTTTCAATTATCCGTAAGCTCTTGCTCTACTAAAGTGTATCGTGTTTCAAGGTTTGAAGCTCTTGGTGAGCCCGTTACAGAAAACGGATCAACACAGGATAAGGGAAGAAGGGCCCATTCGTGGTTAGGTACGTGTTTAAGGACATCGTGGATGAGGGCAGGAGTGTGAAGCAGTGGGAAGCAGGGAATCAAATAAAGACGGACGACCGGATCTGCCCGTCTCACGGTTTCTGTGGCCTATTTTCAAAGTTCAAGTTCTGACACTTGAAGATTCTAGATAACTCCGATCAGAGAAAGGCAATAGGGGCATTTGCTGCAGGCTCTAGCCTTGTCTCTCGGTTCGCGGAATTATGCACGTCCGACACGTGTAACTGGCCTTGAGGTAGCCTCATGTCTATGGGTCCAAATACGAAGGCACTGGAAAGGCACGTTATATGCGCGTTCTGCTGCCTATTAAATCCCCACCCGCCCTATATCTCCGTATAAATCCTCTATCGCACTTCCTCTGGCACTAATCCGTCCGTCCTACTTTACCTACTGTTTACCGATAACGCACGATTGCATCCCTCAGTCATACTTTGTCCCGTCAAGCCACCTTCTGGACACCGGTGACCCAGGTCGTCTCCCGCGAGAATCGTTCGGCGTGTACACGCAATAACCATTAACACTCTAATCATGTTGGAGACACCAGCCCGACCACAACTCATCCCTCGCGACTACTACCAGGTCCTTGGGGTGCCCAGAGATGCAACCCCCGATCAGATTAAGCGTGCGTACAAGCAGCTGGTATGTATATTTGACCAGGTCCTTGCGGTTCCCTTCCTGACCTGGCGCCAAGGTCCACCAGTGGCACCCTGATCGTCATCTGACCAACAAAGAAGAGAAGGCAAGGCGATTCATGGAGGTGAATTATGGCTGTACGATTGTGGATCGTTGGTTTTGGACTCATGAATCCTTCCATTAGGCACATGAGGCGTATACGGTTCTCACAAACCCTGATAGTCGTGATTTGTACGATCAAATCCATGATAGCCCACCTTCACCGAAGGCGAGCCCCCCCAAAGATCTTCATCCTTCACCTAATACTCCTACTCTCGGTCCAACTCCATCGGATGGGCGTCTTCCGACGTCTCCAGGGTCGGCACACCCCCAAATTCCTCCTGCCCCAGGGCTTCCTAGTACACATCAATCTCTTGACACCAATCTCGCAGGGGCTTCGATTTGGACCAGACGGTTCTGGGGAATCCTGGGGGTGACACCGCCGCAACTACCCCTAGGGTCCTAAATAACGAGGTCCCCGGCGATTCCGTACCCCCTACTCCAATCTCTACTCCAGGCATCAATGATACCCCTGGAGTAACTACCCCAGTCGTCGACCCGTCGACTCCTGACAATGTAAAGAGTCCAACCGGAAATTTGACGATCACACCCGATGACTTAAACACCCCAACTGATTTAACGAACCTTGCGGACAATCTAAAGAGTCCTACCGACGGCCTCAAAAGCCCGGCTGACGATCTCAAAACTCCCTCCGACGGTCTCAAGACCCCTAGCGATGGCGAAAAGACGCCCAATATCAAGACTCCTTCAGATATCCCCTCTACCCCGACAAATCCTGCTGCCGATCCGGATCATATTGTAAAGGGGCATTCAGGTGGCACTCCTCTGAACGCAGCCTCTCCCACCGACGAGAGTCCTGAGGATAGTCCTGCCCTCATCGTCGACGCGGAAAATGGCACCCAGGATGATAAGGCGCATGCACCGACGCCGCCTCATGACGCCGTGGTCACAAAGGATGCAGAGGCGAAGAAGCCCGACGAAGAGGAGGCCGCCGCACAACATTCTGGCCCATCCCCCGTCGTTTCGAATCCAGGTCCGGGCACCCAAGATCCTCACACGGCTCCCCTTACCCCCGTCGATCCCACGAAGGTTGATGAAACCCCGGCTCCCAGATCTGATGCCCAGCAAGCTCCTGAGCCTCCTGCGGGGAAACAGCATGATGCGTCCGATCTCGATGTGACCCTGGAAGCCTCGCCGCCTCCTGTCAAGAAACGTGAGGTCTCCCGTGGGCGGAGCCCTGCCCCGAAAGATCTCGGGACTGTGTTCGACACAATTGGGGATTTAATTGATTCCACAGCGACGCGACCTCAGTCCGTTGCCAAGAAATCCGCGCCGGAGCTTGACGATGAAAAGGACACCAACGATGATGACGATTTCGACGTTGATGATGCTGATCTGGCTTTCGAAACGAAATCGAGAACTGGACCAATCACACCCGCCAATCCTGTAGGTGAGTTGAAGACAGCAGATAAACCTATCGGCGATTTCCCGACAGATAGCATTCCTCCTGGTGACTCTCCCATCGGTGACGCCCATGATCCACCTTCCGACGGCATACCTGGTGGCATTCCCTCTGACAAAGCACCGCCTGGCCATGGCGCCTCCGGTCAGCCTCATGGCAATGCACTTTCAGCAGCTGACGTGGGCTCGTCCGTTGCTCCGCCTGACAAACCTGCGGACTCACCCATCGATCCTCCCCCGACCACGCCTTCTGACCCTGCGCCTACAACTCCCAGCTCGACGCTCCCAGTCGATTCGAACACCACTACACCCGCTGATCCAGGCCCTGCTACCCCAGCCCATTCAGGTACCGCGACGCCAGCCGATCCAATCACACCTGCAGACACTGGAACGCCAGCTGAGCCCACTCCACAGCCAACACCTCGACCCCTCCATAAGGGTGATGAACTTCCTGCTTTCCATGCAACGCCGGCGCCATCGATGACGACTGAAGCCACACCACGCATCCCTCCGATTCCCCCCGTCCAAGAGTCCGTACCTCAGACCCCTGCAGCGTCGGCTCCATTGACGGACACCAGCAAGTAAGTCTTCGCGATCATCTTCCTTGTAATTGAACCACAATATAGATTGTTATGTGATAGTTTGAATACTCCCAAGTCTCTAGGTCGTGCGCGATCCGTTTCTGCACTTCATCGCGATGATCGGCTTTCCGGAAGTGGGAAGCGATCAACATCTGCTGGCCCTCCTCCCTCCCAGCCAGTGGCCCCCGCTCAGACACGCACGCCTACCCCCATAGACCCTCCCCAACCTAAGGCTCCTCCAAAAGACCCAAAGAGTTCCGTCTCCCCGCCGCCGATCCCACCCATCACTACCGCAAATGGGATGGTTCCAGCGGAGTGGCATTATCCTCTACACGTATCGCTAGAGACATTGTATTCTGGGGCAAAGCTTAGATATCGAGTAACGAGGTACCTTCTTTCCGGGCAGACCCAAGAATCCTACGTTGGTGGGTCCTAATTCTGCAATCCTCATCTACTGACATATTCCTAATGTATGGGTATCTGGGCAGACATCGAAGTGAAGCCGGGTTGGCGCAAGGGCACCAAGATTCGCTTCGCCGGTCTGGGGAACGAAAGACAGCCCCCTCTTCCCCCGCAAGACGTCATCTTCATCGTGGACGAGCTCTCTCATCCGAAGTTCAGACGTGAGGGGTCGAATTTGTTCACTACCATTGATATTTCCCTGCTCGAGGCGTTGTCGGAATCGAGTCATGTCATACCAGGCCTCGACGGGAAGGATATTACGGTTGACATTGATTTCGCAGGAGAGATTATTCGGCCTGGCGATGTCTCGCGCGTTATAGGAAAAGGGATGCCTATACGGCGGAATTCCCAAGTTGTCGGAGCGGGTGACTTGACGATCAAGTTGAGTTCCACACTGTTCGCAGGGAGTAATCACTGACTCTCAGTGACCGTGCTTCCTCCGGCTCTTAGATGGAATGTTATATTCCCTGACCGTCTGACAAGTAAGCAGCGCAATTTCATCCGCTTGGCCCGGGACGAAGATCTCGACGACCGAACATCATGATACATTTGCGATATTGGCGCTGGTCGCTTCATTCCATGACATTTATCTCTGCGGATCAATCATGCCACCCTATTCAATTTGCATTGCTCCTATATTTCCCATGTCACATACATGCGGGACGCTGTTTCACGATTAAATGCTACAGTACATGTCGTGAAAGATGAAGGTGTGATCGAATGAGGAAATGGTGTAGGAACATAACGAATTCAGAATCTGGACAGGCAGTCAGGAGAGAGGAGTGTACGAAACGTTTATGGAAGCAATAATTGAAAGTACTACAAACATATATAGACAGATGTGGGAGTTGGAATGAAGACATCTACGGCCATAGGACTCTGAAAGCACCGCATCCCGTCTGATCTGCGCAGTTAAGCAGAGTGCCGCCTAGTTAGTACCACGGTGGGGGACCACGCAGGAATCCTGGGTGCTGTGGTTTTTCTGTTTCACTTTTATTTTCTGGATGTGTGTAAAATTTGAGGTGAGCAAATTCGAAAATACGTGAGAGTTGACTCTGTAAATATCTATACAAGTTTTGAATAATTTATTCACACACATTGATGCACTACAAGGCCCATGAAATTAGAAAATAGTTCATTTTGACTGATTTTGGTTGATTTGACTGAGGCTTGGAGACTAACCGTGGACCTGGCTCCAAAACTTTGCTCAAATAAATTAGAGGACATGCTGGATGCCCATAGGAGTGTCCCATAATTTAGGTACACACTTTGAAGTACTCTAAGAGTTGTCAAATTAGAAAAAACTGAATTTCTACTTGATTGTGCCATAGAGTGGTGGACTAACTGTTGACCTACCTCCAAACCTTGGCCCCAATAAATTAGAGGACACTCTAAATGCCTCTGGAAGGCTCCCATAATTTTGGTACACACTATGCAGCACTTTAAAGCCTATCAAATTAGAAAAAACTCGATTTCTAATTGATTTCCTTAGAGTTGTAGACCAACTTTTGACCTACCTCCAAAACTTGGCTCCAATAAATTAGAGGACACTCTAAATGCCTATAGAAGTCTCTCATAATTTTGGTACACACTTTGCAGCACTTTGAAGCTT
>MU128910.1:617048-641222 GCA_014904985.1 Hydnum rufescens UP504
GAAAATGCAATAGTAAAATACGTGAAAAGTGTCGATTTTGGACTTCAAATCGAGAGAGAGATGAGGAGAGTGGAAAAAGTGAACATAGAAAGAAAGAGGCTAAGCCTAACCATAAACTAATAAAAACTGTATGATATCTTTGAAATGATGGAGTGATAAATCCAGCTTGGCTATGCCGTGCACTGGAAACCTCTAACTAGTGTAGACTAGTAGAGAGGGCCCACTCCATCAGATTAGAATCAACAGTTTAACAGCCCCCCAGGATAGACAGAAAGCAGATTATAAGATATCTTTGAAGTGACCACTGCAGATTGCCCAGTGTTGACCATGCCAGGCGGGACACTGGAAAAACCCACATCATCAGATCATAATAACCTCTAACCCACCCCCCACCGAGGGAGCCAAGCAGATAGAGACAAAGGACGCTGTAAGCAGGAATCTCCTAAGAGACTATGCCACAGTCCAAGATTGTTGAATCAAGGACGAAAGGAGAGGGCCACGGAGTCAATCCGTAGGTTAAGGTCCGATTGAATGAAAGGCCTTGAGGTTGGGAATTTGTCTTGCTAGGGCAGGCTTGCTCTAACAATGAATGAATGGATTATTTGATTCAGAAATCACACTGATGGCTCTCCTCTTGAGGGCCTATCCAAAGCGTGAACAATACTAGATATGGTCTGGAAATCACCCTGGTGCCAACAGCTGTCCTTCAAGACTTTAGAGACTGAGGGTGAGGGGAAATCAATCAAAATTCGCATCCTCTGCACTTAATATACATCTTGGAATAATGCCATGGTAACCGGCAGAAAGGTGGGGTTAAGGCGAAAATGATGAAAAAGAGATTGAGTCAAAGGCTTGAAAACTGAAGAAGATATTCAATTAACAAGTCAGAATGGGGGAATATGGCTTAACCAAGGTATCCCTCCTCTCCTACTGAACAGAATCCCTTGGGGAAAGGTGGAACTGGTCGCCCTAGACGTACCCTCCATCGGACATAGGGTGCCGGAACCATAATTGCCTTTAATAATCAGAAAAGCGGAGGTAAAAGTGAAATGAGACATGGGGAGACTAAATTGCAGAAAGCTGAGTTCTAATCCGCTCGTTTTGCCCTTGGTACCATTCGATGCGGATTTTCAGCTTCTTTCCAGGGGTGGTCGTTACTAACGAATCGGATCAAAACTGGTGGAGATATTCGCGAAATACTGAAGGATAGTGTGGAGCATGAAGTAAAATCGACCTGGAGGGTGCAATTCGCATCCGATAAACGCGTATGTGGTACCGTTGGATAGGTATTGATCATAGCTTTCTGGGCGCCATCTTGCCGAGTCGATCCGATCAAAAATGAGGGAGATATTCGCGAAATACTCCTTGAGAGTATGGGAATAGCCCCTATTTAACATGTGACTAATCCGCGAGTTGGATCCAAAGGATTAGGCAATCTTGATTATATAATTGGGACTCATATATCCTCGCTGAGGCAATGAGCAATGCACAATAGATTGGGTACCAAACAAACAGGGCAAGTTGAATTGCCTGAGCCACAGTTGGCTGGGCTTGAAGTAACTACAATTTGAGGTAGTCTGTTGAAGACTTGGAGATGGACAATTAAATGTCTCGTGTACAAGGTGGAGGAAAGAGAAATGAAGTGGGTCTTGGAGAATTGAAATCCACGTCGTATGGCAATCAAAGGAATGGTAGGTATTTGAAGGATTGGAATTGAATAATTTGGATTCGTTTGAGGAGGTAGTTGGGTCCTGAAGCGGAATATACATAGTAGGGTTTTATCCCTCCAACAACGCCCAACCCTAACCCTAACCATAGGTTAATAAAAACTATGTGATATCTTTGAAATGATGAAAGTCATAAAATCCAGCTTGGCTATGCCGTGCACCAGAACCCATTAAGGGCACCCCATCAGATTAGAATCAACAGTTAATAGTCCCCCAGGATAGATAGAAAGTCAACCATATAGATATCTTTGAAATAATGCTGCTTATGGTCCAACTTGGCTATGCCGTGCGCTGGACCACCCCTCTAACTAGAGACTAGTATAGAGGACACATCAGATTAGAATCCATAGTCAATCCTTCTAATTTTCCGTCCAATGTCTGTATTTGCCATCTCCCACATAGTAGGAAAGGCCCCCAGGGAGTGGGAACGCAATCTGCCAGCCAAAAGGCGTGCAAGAGGGCGTCCACAATTAGCTTTTTACTATTGGGAGTGGAAAATGCATTAGTAAAATACGTGAAAAGTGTCGATTTTGGACTCCAAATTGACAGAGAGATGAGGAAAGTGAAAATAGAAAGAAAGACTCACCCGTAACCATAAACAGCCCCCCTCTACCCAAGGAGCCAAGCAGATAGAGACAAAGGACGCCCAACCCTAACCCTAACCATAGGTTAATAAAAACTATGTGATATCTTTGAAATGATGAAAGTCATAAAATCCAGCTTGGCTATGCCGTGCGCCAGAACCCATTAAGGGCACCTCATCAGATTAGAATCAACAGTTAATAGTCCCCCAGGATAGATAGAAAGTCAACCATATAGATATCTTTGAAATAATGGTCCAACTTGGCTATGCCGTGCGCTGGACCACTCCTCTAACTACACCTCGGTCAGCCACAAAATCAGCCCTAGTTAGGCCCAAAAACATGGCACTATTTGGGCCTAAGCAGGCTTTGGATCATTGGGGCCCCAAGGGGTGTTTTCAGTGACCTTTGTATTTCAGCACCTTGATGGATATAAAGCCATATATAGGCTTAACACCGCTCTTTCAAACCGTTCTTTGGTCCATTGCCCTTTGAATCTAAGTAGGCCTACTTCTCAAGGGGCCCCAATGGAGACTTTGGCCTAAGCATATATATAGGGATTGCTATCATTATATACAAACCAGATTATAAGAGGATCTATTTATTAAGTTTATCATGCAGTCAATCAAGACCAGGTCATCCCAAGGTAGCAGTTGTAGTGGCTAACTGACTGAACCCTGGTATGAAGATTGAGCGTGTATAGTCTGAATGACATCATCCCAGTCAAATAGTTGAGTTTCACCCGGAGCAAGCATTGAGGGTGGAGGAAAAGTTGACGATGGCGGACAAGTTGATGACGGAAAAGTTGATGATGATGGAAAAGTTGATAACGATGGAAAAGTGGACGATGGCGGAAAAGTAGACGATGGGGGAAAAGTAGATGACGGGGGAAAAGTGGACAACGGCAGAAAAGTGGACAATGGCGGAAAAGTAGACGGCGGAAAAGTAGACGATGGCAGAAAAGTTGATGATGGGAGGAGTGTAGATGACAGAGGCAGAGCGGACAAGGGTGGAGGAGTGGTTGAAGGTGGAAGACTGGTTGAAGGCGGAAGAGTGGACGAAGGTGGAAGAAGAGATGATGGAAAATATGATGGTGTTGAGCCAGGTTTTGAGCCGAAAGGATTAACTCCTGTGTCTGTCGGAGGAGTTGGCAAGGCTGTAGGAATTGGCATTGTCTCAGGCAAAGACGAGTTTGATAGAGATGGTTCAGGTTCATGGACTGAAATTGCAGGTGTCACCGGCACATCAGAGGCATCATCAATATAAGGGAGGGACTTCGGGGTTAGTCTCCCTTTCCCTTTCCTCTTTGCTGGCTTCGGCCCGCCGGAAACAGAAGGCGGAACCACTCGCAGAACCTTTGACCCAGACCCTTCGTCAGCACGCTCATCAGTAACCTCGGCCTCCACTATCTTACGCTTCTTCCCCTTTCGGAGGCCTTCTGCCTGCTGCACAGTGAGCAACGGCACATTGTTCATCCCGGTGACTAGGATATCATCATCACCCAGGTCTACCAAAAAACCATTCAGTAATCAAATCCAAGAATACTATAATGGTAGGACATACCATAGTCACCAATTCGTTCAAAACGGAGAGTTGTGAACACATCCGTAGAGCGTATCGCATCATAAAGCAGTCGCCAATGATGTGTCTTGAGGTCATCCAAACCAAATGTGCCAAGCAAAGGCATACCCTCAATGTCTGGCCAACAGATGCAGTGGATTCGCGACGACCTCATTTTCTGAACAATCGATGACCAGGGCATAGTCTTGTAGTCCAATTGCAGTGATCCTGAGACACGAGGTAGGTTCATGAGAAATCTCAACAGTGGATCTTTCAAAGGATACATACGAAGCATCCTTAGTAAATCTGCTGAGACGGCCTTCCATAAGGTGTACTGATCCTTCATCTCCTTAGCGCGAGTAGCCTCATCCTGATCCTTGCGGAATTTAACAAGGTCTTCAGCCGCCCCCTTTTGCTCTAGAATATATGTATACAGCGAGGCAAGGGGTTTCTTCATTTCAGGAGTGTCATGAGAATTCCATTCATGGTCCACCCATGCCCTTAGTTCCTCGCTGTTGAAGTTAATCGAGTTCTGGCCATGTGCTGCTGTTGAGGAGGCGAGGTCCGACACCATCAGGTACACAAGATGAACCCCAATCTGACGAAGCGCCTGTCCCTAGACATCAGCATGTTAGCCCATGTAGTGCAGAATGAATAAATATGTAGAATAGTACATACCTCACTATCGATTTTTGATCGGGATAAGGCCATCTGATGGGCCACATCACCTCCAGACATGGCAATACGAGCTGTATCGGATGCTTTCTCTGTACTGAGATCGTCTATAAGGATATTGCGATGCTCATGCCAGGCCTCAGAACTGGGCCCCCCAAGCTCATCACGCAGCTTGACATATGTCGGCTGAAGGTGTTGACGTACGATTGCACCTCCTTTTCCTATATAAGGCATCAGAAAATGAGTAGAGCGACGAATATTAAACCTACACACCGAGACCAGAGGGGGTCTTCTTCAACTTCTTTTGTTGGTGTTGAAACGAATTCCAAGCATTTGGTCGTCGATGCTTCTTCAGAGCTCCCGCCACTTTAGCCACTCGATATAGTGTTGAAATATGACAGCCCCACGACTTGGCCAAGCTAGCCATCGCACCCTGGAACAGTTCAGCGTGCTTTTCAACCTCGTCCAACTGAGCTTGCGAGAATCTACCTCCGTGTCCACGAGGCCCAGGAGAGGCCTTCTTGGCAACTGAGCACACAGGGCTGGGCTCTTTGCCCGTAGATCGCACATGAACATCTTCGGCACTATTGGCATCACTGAAGTGCTCTCTGTCGCTTAGGTCCTTGCCACCAGTAGATATTGTGGGGTCCCAATCAGCATCAGCATCAGATCCTGAGCTCTCAATGCCTAACATTGCATTTGCCATGATATAATCGTCACCCCAGAACGTCTGCGAGTCCTCGACATCAACCCCACAATCCTTGGTATGTTCCAGGGAAGGCAGGGCAGATTTCGAGGTTGACCGTGATATTGAAGTCGATTGATTGCTAGAATTTCGAGCTGAGATCGACATCGCGGCATTTTTAGATTCAGTGAGAGGAGGTTGGAGGGGGTTAGAAGCCAAGTCCATGACGGGTTTAGATGGGTGGAGACTCAGAATGGGAAGGGAGGAATGAATGTCATGGCTGGTCGAGGAAAGACTTGGAGACTCATTTCGAGAATATCCAACCTTATCCCTCCCAGAAGTCACTCCACGCACTGCAAACTTTGAGGCTGTTGGATCTTTCTCCCCAGCCTTGGACCTCACTTTGATATGAGCCGTTGCGGACTTTAGTTTGGACGTCAGGCATTTCGAAACCTGAGAGTCTGCCCTTGGAAGGTTCGACTGCAGTGACTGATTGGATGGGGTATTACAAGAAGACCGAGTTGGCATAGGCATAGACACAGGAGGGAGTGTGGGAGGACGGGGTGTAGGAGGACAGGGTGTGGGACGACGGGGTGTGGGACGACGGCCGAGGCGAATGACCACCTCAGGCACAAGACGATGTGAACCAGAAAGGCACGGCGCCATAGGTTGCTCTGATCCTTGTTGCACATGAGCCATATGATGCACAAGATATTGATGGGAGGATCTAGCAGAGCATATCCTGTCAGCTTTACTCCACAGACAATGAAAATAGATGCACGAACGGAGAATAATGCTATTGTTACGAGCGAGAACTCCCAGGCTGGTCAGTCAAATGGGGGACCTAATTTAGGTACCACTTCCGGGGCAGAAAATGGTACCTAATAGGTCCCCCAGACCTTTCGGCCGAAATCAGGCTATTCCAATTCAGTTTTTTGGCCATCTATCGGCCAATCCATGGCTGTGCTAGATTATATATTTATTTATTATTATTTGTTTACTATTTATTATTATTATTATTACTATTATTATATACATATTACGCTATATACATATTATCCCCCCCCCCCCCTGGGTTTGCCACCACAGGGGGGGCATGGTTCATGCAGACCACGCACCTGCATATACCCACCACACCCGCCGCAGCGGGTGGGGTTCATATGCCCCAGTCGGGGCCAATTCCATTTGGGCGCTCCCTCAAAGGGGTCAGTCTTCATTTGCGGGGCTTCGTTCGCGGTAACTGTTTGCCGTGTCTCGTTCAGCGGGTTCTGCTTGGGGGCTCGCGGGGGTTCTGGTTCAGGATCTAAAGAAATAAATAATGAAAATATTAGTAGAGCAGTAATGCAGCGCAAAAAGAGCTGCTTATGCTGCTCTTTTTGCGCTACAAGAATAAGAAATAAAATAAAAAAATAAAACATACCTTGTAGTACCCCACACCCGCTGCGGGAGTGTGGGGTACTGGGGCCGTGTACTCTGGCCGTACGTACGGCGGTTCGTACGGATCCTCTCTGTGCCCCGTCGTTCGGCGTCGATAAGCGGGTTGCGGGGGGTTCGCGTCGGTATTCGCTTGCGAGAGGAGTCGAGACCTACAGGATAAGAAATTAAATAAGTTAATAATTGAACACCATGCAAAAAGAGCAGCTTTCGCTGCTCTTTTTGCGTGTGTGTAGCTACTGGGTGGGGTGGGACTCACCTTACATAGGACCACACACCCGCCATGGCGGGTGTGTGATTCCTGGCGCCCGCATTAGGCGCGGGTGCGTCCTCGTTCGGCGTGGTTGCATCCCCGTTTGACGCGGTCGCGTCCTCGTTTGGCGTGGCGCCACATGTCATGCCCTGGCGCGTTGGCGTGGCGTGTTGCGTTGGCGTGTCGCGTTGCGTGGCGTGTCGCGTTGCGTTGGCGTGTCGCGTTGCGTGGCGTGTCGCGTTGCATTGGCATGTCGTGTTGCTGTGCCGCGTTGGTGGGTCGCGTGGGTGTTTGGGCTCCGTCATTTTGTGGGTTACCGTCGTGCGTTGGACGAGGGCCCAGCTAGAATAATTAAAAGCACGTTAGTAAAAAATTTCGAAAGCAGCGCAAAAAGAGCAGCTTTCGCTGCTCCTTTTGCGCCGTTGTATCTACTAGAAAAAAACATACCTTGCATGACCACACACTCGCCGCTGCGGGTGTGTGTCATGTGCGCCCGCCTGTCTAGGCGGTTTCCTGTCTCGGCGATGTATCTCCTCTTTCACTCCCAATAGTAAAAAGCTAATTGTGGACGCCCTCTTGCACGCCTTTTGGCTGGCAGATTGCGATTCCCACTCCCTGGGGCCTTTCCTACTACATGGGAGATGGCAAATAAAGACATTGGACGGAAAATTAGAAGGATTAACTATGGATTCTAATCTGATGAGGTGTCCTCTATACTAGTCTCTAGTTAGGGGGTGGTCCAGCGCACGGCATAGCCAAGTTGGACCATAAGCAGCATTATTTCAAAGATATCTTTATGGTTGACTTTCTTATTTATCCTGGGGGACTATTAACTGTTGATTCTAATCTGATGAGGTGCCCTTAGTGGGTTCTGGCGCACGGCATAGCCAAGCTGGATTTATGACTTTCATCATTTCAAAGATATCACATAGTTTTTATTAACCTATGGTTAGGGTTAGGGTTGGGCGTCCTTTGTCTCTATCTGCTTGGCCCCCTAGGGAAGTGAGCTATAGATTCTAATTTGACGGGTGTGTGGGTTTTCAGTGCATGGCATAGCCAATATTGGATAACCAGCAGCATCATTTCAAAGATATTTTATAATCTACTTTCTGCCTATGCTGGTTCTAATTTGACGGAGTGGGACATGTCTACTAAGTTAGCTGTTTTCAGCGCACGGCATAGCCAAGCTGGATTTACCACTTCATCATTTTAAGGATATCACATAGTGTTTATTAGTTTATGGTTAGGCTTAGCCTGTTTCTGATGATGTCTCTCTTTCTTTTACAGGTGAATCTGCCTTGAATTTTAGGGACTATCTCTCAGAGTAATTCTCTCATGCTGGGTTCAGATTGGAGGAGGTGTTTGCCTGCCCCTAATGTGGTCTCTCATGCGATTGAGTGCTTTCAGGCGGGGATTTGGAACATGTTTAAAGACATAAGTACGGTCTTCTCCTGGTTGATTGGTAGTCCTGGTTGATTGTTGGTCTTGCAAATGGCTCCTGCTCCGAGTTCCATTGTTATCTGTCTTATATTATTGGCAGTGTACGTGGCTTGGTTTTAGAGTCTGGGATGGGTTAGGGTTAGCATGGGTTTATTTTCCCCTTGTTGTTCCCTTAATCCGTTGCAAGTGGCATAGAGATTTTCCTATGCTTCTTGATGAATGTGGTGGGTTATTTGCCTTTTGGCTATACTTGTTGCACTTAATTATTTGGGGTTCCACCTGGATTTCGGATGCCGTGCCTTTTTGCTCGGGACTGGTCTATGGTAGTCCTCTTTTTAAGTTAGTGATTCCAGTCCATTGGACTGGGAGACCTTGACTGAAGGTTGTGAGACCCGGGGGATAATGATGCCCTGTGTTGATTTGTAGATGAGTGTGTCATGCATGCTCTTGAAGGTCAATAGGGGGGCTGTTCTTGAGGTGTTAAAGCCTTTGGAAATGTAACAAATGCCCTGGTGCTGCAAGGACTCTTAGGTCTAAAGTGGTGCCAGTTGACTTGGCCTTGCCAAGTCGGTATGGGATAGTTACCTGGTTGATCCTGCCAGTAGTCATATGCTTGTCTCAAAGATTAAGCCATGCATGTCTAAGTATAAACAAATTTATACTGTGAAACTGCGAATGGCTCATTAAATCAGTTATAGTTTATTTGATGGTACCTTGCTACATGGATAACTGTGGTAATTCTAGAGCTAATACATGCATCAAAGCCCCGACTTCTGGAAGGGGTGTATTCCCTTTCTGTTGTCCTCTTCTAACTGTTCTAGGGGATATTTACAGGTCTTTTATGTCTTTCCATGACAGTCTTCCATTTTTGTTCCTTTTGCATGTAGTCTGGGTCATCTCTTCTTTGTTGCATTCTGATCACTGTGTTCTTTTATCTGTCATACCAATTAGTTGTTCTTGTTTCAATTTCCGACTGGTTTTAGTCAGGTCAGCCTGGCTCCGCCTGCAGTGATTTGTCATCCTTGGTCTCCTCTGCACCTGATCTTGCTGACTACCCCATCATGTGTTGTGGTTTATTTTTCCTTACCTTTTATTGCCTTGTTTGTGGGGGCCTGAAGGAAGTTGTTCTATTTATTCATGACCCTCACATATTTATGTAATTAGAGCCTATACCTATTTTTTTCCTCCGTCTTCCACTGTCACTGTCAGGCAGAAATGAAGTATCCTGTTCATTTAGTTGTTGTTTCTCCCCAGTGGGAATGCATATGATTTAGTGGATAATCCATGTCACTTGA
Organism: Hydnum rufescens UP504; assembly: GCA_014904985.1. Classification (NCBI taxonomy): domain Eukaryota; kingdom Fungi; phylum Basidiomycota; class Agaricomycetes; order Cantharellales; family Hydnaceae; genus Hydnum; species Hydnum rufescens. Next base: position 626,699 of record MU128910.1, read on the forward strand.
GCCTGAGAATAGGGGATCAATTCATTTATGCCTCCTCAAGGTTTTACATCCCTGGCACCAATACACCGGAAAATATAGTTGGTCACTTGCCTGTTGGGTTTGCCTCATTTCTCTTTTTTCAGTGAGATGAGGTGGGCCATGATGGATGACTGGGTAGGAGTCTGGACATGCTTATGATTTGACTTCTTGTTTCTTTCTTTCTTTGGCCCTGATATCTGTGCTGAGTTTTCTCTGTAGATTTTAAAGTTGTTATATATTCTGGCTTCTCTGTAAGTGGAGTTGGGCCTATCTATTTAGGGCCGGCTTTATATTTAGTCTTAGGATGGCATTGATCATGGTGCCTCATTAGCCATCAGTCATCCAGGATACTCAGGCCTGCTGTATCAGGGAGCTCCAAGCCTGTCACCCCCTGTGATGTTCTGTCAAGACATCTGAGTACTTCTGGATTCTGTGATGCTTTCCATAAAATGCAAATTTAGATCAGTCTGGCATTGGTCTCAAAATATGTGCCACTTTGACAGATGGGATCAGTCAGAAAGGTCATGTCACTGATTAGGGTTAGGTTTTAGTTGCTCGGATTTCATGAACCCATTCCAGCTTTTCATGTTGGGCCCAGGATCAGGGCTACCCAGTTATGGGTGGTTGACTCTAGACCTCATGAACATAATGAAGGCTGGAACAGAAATTAATAACACCAATGTCCACCTTTGTGGTGGTGTTAGTTGCATTTAGTTTTGGATTTCTCTTTAATTTCTGTTCTAGCACTAAGTACACCCTTCAGACTGTAGAGTTAATCATCATATGACTGGGGAGCAGTCTGGCATATATAATATTAAAAATGCATTGGCTGTGTTGCAAAACTACATGACCTATGTCTGCCATGGGTGTCAGGAAAGCTTGAAGAGCCCCTGAGCTCAATTGGTGCCTTGATGCACAGTTCCTCAAACAAAAGTGGCCCTTCAACAGGTCATTTCAAATTGGACTTATCCTGAGCCAGCCAACTATGGCCACAACATTTATTTACCTACCAAACCAATGTCTACTCATCAAATGCCTTGTGGCAAGATATGAGTCCAGGTTATGTAAAAGGGGATCACCCTAGTGTAATGAAGTGCTCCTAATTCTGGAAGGGGACTTGTGTCATACTTGGACAAAGTGGAGTCAACAGGGGAGGGAGCAGCAATAAGGGAAAGAGGAGGGAAAGGTGTAATAACACCACCCTTAGCACTGGCCTTGCTCTGAGTGCAGGGGAAAAGGTTGTGAGGGAGTGGAGGTCATGATGAAAGACATAAGGCACAATAGAGGTCCTCAGGGAGAAGTAGTATGACTCTAGGTCAAGTCAAGGAAGGATGAGACAAACTGGAAATGTAGTGGTCTAGTGTTGTAAGAGAGTAATGGCCTGTAGTGCTATGTCAATTGTGTCAATATCCATGTATTATGTAATCAAAGGTTCCAGCTACTTGGAGTCTGGGTGAGAGGTTGTATCAGGTCACTATGCCTGCATTGGATATGCAGTATTTACCAGATTGCTATGCCTGGGTTTACATTCAGATTCAGATACAAGTGAGCTTTAACTATAGTGGGCTATTCTACAACTAGTGGGACTACACACATTCTGTTCACTAGCTGGTCCACACCAGAGGTACTTAATTGCACTGGCAAGGTGAATTTACAAGGCTTGATACCAGGGAACAGTCAATCACTATGATTCAGAGGAAGCTATCTATGAAACAAACTTCTACTAGCTAGTCTTAGTGTTGGATTTGTTCTTCTCCCATGCCATATTGCAGGGATATTTATACCTTTAAGGACCCATTCTAGAACATTCTATCATCCCCCTATCTAACTTCCTTACTATTCTAGAGGTTTCTATCAAGATCTAACATTCCATCCCTTGTTCTTTCCAGGACCTTCTCTGCTTTTCTGGTCATGTGATTCTTTTCACAGCTGCATTTCCTAGACCCCTAAATGTGTAAATCAGATCTTCTTTTACTTTATCCTTCTACAGACAGGCCAAGCAAATAGCAATATAGAAGAGAGGACAGAGACAGGTTTCACAGTTTCTCACTAGGTGATGAAGATCTGGGCAAAGGTTAACTATTGATTCCATGGAATCTGCCATATGTACATGACTTTTTGAGTCCAAACTCAATTATGTAATGCACTATATTACAATAGCCCCTATTTAACATGTGACTAGTCCATGAGTTGGATCCAATGGCTTAGGTGATCTTGTTTACATAATTCAGACTCATAAATCATCATTGCCTTTGGACAATGTGCAAATGGATTGAGTATCAAATGAACAGGGCAAGTTGAATTTCCCTAGCCACAATTGGCTGAGCTTGAAGTAAATACAATTTCAGGTGGTCTATTGAAGACTTGGGGATGGACAAATAATTGTCTCATGTACAAGGTGGAGGAAAAACAAATAAGGCATGGTCTTGGAGAATTGAAATCCATATTGTATGACAATCAAAGGAATGGAATTGAATATTATGGATTCATTTGAGGAGGTAGTTGGGTCTTGGTGTGGAATGTACATGGTAGGGGTTTATCCCTCCAACAATGTAACCAGTGTCAAGTACAAAGGAGTAACCCCTAAGATGATTGATGAGGGAGTTCACAGCACAAGGATTACATAAGGTCATCAAGGACAAGTATATGGGAGAAGCAGAGCAAGGAGGATTGATTTCTCAATGAGACTTAATACAAGGGTATGAGAAGGATGAGAAGGTCAACCAAATGCCAAATATTCTTGATCTTCTAAAGAGGCAAGAATACAAGAGGCAGCTACTTATATACTAAGGATTGAGGAGGAGTTACTGAGGTGATTACTAAGAAGGGTCAAGGTGAATACATGGTGTGAGGGTGAGTGGTCATGTGATGAGGTTATGAGTACAACTCATAACACAGTGAAATAACAGAAAATTGAGCTTCATGCATAGCTATAGCACTCCACAGTGCAATAGGCACATTACTGAACCCTGTTGGTAAAATCTCTCCCTCAAGTTTTGGTCATTTTGGGGATGTTGATTAGATTTGAAAACATTTTCAGATTTTATGTTTAAGTTCTGCTGGAATTGGTGTTTCTGTAATTCCTGGCCTACCATTTTCAGAGTAAGGATGGCTGGGGTGTGTGAGGAGACACATTAGGCACTTGATGTTAGGGGTCATTTGTAGTACAAGGAAGTGATTAGGTAATCAATGTCATGTACAAAGGAGTAGCCCCTAAGATGATTGATGAGAGAGCTTGCAGTGCAAGGATTATGTAATGTCATGGAAGATGAGTATGTAAGAGGAGTGAAGCAGAGAAGGCTGATTCCCAGGGAGGCTCAATACAAGAGAGGAATGGACAAGATGAGAAGAGAGGCAATCAATGACATCTATTCTCAATATTCTAAGGGATTGAGAATACAGGAGTAGCTACTTGTATACTAGAGCTAGGAGTATTGCTAATGGGATTTATTAAGGAGGCTGACTGGTAAGCAGCAAGAGGGGATTGACAATGGTAAGTAATCTGGGTGGCAAGGAAGAGTGGTCACATGATGAGGTTATAAGTACAACTCATAACACTTGAGCAAGGTCATGGAAATATCAGATGAGAGGTTGACTCTTGTTATGAGTTGTACTTATTGTAACGAAGTGCCTCCTGGATTCAGGAGGGCACTCGTTGTCATACTTGGACAAAGCAGAGTCGACAGGTTGGGAGCCAGATGGGAGGGAATAAAGGGGAGGTGAGAAGAGGTAATCACACCACCCTTAGCACTGGCTTTGGGTGGAGGAGCTGCACACAGGGCTAAGCACTGGATTTGCCCTGAGCACAGGAGAAAAGGTTGTGGATGGAATGGGAGGATGATGAAAGATAGTGAAGTAGTGACTGGCCAAGTGGCACAGTCACTACCTAAGGAGAGAGCAGGGGTCAGTGAGAGGGGAGGGCTGTCCTACTCACTGTCCTAGGAGTTGTGTGGGAGCCCAACTACCAGGAAGCCCAGACAGTGTAGAAGTACAAGCATATCTGGGTCAAAGAAATGCTTTTTAGGCTATTTCAGCTCTAAGTCTTACCAGGCAGCCACACTAGTAAAGCCAGGCGACCTAGACATGTAATTAGGTAACCTGGTAAGGCTAGCCTTGGGACTTAAGAATCCTTTTGATCCATAAATGGTAGTCAATATTGAGGGAAACATTAAGGGCCATAGCAACCCTAAATTAGACCTCATAAAGGCGCCATAGCAACACCATTAGGAGATGCTGTGCTCTTCTAGAACATGGACTCCCCCTTCTAGAACCATTGCTATGCTACACCCTTCTAGAATGTGTGAGTCATAAGATATTTTAGGGTAGAACAATAAGTCCATTTAGGAACAATAAGGCATATGAGTCATAGATGAGTCATAGGTTATTTTAGGATAGAGCAAAAGGTTCATTTCCCATCCTTCTATAACTAGACAGGGGAATGCTTCATAATAGGGGCTCTCTGACAGGCATAAAAGGAGGGGAATCTTAGTAGAAAGACAAGAAATTCAGAGGTAGCCCCCAGCAATCTCTCTATTCTTCACACACCAGAAGAAATCTGGAGGTAGCTCCCTAGCAATCCCTCTTTTCTTCACACATACAGATCACCTTAGCCACACTAGACTAAGTTCTACAGTAGAAAAGGAGAAACCTGACTTCACAAGTATTGGAAGACCAAGCCCTCAATAGCTTAAGCCTAGCATAATAAGTCTAGCACAGCTTATCAAAGGAAGATCTTCAGTACACTTGGAGAGGATTTAAGGCCCTTAGTAACCTGTAACAAGTCTTACCTAAGTTCTTGATCGACTTCACACCCTTCTCATGCTTTAGCCCTTATTCACCAACCTTTCAACCTTTCATCTCTTTCATCCAAACCCTCCACACACTCTCTCTACCCCTATATCCAGCCCTTGATTCTTACACCTATCTCAGTAATAAGAACCAGTTCCTTGTTGTTTACTAAAGACTAAGTCTAGACTCTGTCATTTGACTTGCTCTTGTTTTCTTCTGAACATCGGCAGAAAACCCCTACAGACAGAAGACTGGGGCTAGCTATTAATGGCTGCTAGGGGCCAACAGGACAGCCAGATAGAAGAAGCAGAGACTGAGACAAGGGTTCACGGTTTCTCACTGAGTGACAAAGATCCGGTGTGGAAGATAAAAACATCCAGTATCAGAAAATGCGAATATCCATTGATCCCAGCCATTGGAATGATCATGTGACCTATTACGAAATCAATTACGGCTATGTGCAGAAATTGAATTCATTCTATAACTCCGTCAGTTTTGATCGGAGAGGTACACCCATATAACTCTCGGAAAGCCACGATTCATACCTTTCGAATGGTACCAAACACAAGTCGAACAGACCAGAAATGCACTCTCCAGACCAATATTACTGTCAAAATTCGGGAGTTTCAGTAAAAAAACGAATTTCTCCGTCAGTTCGCATTCAATCCTCTCGGAACAACCGCGCCTGGAAAGATATAAAAAATCCACATCCAACGGTACTGAGCACGCAAAGAACAGATCAAAACTGAACTCTACAGAACGATATTACTATCAGAATCAACACCCATAAGTAAAAAACGAATTTCTCTGTCAGTTTACACCGGATCTGCTCGAAACCACCGCGCCCAGAAAGCTGTTAAAAATCCGCATCGAATGATACCAAGAACGTTTATTACGGATGCAAACTGTTGTTTCTGCATCGAATCCCATCCCATGCACTTGTCCCCATTATCAACCAGCAACAAAAACATCTTAACCACTGGACTACAAACAAATTAATCTCCAAGAACTCGGAAATATCCTTTGATTTCATCTCCCATTGCCACAAATAACTTCTAGAACCTCACAGATAAGAAAGATAACACCCCCATGACTACCCTTTTGTTCTGTTTATGAATGACTCACCTTCCTTGCAACCGCTTTATGAAAGATAACACCTTCTTAGCAACCCTTTTGTTCTGTTTATGAATGACTCACCTATCTTGCAACCACTTTATGAATGACTCACCTATCATGCAACCACCTTATGAATGACTCACCCTCCTTGACAACCCTATTGTTTTCACATATGACTCACCTAGGAGTGAGTCATATTCTTTAAACACAGCCACCTTCAGAAAGGTATAAAAGCTGGTAGATTTTCCTGTATCCCCCCATCATCTTCTCACTACTGGAATATACTACTGTCTACAAATCTGCTTGCATCTGAAGAGAGTACTGATCTAAAAGCCATCTGGAGCTAAGTCATATACAAGGTTGTTAAGACTAAGTCACTGGAAGCCCTCTACATGAAATACTGAGCCAAGGATAGTTGCAGGACCTAAGGTTAGAGTTGCTGGACATCCAAGGAAAGCTTAAACTAGTCTAGAGCCCTCTTTAGAATCCCCATTTTGACCAGGAGGACACAAATAGGTACACACAAATAGCAGTAAACAGTTCAATACAACACGTATAAGCCTTCCATAAGCATCCCATGATATATCATTGACTATAGCTAGTCCATACCATCGCCTTACCATCACTGAATACCATACACAACTTGTTAGAGAGTGATCAACCATCAGAGCGAACCAGCCCATTGAATAAAAACAGAAATACAGTCTCCCATCTACACACTGGCTGAACCAGAGTTTGATTTGACAGTCATTGGAGCTCCCAATCCTTCTTCTATACTGGGCAAAAGTTACTTATTCCATCTCAGCATCTGCCATATATACATGACTTTTGAGTCCGAACTCCCTTATGTAATACACTATATTACACTTATAACCTCATCATGTGACCACTCATCCTTGTGCCATGTACTCACCTCCACCCTTCTTAATAATTACCTTAGTAATCTCCTCAAGCCATAGTATATAATTAGATACCTCTTGTATTCTTGCCTCTTTAGAAGATTGAGGATATATGTCATTTGGTTGACTTTCTCATTCCCTCATATTGAGTCTCATTGAGAAATCAGTCCTCCCTGCTCCACTCCTCTTGCATACTCATCTTTCACAACCTTATGTAATCCTCATGCCACAAACTCCCTCATCAATCATATTTAGGGGTTACTCCTTCATACTTGACACTGGTTACACGATCATTTCCTTGTACTATAAACAACCCCTAGCAACTCTATGCTATCATTATTGTACATATAAGTACACAAAAAAGGATTCAAGTTGACTCAGAGTCAAGTCAAGTCTCTCAGAAGTCCTGTGGGGTCCCCTGAAGTCAAGTCTAAGCCATGCCAAGCTGAGTCACAGCAACACTAGTGCCAGCTACTTTGCCCACTTAATTAACATCACTGTTCAGCATGTCCTCTCAGTCTTAAAGATTCCACCTCATGGCAATGTTATGGCTTGAGTCCATACACTTGTCAATGCCATCCAGTCATCTGGTGATCAATATGTTGCATTTATGGATATCATACACAAAGGGAATGCTGTGGGAGATTTAACCCCAAGTCCCTGAAGTAGAATTACTTCAGGAAGTAGAGACACAATGGGATTCTGCTCATGAGATGTTGCAGACCATTCTGCCCACATGAAAAGTAAGTCCTTACAAACAAGATCCACTTTTGTCTGTGCTGATTTCTTCAAATGCTATCCAGGTGATGTCCCTGAAGCACAAATACTACAAACTCCAAAGCAAGAACTTGACCAAGACTCAATAGGGGTGTTCACACTGGCAGAAGTTAAACTAAAAGTGAGACACAAGTGCCAGAGAAGTGGAGGGACTTTTGGCCTCAACTTCTGCTTCACTTTTACATGACTTTTGCTTTTTCCAAAGGGTGTTCACACAGAATAACAAAACTGGGATCAAAAGTGAGGTTGAAAATGTGACTTTTAGAATTTGCATGACCTCTAGAGCCATTTCACAGAATTGAGCAAAAGTGGCACTTTTGCTTCACTTTTGCCAAGCCTTTCCCACTTTTGCTTCACTTTCATTTTTCACTTTTACTCCACTTTTGCCAGCATGAACACCCCTAATGGGCTGTTGTGCAGAAAGTGTACAACATCTTGGATGTAAGTTTAGGCCACCCATACCTCTCCAAGCTGTGAATTGACCACCATCTCAATAGTACCCACACTCAGTCCAACACTTAATGGCAGGTGAGGTGGCCCCAATCCTCAGCAGAACTCTACCCACTTTCCAGTCCCTTCAAGATTGGTGGCAGGAACACATGATTTCAAATCCAGACATGTTGCCCTATGTATTCAAAGGAATGGCATGGCTAAACAAATACCATGAGAAGACATGGAAGACTGACACTTATGTGATCACAACAGCCCACTCAATTCTGCTCACCTTACCTCAACTTCTTTTATTTTTAACTTTTGTTGGCATGTGAAATAAAAAGTTGAGCCACTTTGGTGAGATGAACTTTTCATGTCTCACCTCAATGACTAATCTTCCAGCATCCAGCCCCCTGAAACTCTGAATAGATTTGCATTATGGATCCAGGTCCCATGATACTAGGGGCTGACAGATCAGTTGGAAGTGGAATACCCAATACTCATTTCTAGACCTCAACTTTTCTAGTTTTAGGCCTGGTAAATCTTATAGCCATGCCAAGACTTGCAACAAATGTGATTTGTTGAGGTGAGGTGAGCAGAATTGAGCAGGGCTAATGGGTGAGTACCTGTCAGGACCAAATTGACATTTGCTTCTGCCTGAGGACTTACCCATCAGAGTATCATTCTTCATTGACTCTATCATATGGTGCCTACTTCTTCAAATGCTCTTGTCTCCTCTCTCCCTCCATTCAGTAAGGGGGTTATTGTCATCCTTGCCATTATTGGCATTTTTCTTATTATTATTGCCCTTGTTCTATCAGGCCTCGACCAGTGGGCTATGGGCTGGGTAGTCAACCAGTGGCAACATTGGCACCCTTGTCAGCACCTGTTGTTCCCTTGCTCCCCACATGAGTCCATGGAGTTGCCAATCCAGACTCCCCCTCCTCCTCTGCCCCAGTCCCTGAATCCACACCACCTATCCCAATCCCTACTCCATCAGCATCATCATGGTCCTTTGACACTTTGGACACCTTTGGAGTACCCAGGCATTGTTGGAGGGATAAACCCCACCACATAGAATTCACATTACCACCCAACTACCTCCTCAAATGAATCCAATATATTCAATTCCAACTCCTCCATTTCTTGTCATTCCTTTTATTCTTAAATAGCACAGATTCCCTTCTTTCAAAACTGTGGCCTACTTGCTTCTCCTCCACCTTGTATATGAGACAATTATTTGTCCACCTCCAGGTCTTCAACAGACCACCTGATTTTGTATTTACCTTGAGTCCAGCCAATTTGTTAAGGGTCATTCCTAGTACAGGAGAGTGATTATGTAATCAGGCCAAGTAGGAACAGGAAGCCCTTAATATATCTGACAAGTGGATTCGCGAAGTGAAGGATTACATAATGTCATGGAGGACAAGAACGCAGAGATCAGGGCAAAAGAACTGAATTCCCAAGAGACTTGAGACAAGAGAGAATGGATGAAGAGAGAGTCAGGTATGGACATATATTCTTGATCTTTCTAAGGAGCTAGAGTACTAGAGATAGCTACTTATATAGAGATCAAGGACAATAAGGGAGGAAATACAATAAGATGAGGGGATGAGGTCACGTGATGGGGTTATGTAAGAGGTTGCGAGTACGACTCGTAACACAATTGTGGCTTTGGCAATTCAACTTGCCCACTTCATTGATGCTCAATCCAGTCTTCTATGCCATTGCCTCAAGGGCGATATACAAGTCCCAATTATATAATCAAGATTGCCTAATCCTTTGGATCCAACTTGCAGATTAGTCACATGTTAAATAGGGGCTATTCCCATACTCTCAAGGAGTATTTCGCGAATATCTCCCTCATTTTTGGTCGGATCAACTCGGAAAAATAGCGCTCAGAAAGCTACGATCAATACCTATTTAACGGTACCACACATGCGTTTATCGGATGCGAACTGCATCCTCCAGGTCGATTTTACCTCATGCTCCACACTATCCTTCAGTATTTCGTGAATATCTCCACCAGTTTTGATCCTATTCATTATTAACGACCACCCCTGGAAAGATGCTGAAAATCCGCATCGAATGGTACCAAGGTAAAAACGAGCGGATTAGAACTCGGCTTTCTGTAATTTAGTCTCCCCATGTCTCATTTCACTTTTACCTCCGCTTTTCTGATTAATAAAGGCAATTATGGTTCAGGAACCCTATGTCAGATGGAGGGTACGTCTAGGGCAACCAGCCCCACCTTTCCCCAAGGGATTCTGTTCAGTAGGAGAGGAGGAATACCTTGGTTAAGCCATATTCCCCTATTCTGACTTGTTAATTGAATATCTCCTTCAGTTTTGAAGCTTTTGACTTTATTCCTTTTCATCATTTTTGCCTTAACCCCACCTTTCCGCTGGTTACCATAGAATTTTTCTGTGATGTATATTAAGTGCAGGAGATGCGAATTTCCATTATCTTTTCCCTCACCCCCAGTTGAGAGGGGCCAGTTTGGGTGAGGAAAGGATAAAGAGCGGGAATGAGTTAAGTGGAAGGATATGGATCCAGAGGGAGTGTAAAGGCCACTAGCAGCAAAGATATCCAGATGCCCTATCTGAGAGGTTCAAGAAAAAATCCAGGAATCTCTCAAGACGAGGCAGTTTGGGTTTGTGCAATGCTGGTCGGGACAACTTGGATCGAGATTGTTAAGTTCTGCAAACGAGAGTAGACTGCGCTTGGAGCACCACTTCCCACCTCTCTATCTGAGATGTTCAAGAGTAACCAGGAACCTCTCGTAACCGAGTGGTATGGATAATGCAACATATGGGTAGCCAAAAAAGCCGGAACCTTGCCGTGTCACTCAACATCAATTTAGCACATCTATAATAGGCAATATTATTTATCGATGCTACATAGATACTACAGGCAACAAATTGAACAAACACAGCAGGGTGAAATAATAGAGAGGGAGGGACATGACGAGAAGGAGAGAAGAGCAACATGAAATGAGGAGTGATCGGGATGAAGGAGGAGTGTAACAGAAATGAAGAGAGGTGAAGGGCACAGAAACCGGGTGGACACTATCGTGGCCACTGAACATGGTGTACCGGCCTTTAAAAGAGGGTGGGGTGTGGAGAGGATGAGTCCATTCAATGAACCGAACTTGGGAGTCGAGGAATCCAAAGGCTTCCATTACAGCATGGACAGGAGGGTCGGGATACGATATGGCTTGATCGCCTGCGGCTGCAGCAGTTTTTGCCATTGTCCAAGCTCATGAACCAGAACATCATACGGTCCATGAGTGATATAAAGCGGCACCAGAATGCCCAAAAGATTCTGGTTGCACTGATCCGTGTGAGCACTCACGGATATCTTCAAGTGGCACCGTTGTTTGGAGGATAAATCCCCACTACGTGAAAACCCTATTCCGAGGACGATTTTCCAAAATAAATGAACATTTATCCATGTCAATCCGGATGTCAATTCCCACGTCTCATTCTTTGAGAACAAGCCTGAATCCATACATCTAAAACCCACGAATCTGTGCCATCCTTCAATTGTAAACACGAGCCATTATTTGTTCGTCCGCAGCACTTCAACAGCCACCCCAAATTCCACTATTTATGCCGCTACTCAATGTTTCTTCTCAGTCTCTTGATGCCACTTTGAAAGACCCCTCGCATCCAACCGTTGAGCGAGAACTTTGACAAACAAGTCATCAAGTGTCTTCTTGAGATTGAATTCTTCCTCGGCTAGTCGCTGTATTTCAGGGGAACTACAGAGTATTGCATTTTGCGCATGCGCAGCGTAGGCATCGGCACGACCACAAACAATGAATGAGATAGAGTGGACATTGAAAGTCCCCATGTGTGACATCTCACCCATGAGGTTCTTCTTCTTCCGAAGAGATAAATTTGGCAAGTTTGGAGCCGTTGTAAGTGCGACATCATTGTCGACCTTTGAGCGTCGGCAAGCGTGCAGAGTTCCTCTTGCCAAGCCTCTAGACCTTCAGGATCATCCTCATATTGCCCCTTCTCCTTTGCATATTCAGCAGAGAGCTCAGCCTGCGAAACTAACAAAGACAGGGAGGACTGTTACTAGATACTCTCACGGATTTGGTTAAGAATTGGGTATTTACGTTGCGGAAGCCCAGCTAATTTACGTCTTCGTGCATACCCATTAAAAGGGTTGGGCAAGCGCTTTGCGTGTATGGTACCTTCAAGGTTTGCAAGACGACGAACCGTGGCAAGCGGGCGATTGTATTTTTCTGCTGTGACCACCAGAGTGCGATCAAAGGCGTCCGTTATGGCCCGTACCTCCTCCAGTAGCTCCACAGGCAGTGGTCCTGTTTTGTATTGCTTCGTACGAGGGTTATTGTCAGCACTGCCTGCCTGCGACTCGTGGAGGATGTCATCATCTTCCTCTTCCTCATCGAAATCATCATCCAGATCGGTGTCGGCGTCGGGACGGTTGTGGGAGACATTCGGCTCATTCTCGAAAGCCCTAGGCACCATCTGGTCATATCTGACTTCAAATGGGACTTCAATAGTGCCGGCGGGCTTCCTAGAGTGTAGGCCATGAGATAATGATGGCGGGGGCTCCCTCACTGTTGCTGCTGGCTTCGATGGCGGACAGAGTGATGCGGGTGTGGCTATAAGAGGAGGGATTGGTGACTTCACAGCCGAGCGAGAACTTTGCATGGCGGATTTCCGTTCCACAGACCCAGATGCAGGAGACTGTCCACTGGAAAGAGAGAACAATTAGATACGATGGATTCAAAAACAGATGAATGAATAAACATACTCTATGGTGCGTGCAAGGGCCTTCCGCAACTTCAAGATCTTGACCTCAAACTGTTCCAGATTGAGACCACGAGTCTCAGCAAAGAACGAAAGTCCCTCAATAATGCCCAGAGCACCACAACAACCCCGCCTCATCTCCTCGGCAAGACGGGAAACTGATACCCCTTGGAAAATGTGATTGAGGGTGCGATCAATGTACTCGCAATCCTCACTGGGGTCCTTCCCGCCATCAGGCAAAGCCAATAAGATGGCGTGAACATCGGTGGCATCCCATACATGTAAGAAGTCCCCAGGACACGCCTCAGGAATGCTGGGAGGCAAACGAAGTGCTAACTCTCGTGCCTCATTAAGTAACTTGAGAGGATCATTGATTTTCCGCACTTCATCGAGTAGTTGGCTTGGCGTGTCAGATTGTGGTGAAGGAGGGGCGTCGTCCGATGAAATGTCGAAGACTGGAGACCGGAGGCGCATGGGTGGGACCTCGCCAGAAGTATTGAGCATGGAAACCAGCGCGTCCTCAGACTCAAAACCCTCAAAGGCCTGAGATTGGTAATTGTTGCTGAAATTGGTGGTGTTGGAGGGAGAACCATACGCAACATCGTTATCTGCATGCAGCTGGCTCCCGCTCGTGAATATTTGAGATCGGGACAAAGGCTTCTGCTTAGAGGGAACTGATGGCTGAGGTTGCATCTCGACATATGCACGATTGGTCTGGGAAGTAGAAGGCGCTGAGGTGGAGGCGGAGGCGGTGATGCGAACATTGCCTTTGCGTCGTTTGACACCTGGAGGTCCAGACTTCTGGGTCTGCAAGGCGTAGCATGTCAGAACAAAATCGTGATAGGGAATCACTGAAACTTACGGTATTTGGCAACTCATCCTCATCTGAGGGCTGTTCATCAGATCCGTTGCGAATAGCCTTGCGTTTTCTGGCTCAGGTTTTCGAACGTATCTGTTTTGAGAAGCTGGAAGCCTGTACCAAGCAACACATAAGAAAGGATTGCCAATGACATGGGCAGATTAGCTGACATACTTTCTCAGGTACCTCGCTCCCATCTGAGGATTCCTCCACCTCCGCGGACTCCTTGGCAACCTTGCGGCTTGTGAAGCGGGATTTTTGGTACGTTTTTGGCTTTTTAGCATTTGCTGAGGGTAGCGAAGAATGGCCGAGTGTAGATGACATTGTGAATCAGTACTCTAGCCGAGTCATTCAAGAATGGCTTCAGGAACTTCTCAGGCTCGAATACACGATACAATGGGTTGCTGGCAGGTGTGTATGTTTTGGTTCTTTGGTGTATTTTTTTTTTTTCTTTTTTTTTTTTTTTTTTTGTTTTTTTGTTTGTTTAGGCCGGCTTAGATTAGAGTTGTGTGTGTGTCTAGTGTTTCGTCGACAATATGTTTAGGGCCGGCATGGATTAATTGGGTTTTATTTTATTTTTTGTTCTTGTTCTTGTCTTTTCCTTTCTTCACCCTGTAATGCATGTGTACATAGATGTGGGAGTTGGAATGAAGACAGCTACGGCCATAGGACTCTGAAAGCACCGCATCCCGTCTGATCTGCGCAGTTAAGCAGAGTGCCGCCTAGTTAGTACCACGGTGGGGGACCCTCCTTGCCTTGTGACTTTGGCTTAAAGCTTTCTCATATTGAGTCCTCTTAGCAATCAGTCAGCTCACTCCTATTCCTCCTTCTCTGCACTTATGTAACTT
>MU128910.1:641247-756901 GCA_014904985.1 Hydnum rufescens UP504
TGTGCTTCCTGGTTTTACTCTTGAACATCTCAGATAGAGAGGTGGGAAGTGGTGCTCCGAGCGCAGTCTACTCTCGTTTTGCAGAACTTAACAATCTCGATCAAGTTGTCCTGACCAGCATTGCACAACCCAAACTGCCTCGTCTTGAGAGGTTCCTGGATTTTTTCTTGAACCTCTCAGATAGGGCATCTGGATATCTTTGCTGCTAGTGGCCTTTACACTCCCTCTGGATCCATATCCTTTCCACTTAACTCGATTCCCACTCTTTATCCTTTCCTCACCCTAGGCTATTGCACAGGGTCCCCGCGGGGGAATTTAGGACCTCCCGCCCCGCGGGGTTGAAAACCCGCCCCCGTGACTCATGGGTGTAAAAGCCGCGGGATACAAGAAGGGGTTGAAAAACCCGGGGGGACCCCGCGGGAACCCTGCAGGACAATGATCACAGTATTGATACCAGAGAATGACTGTAATTTGCTTGGGTGTGGTCCCTCAAGTTCCTTGTGCAATGTAGCAAGAGGGAGTGGCTGGAGGGAGAGGAGAGGAGTTGTGAGAGGGAATTACTTAGGAAGGATCAGGTCCTTGAATGAGATTGGCTGCCGACTCTCCACAGAGCCAGTGATTCAAAACTAATGACACTAAGTACTTAGGTGGGAAGGGGCCAAAGGGCTCATACATTGGGACAGTCAGGGTGTTCATCTTCCACTAATCTCACCATCCACATCTTCATCCTCAACCATAATCCAGAGATTCCAGGGCACCATGAATGTCTTGATCCTTTCAAAAGTCGGGTGATCATCAGATTAATACACAGTAAAGACCTTGTGATGGGTTGAACATGGGCTTGAAGACTTCAGGGCAGATGTCACTATTTACAGAGTTGTGGGATAATGGATACATGGAGTTCAAACTGATTGGATAACGCGGAAACACGGAGGGGCTGATTGCCACACACCCGCTTCGGTGGGTGTGTGGCTCCGTATTTGAGGTCGCCTCGTTGTATTGGTTGCGAATAGTCGAGAGTTAGGGTCTTGGGTGGCTGCGCGCATGCCTGTATTTCGCCCGGGCCTTGCCCGTGGATTCTTTGGACGGGGGTTTTGCGGAGTGAGAAAATCTAGAATAGTGCGTATGTTAGTTTTAAAAAAATAACAAAAGCAACGCCAAAAGAGCAGCCGGGGCTGCTCTTTTGGTGTCGTTGTACACCCCGTAATAAAAAACACATACCTAATATTGCCACACACCCACTGAAGCGGGTGTGTGGCACCGTACTTGTTTCGTCGTCGTATGGGTTGTGGGTACTCGAGAGTCGGGGTCTTGGGTGGCTGTGCACTCCTGTGTTTCGTGGTGCGTTGTCTGTGCATTCTCCGGGTTGGGTTTCGCGGAGGGAGAAAGAATTAAATACGTTAGTAAAAAAAAAACACAAGCAACACCAAAAGAGCAGCTGGTGCTGCTCTTTTGGCGTTGTAATACACCCCATAATTTTAAACAACGGACCTAATACACCCACCGAAGTGGGTGTGGCGCCGTACTTGATTCGTCGTTGTAGGGGTTGGGGATACGTGAGGGTTGAGGTCCTGGGTGGCTGCGCGCACGCCCGTATTTCGCCCGGGCCTTGTCCGCGGATTCTTTGGATGGGGGTTTCGTGGAGTGAGAAAACCTAGAATAGCGCGTATGTTAGTTTAAAAAAAAAAACAAAAGCAACGCCAAAAGAGCAGCCGGGCTGCTCTTTTGGCGTCGTCGTACACCCCATAATAAAAAACACATACCTAATATTGCCACACACCCGCTTTGGCGGGTGTGTGGCGCTGTACTCATTTCGTCATCATATGGGTTGTGGGCACTCGAGAGTCAGGGTCTTGGGTGGCTGCGCACTCCTGTATTTCATGGTGCATTGTCTGTGCATTCTCCGGATCGGGTTTTGCGGAGGGAGAAAGAACCTAGAATAATTAAATATGTTAGTAAAAAAAAAAATACCATAAGCAATGCCAAAAGAGCAGCTGGTGCTGCTCTTTTGGCATCGTAATACACCCCGTAATTTAAAAAAACTGACCTAATACACCCACCGAAGTGGGTGTGGCACCGTACTTGATTCGTCGTTGTAGGGGTTGAGGATACGCGAAGGTTGAGGTCTTGGGTGGCTGCGCGCACCCCCGTATTTCACCCTCGGCGCATAATTCGACTGGGGTTTCGCGGAGGGAGAAAGGATCTAGAATAACAAATTTGTTAGTAAAAAAAAACAACACAAGCAATGCCAAAAGAGCAGCTGTTGCTGCTCTTTTGGCGTCGCCGTACACCCCAGATAGAAAACTTACCTAATAGTGCCACACACCCGCTGCGGCGGGTGTGTGGCACCATCTCGTGCTTGCTTCAGCTTAGTAGAGTAGAATCGGACGAGATTCAACGCTGGCGATTGCCGGTCTCAAAAAAGTGCCCAAGTAGGGGCAGTACAAGGCTCATATAAATAGATAATAGATACCTACACATAGAATACTAAATAATACATATTTAGTATTATTCTATGTGTATCTATTATCTATTTATATGAGCCTTGTACTGCCCCTACTTGGGCGCTTTTTTGAGGCCGCAATCGCCGGCGTTGAATCTCGTCTGATTCTACTCTACTAAGGCCACCTGAAGCAAGCACGAGATGGTGCCACACACCCACCGCAGCGGGTGTGTGGCACTATTAGGTAAGTTTTTTATCTGGGGTGTACGGCGACGCCAAAAGAGCAGCAACAGCTGCTCTTTTGGCATTGCTTGTGTTGTTTTTTTTTTACTAACAAATTTGTTATTCTAGATCCTTTCTCCCTCCGCGAAACCCCAGTCGAATTATGTGCCGAGGGTGAAATACGGGGCGCGCGCAGCCACCCAAGACCTCAACCTTCGCGTATCCTCAACCCTACAACGACGAATCAAGTACGGCGCCACACCCACTTCGGTGGGTGTATTAGGTCAGTTTTTTTAAATTACGGGGTGTATTACGACGCCAAAAGAGCAGCACCAGCTGCTCTTTTGGCATTGCTTATGGTATTTTTTTTACTAACATATTTAATTATTCTAGGTTCTTTCTCCCTCCGCGAAACCCGATCCGGAGAATGCACAGACAATGCACCACGAAATACAGGAGTGCGCAGCCACCCAAGACCCCGACTCTCGAGTGCCCACAACCCATACGACGACGAAACGAGTACGGTGCCACACACCCGCTTTGGCGGGTATGTGGCAATATTAGGTATGTGTTTTTTTATTATGGGGTGTACGACAATGCCAAAAGAGCAGCCCCGGCTGCTCTTTTGGTGTTGCTTTTATTTTTTTTTTTAAACTAACATACGCGCTATTCTAGGTTTTTCTCACTCTGCGAAACCCTCATCCAAAGAATCCGCGGACAAGGCTCGGGCGAAATACGGGCGTGTGCGCAGCCACCCAGGACCTCAACCCTCGCGTATCCCCAACCCCTACAATGACAAATCAAGTACGGCGCCACACACCCACTTCGGTGGGTGTATTAGGTCCATTTTTTAAAATTATGGGGTGTATTACAACGCCAAAAGAGCAGCACCAGCTGCTCTTTTGGCGTTGCTTGTGTTATTTTTTTTTACTAATGTATTTAATTACTCTAGGTTCTTTCTCCCTCCACGAAACCCAACCCGGAGAATGCACAGACAACGCACCACGAAACACAGGAGTGCGCAGCCACCCAAGACCCCGACTCTCGAGTACCCACAACCCATACGATGGCGAAACAAGTACGGTGCCACACACCCACTTCGGCGGTGTGTGGCAATATTAGGTATGTGTTTTTTATTACGGGGTGTACAATGACACCAAAAGAGCAGCCCCAGCTGCTCTTTTGGTGTTGCTTTTGTTATTTTTTTAAAACTAACATACGCACTATTCTAGATTTTCTCACTCCGCAAAACCCCCATCCAAAGAATCCACGGCAAGGCCCGCAAATACAGGCATGCATGCAGCCACCCAAGACCTAACTCTCGGACTATTCGCAACCAATACAATGAGGCGGCCTCAATACGAGCCACACACCCGAAGCGGGTGTGTGGCAATATTAGGTGTGTGTTTGGTTTTTATACAGTGTGTACCATGGTGCCAAAAGAGCAGCACTAGCTGCTCTTTTGGCATTGCTTGTGTTCTTTTTTACTAACCTATTTATTATTATAGGTCCTCTCTCCCTCTGCACAACCCCACCTGAAGAATGCCACCCAAGACCCCAACCCTGAGTATCAATGACGAAATACATATTGGTGCCACACCCACTTCGGCGGGGTGTGGCAACATTCAGTTACTTTTATATTATGGTGCTCTTTTGTTGAATTTTTTTTCCTTACTAATGTAAATGTGTCTATAATAATAATAAAATTAAATAAAATAATTGTTACCTAACAGGGACAGGAGATATGAATTTTGATGTTGAGATGATACATCCACTTACAGCCTCTGGTGGTTTCAAAACCCGCCTGCATATTCCCGGGGATGGCGGGTTCTTGGTGGGTTTTTAGGCACGGGATCCACATTGGTACTCCCACCCCACAGGGATTTCCCCCGCGGGGTTCAAAACCCGCGGGTTTTGAAAACCCCGTGCAATAGCCTACCTCACCCAACTGGGCTTCTGAGGAGTCCAACCAATTGTTGAACAAATCTTTAGAACAAGGGCTTAACCTCAGCAGATCGTAGCAACAAGGCTACTCTACTGCTTACAGTACCCCATTCCCATTCAAGTCATCTGCAAAGGATTCACCCCCGCACATATCTTCATTACAATTCATAGACTAACCCAAAGTATATTTCCACACCAAGGGCCTAATCCATCTGATTTGGTGCACAAGCATAGTTCTATTTGGACTTTGTGAGGATGAGGTCAATCAAAGACAATATATTCTCAATCTTCTAAAGAGTTGAGGTTACAAGATGTATCTACTTATATACTAAAAGGTTAAAGGGATTTTATTGAAGAAGGTGGTGCAATATATGGAATGATGACATGTGGAGGTGGTGCAATATAAATAATGGGACAACAAGGAGTAGCTGTCATGTGATCATGGGGGAGTCATGGTTATCTTGCATATGTGATTGAGGTCATGACATTAATCCAAGTATTAATATGTATTTTGTCCAGAAGCAGTGGAATGGATTAAGGATGTGGTCTGCTGTCTGCACTCTTTTTGCCCATCCCACTTAAGATTCTGTTGCTGACTTTTGGGTTAATTCAGCTCACAAAGTATCATATCATAGTGAATACCAGGCCCTCATTTGTAGGCACAGCCTCCAAACTCTCCCAGTCCACACATATCAAGCTCAGTCTCATTAGGGGGTTTCAGGCTAGAAGAATTTGCCTGGAATTGAGGCTGGAATCAGAGTTGGAATCTGCAGGAATCAAGTTCTGATTCCAGCTGCAGTTCCAGCTCTGAGGCTTGAATTGACCTGGAATTGTGATTCCAGCATTAAGAACATCATCCAGAATATTTTCTGTCTCTGAAAATAGCCTCCCAGGCACACACCACAGGCAAGCAGGTCTGTTTTCACCTTCTGAGCTCAATTTATACCAATTCCAGGTAAAGTCTTCTAGCCCATTGACACAGATGATGACTTTAATACTGGAGAACTGAGTATTGATCAAGAATACAAGGTCTATATGGTTCACTTGTGGCATACCCTGACACACTCCCAGAAACCTATACTTACCTTTTGGCAGGTTTGTACAAGTCGAGTTCTATTTGGCCATATGTTCACTTCATATTTCCATGGGAGCATGAGCACACTCCTGACATGGTTCCAAATGGCTATGGATTACCTTCCAATCCAAGCCTCTTCAGTTCCATGTGAGCAGGTCTTCTCCTCAAGTTCCGAAACAATGATGAAAAGACACAGCCACCTCAAACCTGACATAATGGAGGGGCTCCAGATGCTCAAATTTATGCTGAAGAAAGAGTAACTAAACTTTACGAAAGGTTGGAAGACTCCGGTGGCCAACATGATGGTTGATCTGGACAATGGGGGTGACATGCTTCAAGATATATTGAACACTGCACCCATGGAGATCAATGAGGTGTTGGAATGTCTTATGGACCATGAGGATTTAATCGCCGATGAGTAGACAAATATGATCATGTACATAGGTATATACAAAGCCCCGTATCGTGGCTTGAGTCTCCGAGTCTAAGTCGAGTCCTCAATTCGACTTGGCTTCGGCGATAAGCCAAGTCCTTTGGAAGTCACCCGAAGTCGAGCCAAGTCGACTAGAGATAATGCTGGCAATACTTCCGTAATCGGATGGAAACAAGCTCGGGGCCCGTATCTACTGACAACCACCTGCATATTCTTGTACAGTACTCTGCCCCTCCTTAGAACCCGCCTCTCACTCCATGTTCTCAGTGTTCGTCCATGGCTTGCTGTCATTCGTTGTACTCGCAAACGCTACTTCTGACCTCTCTGCGTCCTTTCGCCGAAGCGATACTGGCATAACTCTCGTTCAGTGCGAAGTCGTGAGATTGACATGGACCGAGGGTGTCCCTCCTTACAATGTCACTGTCCTCGATGGACAGACAGTCATGTACGTGCCCCTGGTTTCTACAACACCCACGGCTAAACTGTGCTTTATGATCTCTCACAGTGAGAGTGTAGCATCGCGGGCCAATTCGTTGGGCTACATGGTCACCCCTGGTCCTGGAAGCCAGCTTTCATTCGTTCTAATCGATTCCACTGGCACCACCAGCGCAGGAGGGCCGGTGAATTGCATTCGTCAGGTTTCTTCATAATCACCAACAAGCGCTGACCCTGTATTCCGATCTAGTTCCTCGTCGTAGCTGGCTCCGATGTATGGTGCGTGAGACACTTGCCCTCTCCGCTCCTTCCCCATTCGCCTTCTTCATCGACGTCCAATTCGCACATGACCTCTTCAATAACCACCTCATCTTCGAGCTCGACCACCCAATCTTCATCGTCAACCTCTTCCTCTCTCAGTTCATCCTGGTCCCCATCTCCTTCACCGCACTCCCTCTCAGCGGTCAAGCCGGTCCCCCGAGGGGGCATGTGTCCCCTGCCAGCAAGGTGATCCTGGTACCAGAGTCATACCCGTAAGCCTTCTCGTCCGTCAACCCAGATCATCAAAATCCATCATCACCATTCGTGTTTCTAGTGCGGGGCGCATGCCCTATCATCCCCGGTCCCCCTGGAGCTCTCGTTATCGCCAGGTGGCTGCATCACATCCCAGAGCGCTCTGAGGGCGCCCCTCGCCTCGCCTCACTTTCGGCATTGTCTTGCCTCGGCGTTATTGACGGAATTTGATTGATTCTTTCGCTGTTCCGCCACCGCACTTGGTCGTGTGAGTGGGCCAATACTTTGTCCGCGCACTGTGGTCCTTCTCTGCCCGTTCCATTCCTTGACCACTATCGCCCTCTCTTGCATTTTCGCGCATTACGATATTCTTTATTCTCCTTGTTTGATTAGGCGCTGGAAGTCTATCCCGTTATCTGTGTTTCGGGGATTCGGGGATTGTGGGTGCACTGACAATGAAATCTGTTGTATTCCAGCAAACAAGAAAGACATTTGAAAAGACGAGGAAAGAAGAACCAAGATGCTGATGACTGTCTCACGCAGTGGTTTATAACAGTATAGGCTCTTGGCTGTATACATGACTATTGTGTCCACAATGATGGGCTTGTACTTTGCTTGGTGCGCCAATGAGCGGCATTGAAGTGGGATACGGGTTTGACGAGGGAGAGAGAGAACAAGTGGAATAGCAAGACCGAAATAAAGGATGGAAGATATGAGGTAGATGATGGATATATTATGAAAGGGGCGATCAGTGAGAGCATACAGGTGACGTAAACGCGGCGGGACTACATAGATCACCCAGTTGGAGACTTGAGCTCAGGATGTTCGATATCAGGGTCTGAAGAATAATATCGCGTCTTCATCGGACCTGGGTGGTATCTTAGTATACCACAATCTGTGATTACGATGGGATTGAGGGGGACGTAAGATGTGCGCGGTTTTGTCGGCTGGTCTTCGATCAATTTTACTGTACGTGCAGATGTGAAGATGAAGACATGGCGGATGATGCGACACAAGACACAATGTGTAAACATCCACCTCACTAGACCGGAGAAGAGGACGTAGAACGCACGGATTTCGAACCCTTCTCTATCGATGAGTTCGCCAAAGGCGACTGCTCTCCCATTCAGATGAGAAGCGGGATTAAACGTGATGAAGAACTGAGAGCCTGTTCTGGGGACAGTGAGTAAAAGGTGCGTACAATTCCACACATATGGGAAACACCGCACCACAATCGTCGGCGCCGTTGTTTGCCACGGCCACGAGGCCTCGTCGCGTAAATAGCGAATCGGTGGTTTCGTCTTTGAATCGCAGCCCATATATGGACTCTCCTGTGCGCATAATTCGATAGCATTAACGTACTGCAGAAACGGGCGCGCGGTGCCCAAATAGTAGAGGAGAAAGAAAAAGGGACGCGTCGGAACTCACCTCCTTTGCCAGTAAAATCAGAGTAATCGCCACTCTGGCAAGTAAAATCACCACTTTGGCACACAAAGCCCTTGATGACGCGATGAAAGGACGCGCCCTTGTAATGCAGTTTCATCTTGAACGTTTTGCCAACGCCCATCTCGCCAGTGCACAGAGCGATGAAGTTGTCGCAAGTGAACGGCAGCTCGTCGCGAAATAGTGAAATCCGCAACCTCCCGACCTTTGCAAAAAAAAAAAACCACGATAAGGGGAGTGAGTGAATGGCCCCGATGCTAGCCCATTACGCGCGAGCTCAACTGGTTCGCCTCCGATGGAGATATCGAGAAAGCAGACGGGGCGCTCGCTGGGAGAAGTGACAGAAGACGCAGCTCCAGGGCCAGCACTCGTAGCCATCCTGGGTCTGCGAAAATTGGGGAGCATCGGGGGCAGGGGGGGACACTTGCTTTTTAACTTATTTCCTTCAATTTAATGACTTGCCCCGGGCCCGGGGGTGGCTTGTATCTCCGTTGACGCCCGCAATTGCGCGCTTCCTGGACGTTCCCAATACTTTGAAGTACGGGCCCTGTGCCAGTCACCCCTAGGCCTAGCTAGGAAGCTGATGGATTCCCAGCGGCAAGCTCGTCACGTCACATAGGACGTCACAAAGGGAGCCGAACAATCGGGAATCGGCTCAATATCTCATGGCTCTCAAAGGCAACAGGGAGCCGTACCCGGGCGTAGATTGCTTTCAGTGATTTCACACCTTGACAAAATATCAAGTCATAATGATAGTGGCGCTGGGTGGCGGCGGCATACGATTCCTGCACTTTGAATAGCAACAAGGAACAAAAAGATGGCGCCCCCAACCACATCAGCACGCTCTGATGGTGCGATTCCCAAGTCGAATCTCCTCATTCTGGCCCGAAAGTTGAAAAAGACATCCTATCCACACATGCCACTTGATGCATTCAACACGAATTATTTTCTCCTTTGATACTCAGGCTCGCTCTTATCTACCAAGTCATTTCCGTTACTGTAAGGAATTTGAATCTATCTTTGGCCGCTCTTGGTGACTGTGGATGCGACCCTTCCGGTCCTGTGTATATAATGACTCGCATTTCACCCTGTCTCTGACGTCCCCGGCGCTTTCGCGCAACCCCTCTAGCACCGGGACGAAAATCCGGGATCTTCCTGTACACCAGCCGAACCATTTACATATTGAGATCTTTGCGCAGAAACAAACAAAGAAATGGCCGGCGCTTAAATAATAACATACTCCGGCGCCTCGCTCGATCTCCATCACGCGGTTCGAACGCGCAAAATGCCACACCCTAAGCTGCCCTACGTCTCCTTTTTTACTGTTGACCAGAACCAGTGTAGTATTGCCAGCCGATTATTGACTCGGTGAGATTCGGTGGACCTCAAGTAACTCGACCTTCTCATACTAGCGGTGACTCACCGCTAGTATGAGGAGGTAGCAGCCCCCTCAATGAGAGATGGATGGGATATTGACTAATTTGGGGAGACAATATGGGCCCCCACATGTTCTAATTTCACACCCAAACCAACACCGATTCACCAGACACGCCAGTGGGTCCTTGTCATCGAACCCTTGACACGCAATCTCAATCTGAGGTCTACAGCCTCATTGGTAGCTACAAGATCGCTCCATATCATCGCGAGTGTTCCTCCAAGCGGGCAGGTGCACATAAAATTGGGATTGAGATCATGTTATAAGAGGTAATTCTGGGAATACATCATCTGAAACAAGAGAAGTGGGAATACCGAGAACTAAGTTCTTCCATCCCCACAGGAAAAGTATACTCATTCGGGCATCGCAAGGGAGGCGAGCTCTTGCGAGTTTTTCAGTATTGACGATAATTGGACACAGGCGGGGATAGAGCCAAGCCGAGAAGATTGCAGAGAAGAATAAAACAGCCGTTGATGTCCGAGAATAGGCACACATAGACGAGAATCGCATCATAGGTGATGGGAGAGGTAAACACGAACTAATCACACAAGCAAACAAGTCTACAGGGAGAAGAATCTCAGACATCAAAACCGATAATATCTGACAAATCCACTGCTGCTCACCATGTTCGAAGACAACTACTGGTATTCCTGCTGGATGTCCTGCATAGACATATCTTGCTCTCCAGGCGCATCCTGGGACACGTCGCCCTGGTACTCCCTTGGCACTTTGTGCCAAACATCATACATTTCATCAGGCTCTGCACCGCCGCGGGTGTGGCCTGATGCGGCACGCAACGCATCGTGAATGACACCCAACTGCTCAGGGTCGGGGTGGGCTTCCGCTGCCGCAGTGTTGACGTCTATCGGAGTCTGTTGATCTCCCAAATGCGTCATCAAGGCCGCAATAGTTTCCTGACGATTCGTATACGAGTCAGTAATCTGATATACTCCAAATCCTCTAACTGAAAAGCTGACCGAGTCGTACGCCTCCGTGGGATCTGCATGCCGGTTGCCGTCGTCAGGCCTGTCAATATCAATCAAAGAGTCCTGCGCATAGTTTGTGAACGGGGCCCCGCTAGTGGCAGCAACAAACAGGTCTTGCTGTTGCTGCAGACTGGTGGGAATCGGAACGTGTCGACGCTGCTCGTGATGTGCAGCTCCGAGGCCAGAGGGTGTGGGCTTGACACCAGAGGCAGGTGGATTCCAGACCTCCTCAATTTTGGGTGGACGATCAGAGCGCAAGACATCGTTCGAAAGCCAGTACATTTCGTCCAGCAAGATTGGAGGTGAGATAGGTCCTTGCTCAGCAGCAACCTCTGAACCAAAAACTTTAATTGCAAGGCGGGACACCAAAGGATACGTTCCTTGTTGTTGGGCCCTCGCCCGCGCGCCCCAGCGCCAGCGGAAGAGTGGGACGAGCTTCAGAGCGAGTGCTATGTCTTCCTTGGCAAGGCCCCATGCGAGCGTCTCCACTTTGGAAATGGCAGCGAACAGAATAATCATAGCGGCAATATGGATAGGGATAGGAGCCACAAAGAAAGCTACCTCAGGGAACGAGGTTAGCTGTGCATGAAGGACAAGCACATTGTGTGCCATGATAACGGCTATGCGGGATGAGGATGAATTGGTCAATATATACGCAGAGGATCCACGATGAGCTCACCATCATGAAGCGACTTGTAGCGAAGATGCGCAGAGACAGTCTTGTTATTGAAGACAGCACGTAACAAGCACATGCGCAAGATTCCGTATTTGAGCATTGTGATCCCACGATCAGTATTGATAGTGGAGGTAACAATGTTGACCCTTTGATCCATATCCAAATGCGAATGACCAGTGAACAGCTTCTGGTACATGGGGGGTAACTTGCGCCTCCACTGCTCAAGCGAGCGTTCAACGTCGATAGCACGAAGTACCACCTGTTCGCCCGTTAATATTCCGGGCCTGTACAATGAATTGATTACTTCTGCTTGGATATGGACTAGTTCAGCACTTATGTCGACGTGCTCCGAAAACACAGCGACTGGCTCGTTACTCCCAGGAATTTCGATAAATCGGCTCGGCGCAGCAGTGTTGAAATCTGCAGGCTGAATCGCGAGGGGACGGCCGAAGATAATTGATGTGTCCCGGTCGTGCATAACACAGATGGACCATAAGCGCATGCGAAGCTGGCTTTCTTCCGAGGTGAAAATCACTTGATCGCTGGGATCATGATGCAAGCCAAGTTCGACGGCCAGACGAACCATGTTCCCAACAATACGCCATAATGCCTTCCCATGTCGCTACGTGAGGCAAGTGATTTACTATAAATCCCCGTCCAGTGATTTCGTACACACCTCAGTATAAAGATACCAATGCAAAAGGATTAACGCTTGCAGAGTAGTAATACTATTTGGGAGATCTGGTTTAAGGGACAGTGCATAATCATAGAAAGTCTCGCTGTCCGGCCAATCTGGTGTAGTGCGGGGCTGACGAGAATGACCCCTCTTGCTTTCTTCACAAAGTGTCCCAAGTCCGATAACCAGGTAGACGGAGCACAGGAACCCACTGTCCATGGATAAGTCGACATATTTAGGATCGATGGAGGCGGCCTTCGACTCGTCGAGGGAATCATACAAGGCATCCAACATTTGCATAAACTCCTCGCGAACAAAGACGGGACGATAAGGATTGAGGTTGGTGAAATAGCAATCCACAAAAGCAGTTGCATCCTCGCGCTTTCGGGGGAGGAAGAAAGGCCGCTGCTGGATGCTCTTCTCACTGCGTTTGAGAGGGGTAGGTATCCAGTGCTTCGGAATATTTTCTTCAAATGCCTTATGGCGATCCTGTGACATTCCAGCGAGGACATCATCTTGAATTGGTTCATCTAGAATTGAGAAAGCACACATTAAGAATTGGATACGAAGACCGGCCGATCGAGAGTAGTCTGACCTGGCCTAAGGGACTTCGCGATGGTCTTGGATACGCCAAAGGCTTTGATGAGGCCTTCGGGATTCGACAAGTCGTTTGACAGTGGGTCTGGGGTCACACCCTCGGGAATAACGTTCCCCGCTTTGTCGACCCGAACAAGTTTCCCCTGAATACGGGCCGCAGGAGGCATTGGCGGCGGTCCTTGTGGGATATCGTGAGTCGAGTATGTTGAGCGATCGCGGGATTCGTGCTCGCGTAGCGAGTCACGTGGACCGGGACTTTCTTGATGGCGACCGTCCTCATACATTGGGCGGGGGAAGTTGACGGGGCCTGAGGGACCGGCCACTGGTGGAGTAGGGTAACGCTGGTCCGGGTGGGGTTCATGGGGACCTGGCATCGGTCGAGGGACAGCGTCATAGGGACGACTCGGAGGCGGTGGGTATGCAGGCCCTTGGGGATAATGCGAACCGGGGGGGGACCGTACGGCATACCCGGTGGACCGGGCGGCCTCATGCCGGGAGGGATACCGTGTTGTGGTGGCGGGACCCCGTGCATCTCATGTGGAGGAGCGAACTGAAGCGGATACTGAAGAGCCTGGGCATCAGGCGGGGGAACAGGAACTACGCCATAGTTACTGAGGTGATAATCGATGTACTCGAGCTTGAAACCTGGGATGAATTTGTTGAGGAGTGCAGCGCATTTGTCGATTTGAGCTTCAATAAGCTCGGTGTATCCACGGGGCTTGAGCGTCTGACGGTGCCGATCCTCCTGGTTACACTCAACTCCTGATGCCTCACAGGCGGAGCAGCTCGGATGTTTCGAGTCGCACTGCGGAAAAAGTTTGTCAGAATTCATGAACAAAGACGGTGCACCCACCTTGATTTTCTTGCGGCGGCAGCGGGCACAGGCTTCGTGGAGACGTCTCAACCTGCGAGGCTGGACTTCGCCTCCATCTTCCGGCTTCTTCCTTTTCCTTGGACCCTGAAACCATTGGTTAAATGTGATGTCAGACGGTCGAGTGAAAAGGTACGGACGGGTTTTACACTGGTCTCTTCAACCACGTTGAGCGGTGGCGAGTGTCCACGAGGGGGTGATGGGGGTGGTTCCATCTGTGCAGGATATGGGGAAGTGCCTGGGGGGCCTGTTGGGGGTGGTTCCATGGGGGTAGGTGGCAACAGTACTATGTGCAATAGGCAGAGTAGCACGGGCGGGCGTTTAACCTGGGTAGCTGTGGTGGGGGGAAGTTGACGCACGCAAAAAGAGGTTTCGACTCTGAGTAATAAGTACTCAACACCACACGGCGATAAGTATTATGAATAACCGTATCGCCGATAGGGGTCGATCAAATGACACCCTTTCAAACTGGGAAACGCGAGAAAACACGTCGACGACGCTCACAGAGGCCTTCCGTTTTGGCAAGACGTCCGGCAACGTGCGATGGTTTGGCCGTCGGCGACGACCGTGGACTTTGCCAGGAGGATAAGGCAGTTGCCATAAATTCTTCCCACATACCTCTAGACGGCGGAGTGCGATTTCTATATCATAATACGACTCTTATGACTTGTATGAAGCCTGTGCTAATCCTACAGTGTCCGAAACTACCCACGTTCCTGGTGTCGAGGGCGTCCTCGAGAAGCTCCGTTCTCACGCCGAGAGTAATTTTGGAATCGGCAAAGCGTTGTCCTTACTGCATAACCTGAACCGGAGATAGCACGAACGTGACCAGCGACCACATAGGTGTCCCTTATCATCTCTCTGGACAATCACGGACAGTGAGCAGAGCAGTGAGCTTATCGGGTTTTTAGCGGCGGTAAGCCTAAACTCCGTTCCGAGTGCACAGAACTTACTTACGTCAGCTTTCCCTTTTGTTAGTCTGGTCACTCCCGCCTTGAAATTATTGATTCATCCCTGATTTGGAGAAAAAAAATTCACCATGTTTCTCACAGCGATGGGAAGGTGAATGTCTGGGGGAGTGTTGACTGAATAGGAGCCATAATTAATGGTAGCGACGTGTGTTAACATTATGCCAGTTGCTTCCAAAAAGGGCCACACCAAATAGCACCTATCAACGGGTCCATCCAATAAATGTCGGGCAAAGAGAAGTACGGCACGAACAGTGCGTCCCCCTTCCCCAGATCGCACCACTTCTCGCACGATCTTCCGCGCCGTCACAGGTCCAGCTCATTCGATGAAAAACGCACAACTCGACATGGTTGATTGGAATGGGATTGACCACGCAGTGCTTGCTGCATTCGTCGCCTGATCAACACTGAGTGAGCTCGATCGACTCCTGTGCCGGATAAACACAGGAAGGATACACCATCCCTCAGATCCTCATCGTCGGGGTCCTCGAGCCCTACGGTATTCGAGAGTGGGGGCTCTTCTCCGTACCCTACTCGATCCTCTCTGGTGCTCACACCTTCGTGTTTATTGATAATCTTGACCACCACCACCTTGCCCCCTCCTGTGTCTATTCCGCCAGTAGGGGCAGCATTTCCACCTGCTGGTTTCCCTTCGGGGCATGCCTCTTATTAATGGGATCGACAACCCCAGAGGAGCCTTCCTGCTTTATGGCCCCACTTAGCCAACAGACGCGCCGCGAAACTGTGTGGAATGGAAGAGAAAGAAGACAGTCAGGACATGTGTGGAGGACGATGAGAAATAATTACCGGACGTACTGGTCGTCGCTGGTGGGCGCGTGGTGCCCAAAGCACTACGTGATGTTTCGGCTTCAGGCACCATCTGACCAAGACGGGCTCCAATAGCGGCTGCCGCTTGACGTTTTTGCTTAATCTGGATCCCCGTGTCGGTAGGTAGAGAAGGTGGTGCGACCTCACCGTTGAAAGATGGAGTGGCCATTGTTATTTTTTGACTATGGACCATGTCGGTCCGGGGATGCATGCAATTGCAAGCGATGGAAGGCATTTGCGAGGCGAGCAAAGTCGAAAGGAAAATTTAGGGCGATGATGATGCTGAGCAACAACCTTTCCTCTCAGCTTTCTTCACTGTAGGCTTCGAAGCCGTTCCCGTCCACATCGAGAACCATTGGAGGGGGTTTTGACATTTTCCCCCAAGCCAAGGGCACCAGGACCAGCTCTTCCGGTTGAGTTACCGTGGCTGAAAGACAGAGGGGCATATATGACCACTGTAGAAGAGACAGAAGAAGACGATGAGCCAGAGGTGAGCGTAGGAGATGCCGTTGTCGTTGACGCCGTGAATGACGAGGAGCACTTGGTTTGGACTTGTTGACAAGGGCTCCGCGAGTGAGAACCAAAGCGAGAGAGCCAGACTAGCCTCACCAGAGCCAGGAGGTTCCGTAGGTATCATTCCGAGAGCATAGACCCGGAATAACTTTATTTTCTTCCTTGGTTTCTTCCCTTATACTTGCGGGTTTTCTGTGGCGGCGGGCATGAGGGCAAGCTCGATGATTGGAGATGGGGGTACGCTACTCGAGGACAGACCTATGGCCCCGTTAAAGACCCTTAGCTTTACCCCCAATAGCAGATATCAGATTCACGGCGGTAGAACAGTAGGCGACGAAAACTGTCTCAACCCGAAGTCATCCTCAAGGTGCTTCACAAATATTACTTGGAAAGCGAGAACCATCGTAACGGGGGAGTGGGGTCATAGACTCCACCTCGAGTGAGCGAATAGCCTCAACAAGACGTTCAATATGGCCCCAGCACCTGTAGTTGCGCGAGTGAGACGAGAACATGCGCCCAGCTGGGAACTAACCTGCGTGGCTGATGACGAGTGCTGCGTTCTCGGCGTCTTCCACAGCGAAGGCCTGAAAGCAAATGCGCTCCTCAACCCATTCATTTGCACGTCAAATCCAGTGGCTAGGCTGCACCCGTGCGGACGGTAAGGCGTCTTCTCCCTGAGGGCACATATACAGGTCCACTGCAAGTACAACGTCCACGAACGCATCGAAAGGGGTTGATCCCAATACAAGAGCCCCATCACGTGAACTCCTTCCTCAGAGCCCGTTCTGGCCATCGTTGGCTCGCCACTCAATGGCCCTTTCCCATGCCCTCCTCCTTAGGCTCTTCCAATCCCCATCCTACTTCTCCGTACACCTCGCCCTCCAATACCTATCCACCTACCACTCCCACATTGGCATCACACACTACATTACTGGAAGACTGAGGGAAGTAGAGCCTTCAAAGCTCGATGATGTCTGGGGCTTCATATGGTATGCACCCTCCCTCTTTCTGCGCATCTTTTTCATTCATTTTCCCAGCCATCTGCTCGTAACACGTCCATCCAAGTCCTGCGCCCTGGAGACCTTTGTTGTTGGAAGAGCAGAGGGATCCACTCACTCCGCCTTATTGGTATACCTTCCTCTACATCTTGTCCCACACATGCTGAGTTCGTTCCCCCAGACGCTATGGTTCATGCAAGCCTATCTCTCCGATTTAAGCACAACGCGAAGAAACACAGCTTCTTTCGCTATTTGCCAACGTGTCCTACTAAAAGTTCAAAACATCATATTCGGCGATCCTCCAATTACTTCCTCTACCCCGTATGCCAGCCTGGCCTCACCCATCACGGGCCCTTCCCGATTCTGGAAGCGCAAAGTTAAACCTCGCGTCGCCCCGGCTATCGTTGGAATCGCGGCTGTCCTTGCCGGCACTCCAGGTATGCCACAACTAAGTATGACAACTGGACTCGTCGCCATAGAACAGGGTCGCGTCACGGATGATGTCCGAGAGTCGCGTCCATTTCACGCTACCGCTGACGCAGACTACGTAGCACACATCCTCAGTCCAAGTATATCTCCGCCCGCCAATCTATCGCCAGAGTCAGACGGAGATGATGATGAGGTCCAATCTTCAGAGGAAGAAGACGTCGATACATTTGGACGCATGTCGACCATGGCCAAATTAATTCTTCCACCTGATCTAAAGCCGGAGAAGATGAGCTTACAAGGTGGATCATTGCGACGCACCTTCAGTCTTTCCCGCAAGACTGCAGTTGGCGCCATGACGAGTCCAGCACTCGTTCGTAAAAGGACAAGTCGAACCATGGGACATTTGCAACCGCCTCCATCACAATCTACGCCATCGTTATCACTTAGGACCTCTATTGTTCAGCCGCACCAGAATGTTGTTGACGCAATCCTGCAGCATTTGGATTCTGTGACCCAGTCCCAGCTCCTTCAGAGCCATTATTGTCGTTCAGAGGTCCAGTTTCTCCTCGCGCTCGAGAGTATATCGAATAGGCTACTAGTGGTGCCAAAACTTGCGGTCAGATAGCCCCCTTAGTTCCTCAGGGATTCCCCCTGATCATTTGTGCTTCCAGAGGCTTAGTGCGCTTCGTGCAGAATTGACTGTTTTGAATCATAAATTACCTGCTGAAGTGAGAAAACCTTCCGTTCTCTTTTAGTGAGCCATCTTATCTCTCCGTGTATAGGTGGATATCCCAATGTGGACGTCTGATGCAGATAGTCCGACTCATTCTCCAAAGGGCCCGAACCGTGGACACAACCGTATCGTTCGCATACCTCCCGGGGAGTGCGTAGTACTAAATTCAGCTGAAAGAGCGCCCTACCTACTTCTCATCGAAATCCTCGTTGGAGAGCTTGATTTTGTTCCATTGAAGCGCGCAAACAAAGAGATTCTGAGACGAATCATCACCAAGGAACACAAGATCCAACAGTCCCGACGGTCTGACGCTGGACAGCCACCCGATCTGAACTCGCTGCCGAGGGCCAACGGAAAACCCTCATTTGCTGATAGTCATTCGCACGCTTCGTTGGCACACCACTCTGCCCTAACCAGCCCTACAACCATAGAGTCTGTATCGTTTCCAACGGTTCCTTCACCGCCGCCAGCGTCTTTCGAACCACAGGAAGAAGAAATGGATCTTGTGGAACAACTCTATGGGACCGATCTTTCCGTCCGTACTCATCCCGCTGAGCTTTCAGATTCCATCGTTCTTCCCCCTACGCCCAAGAACAAAGCCCTTGACATCGCAACATGGTCCACCCCGTCACCGCATTCCACGTCTCCAGCGCGCGTTACGATGTACGCATCTGAACAGGCAACAGAACACCTCCTATCGCCGCTGTCGTCCCTTGTTCCGTCCGACCCTGTTTCAAACGATGCGCGCCATTCACATCACCGGGTTCTATCCCTCGAAGACTATTCGGAAAGAATGCGAACTGCAGCCATCATGTTGGCGCAGCTCAATGCAAATCTCGTTCGGGAAGCCGTCACCACCACCCCATCCCCCCACAACAGCCCGATCCCACATGGTCCGGCGCAGCGCTGAACTGGATTACGGGGTCGCGCCCCCGCAGTTTGAGCGATGCCGCCGCACAACAGGCAGCCGCTCCGACGCGGATGAAATTGCAGCACGCTGAGGCGACTGCTATTCGTGATAAGATTATGCAGGAGATGATGGCGCTGGAGGAGGAGCGTATGGAGCGCATGAAAGAGACCCCAGAGAATGTGGTCACGGTAGGGATTGGGGAGCGTCAGGTAAGTACGCAGACGGCGGAAGATGAGGGGATCGTACGGCGCGAATTAAATAAGGTGGACCCCTCGGGTCAGTTCTTCGTTATGGATGTCGAATGTATCGTGTCGTTGGTATTCATGCGTGCTTATGCTTTGCTTTGTGCCATGATCTTCTTGTTGGTAGCGGCTGTCTTCCGAGAATCGTGGGTTACGAAGAAAGCTCGGATACGAGCTGCATCTCCTTATGGTCATCTTGCAGCCTGGGACGTTCGTAGACCTCTTTGTGTACTTGATGAACAGAATATTGGAGACTGAATCTTTATTCCATGCAGTGCTTGTCTGTTATTGTCAAAACTGGTGCTGACCTGCGTCAAGAACAGATGGCAGTCCAACTGATTCAAGTAACTGTCTACGCCGCGCGATTCCGACTCCATCGTGCTCACGTCCCCTTGCATTAGATTTTCGATAATATCTGGCAGCAAGAGAACTGCGGATGTTGGGTCCGACAGTGGGCTCCATTTATGGTCGAGGATTTGTGCTCCAAGACTGACACGTCTCTATTGTTTATAGCTTTCGAA
This sequence comes from Hydnum rufescens UP504, assembly GCA_014904985.1. Classification (NCBI taxonomy): domain Eukaryota; kingdom Fungi; phylum Basidiomycota; class Agaricomycetes; order Cantharellales; family Hydnaceae; genus Hydnum; species Hydnum rufescens. The sequence goes on from MU128910.1 coordinate 661,139, forward strand.
TCCTCATTACGGGGAGCAATTCTGGATTGGTGGAAACAGTCAAGGATGCCGTATCTATCCATTCTATTAAAAAGGCAGAATATGCCCGACGTCTAGCTGAGGGTCGCTTTGGCCACGTCACATTGATGGATCACTTCGTTGCTGTATGTCGATGTTTTCCCCGTTTTTCCTTTATAGTAGATACTTGATCATGGCCCCTCTCTGAAGGCTTACGGGGACCCATCCTCGGCCAAATTTGCTCGCGCACAGAGATGCTTTGTGAAATCACTTGCAGGCGAGTAATGAACGTCTGGCTGACTGCCCCATACTCACCCACGCCCTTTTACAACATAGGGTATTCTTTAGTTACATATTTCTTGCAAATCAAAGACCGGCATAATGGGAATATTCTATTAGATCGAGAAGGGTAAGTATTTTTTGATCGAACGCATCGGGCAGTCAATGATCGACCCGTCGTCCATGACCTCCAACATCTAGTCACTTGATCCACATCGACTTTGGTTTCCTGCTAAGTAACTCCCCTGGAAATATGGGCTTCGAGGCTGCACCCTTCAAGTTCCCGGTAGAGTACGTCGAGGTGCTTGGTGGAGTCGACAGTGGGCCATTCAACGAGTTCAAACGCCTATTCCGAGAGGGCTTCGAGGCGGCGCGAAAGCACTGTGATAGCATTATCAGTGAGAAGCAATGTTTCTCTCGCTATGCTCCGAGCCTGGGGACTCTAACCTGGTCTAACTTATCCGGCAGCAATCGTGGAATTAATGCAAAAAGGCAAGTCCCTTCTCTAGGCTTCGTCAGGGTTACTTATCCCTGTTCATTCATCGCAGATTCCACATTACCGTGTTTTTCTGCCTTTGGTGAGCAGACCTCTCAACTCCTGCGAGACCGATTCCAGCAGGGACTACCGCATTCCGTTGTGGGGGATCATGTGGATCGATTGATCATGAGTTCGATGGGGTCCGCATGGACCAGACTGTATGACTCGGTGCGAGCGATTTCTCGTTATTTTGAAGTTGTCTCACAAACTAAGTTTTTCTTACCTCTCGATATGTAGTTCCAGTACTACTCGCAATCCATCCTTTAATACAATGTAGTAATTTATGGTACAGTATGTAGAATACATCATCTGCTTTGGAGACGCATCGAATAATTATATTTATGCGCATCCCCTAGCTACACTCTTAGGACAATGCACTATTGTTTGTGGCCCGGACCTCACCTAGAGCTCGGAACAGACCCGAGGGCACCAAACTCTTGTGTTCCCTGAGTTTGGTGGGGGATGCAATGGCCACCACAGCTGGGGAGTGGATGACTAGCAGTCTTCCCTCCATATTACCGTTGAGATTGAGCGTGCCTCACCTCTCACCTGCCGCCTCTCTCCGTCTTTGAACTATCGATTCTAAGGATCATGATTTAGGCCGATGATCACGAAGATCGCCACTTCTAGCTATCATGTCAGTTGAAGTGCAGCCACAGTATCTTTTTTTTAGACACCCGAAACCTCGGGAAGGTATCAAAAGGTCAGCGCAGTGCAGTTGTCCCAGCTACAGGAAGATAACAAGACGTTGGGAAACGAAGTGCGACGACTGTAGGCGATGTTACGGAAAAAAGCCAGGGGAGACAACCCCAAGAATGAAGTTCCCCTTCTCGATCAACCGAGTCAAAATTAAACCAGTTATCAAATCTGTGAGACGTCGAATTTTGGTTGTCTCCACCCACTGGGATTTTCGTGGGCTGCGGCACAGTGCCAGACCAGGCCCTGAAAAAGACGCGACGTTTGTCATCCGAACGCCAAGAAGGTTGCGTCTTCTAAAGAGATTAAAGACCTGGAGGCAGATCTGGCTTCCAGCGAGACCCCTTTCGGATCTCCAAGCAAACTTCGATGGTGTTTCCCGCCATGGCCAGCTGTATGCATCTTGTAATCTTTCTCACCAGTTGAAACAGATTGTATATGTTTCGAATTTGGCAAGAAAATAGCAGAGCACGAGACAAAACTTGAAGACAAATCGTGACCAGGAGCTCCTATCCATCAGGGAACCATCGAAAACTGCCGAAATAGAAAATAGCCAATTGAACTACAAGGTCTCGGATTGCCAGAAGAACTTCAAGAGGGAGATTTCAGGTCTTCACGAACGGACCGAGGTCCCCAACTATTCATCGAAGAAGTGGAGTGACGCCCCTTCAGGAGCTGGAGTCCAGCCCTCAAGGCGGAGAACAACCGATCCTGTGAGCTGTGAGAACGTACAACCACACTCATGGCTGCAATCTCCAATGCCACACGGCTCGTGCAGGACTCAACTTGAGCGTCGACGTGCTTGACAGTGTCAATCGGGAGATGGAAAGCTCAGACAAGTTGTTAGTCGTCCACAGTATTCAATGCCCCCCTATCTAGACACGTACAGGAATGCCGCGCGAGGGAACTAAAGAAAGGCGAAGACCGTGTCCAGGAGTTCGAGCGGCACATTTCCGAGTTCGCGAAGGTGGAAGATAAGCGCACGGAATTTAGTAACTTTGAGAAGGAAATTAACGCCCATCCAAGCCTCGTTCTGACCTCGCCAGTATCCTAAAAGAGTACTCACAACATGGCCATGAGGAAGCGGCTCTCCCAAGAGAAACCGTAAGGATTTAGCCCTGCGACTGGCTGCGTAGGTGTCTGCTGGGTGTTTGTTTCAACGGGGAAAGTCAACCATAAATCAGTCACGTGATGATACGCGTTTTTACAGACGGACCCCTGCACCATGTCTCTTAAAATTCCCAAAGCCGGTGGACCACAACTTTTCAAAGATGGTTATAAGGTACCAGATCATCTCTTCGATTCATTATAGCCGGTCACTTAATGATCATCATAGCAAGCGTCGGGCTTGGAAGATGCTGTTCTTCGCAATATTCAAGCTGTAGGTGAACTCTCAGGCCTCATTCGAACAAGCTTTGGGCCAAATGGTATGTGAATGCTGAAGCATGTGGTTTGAGTCACCCATGATATAACTTTGTACTCAGGGCGGAACAAGCTCGTAATAAATCATCTGGGGAAACTGTTTGTAACATCTGATGCCGCAACGATCATTCGCGAGATCGAAGTTGTGCATCCAGCGGCGAAAATTCTGGTCATGGCATCTCAAGCGCAAGAGGCCGAGGTAAATGTCTTCTGTTGAACTTGTTGACAGTCTAACCCATTGATTTCAGATGGGAGACGCTACAAATTTGGTGATGATATTCGCAGGCGAACTCCTTAAAAAGGCGGAGGGGCTCCTTCTCATGGGACTTCATCCAAGCGAGGTCATCCAAGGATACGAATTGGCCCGGGAAAAAGCCCTGGAAGAATTAGAAAGTGAGTCCTCAAGGTTTGGAGCTTCCGGCCGTACTTGCTGATTAATACCACGTTCTCAGCACTATCAAACCACTCGCTACCCAGGAACCTAAGTGTGGCCGCCCTCAAAACAGCACTGAAGCCCGCTATCGCGTCAAAACAATACGGGTCCGAGGATATCCTTGCCACCTTGGTTGCGGAGGCGGCCCTTGTTACGATGCCTCCCAATTCTGCGAACTTCAATGTTGATAATGTGCGTGTCGTGAAAATCATGGGTGGGACTTTGCAATCAAGTAAGGTGGTCAGAGGGATGGTGTTTGGGCGGGAACCAGAGGGTGATCAGCGACACGTCCCCAATTGCTTCGTCCGACTACTGAACCCTGCCCCCGAACATTAGGAATCATCAAGAAGGCCTTGAACGCAAAAGTAGCCGTCTACACTTGCGGTATTGACATCTCACAGACAGAGACGAAGGGTACTGTTCTTCTGAAGAACGCGGAGGAGATGCTTAATTTCACCACTGGAGAGGAAGACCACATGGAAAAGGTATCTTTTCCGCATCATCTCATTTGAAGGTTCCCACGTATATTATCCCTACAGATCTTCAAAGAAATCGCAGACTCGGGCGTCAAAGTCATCGTCGCCGGTTCAGGCGTGGGCGAGTTGGCCCTGCACTATCTCGACCGTTTCTCGATCAGTGTCGTGAAAGTACTCTCGAAGTTCGACCTGCGTCGTCTCTGTCGTGTCATCGGTGCGACTCCTCTAGCTCGTCTTGGATCGCCAACAGCCGAGGAAGCTGGTCATGTCGACGTTATGGAGTGCATTGAGATTGGGAGCGACCGTGTCACTGTTTTCCGACAAGAGGAGGCCGGTACAGGGGAAAAGTCACGCATGGCGACCATCGTTCTTCGCGGTGCCACCACGAACTCCCTTGACGATCTCGAACGTGCTGTAGATGACGGGGTCAACGTTATCAAGGCAATCGTTAAGGATGGTCGCATGGTCCCCGGGGCTGCTGCAACAGAGCTTGAGCTCGCAAGGACAGTAGACACCTATGGCGCCAGTTTGAAAGGGCTGAATCAGCATGCTGTGCGGAGGTACGCGAGCGCTCTTGAGGTAGTTCCTTTCACGCTAGCGGAGAGTGCAGGACTGGACGCGACCGAGGTCCTTAGTCGGTTGTACGCCAGACATGAACAACCCAATGGGAAGACTTGGGGTATTGATATTGAGGTAAGGTATCATTTCCCATCATCCGTTCAGATACTTCCCTTCTTGACGCTGGTATCATCTTGTCGGATGGTGTTAGGGCGAGTCCGATGGCATTCTGGACACAGCACCACTTCAAATATACGACTCCCTTGCTGCCAAAGCATGGGCCCTCAGTCTCGCAACGGATGCAGCAATGACGGTACTTCGTGTTGACAGTATCATAATGTCCAAGCCTGCAGGAGGACCTAAAGTTCCTCAACAGAGTGGAAATTGGGACGAGGATGATTAAGTCGAATGCCATGTTGACTCTAGCTATCGCCGCTTCGTTCGTCCCCGAATATGTGTACGGCACAAAAATACCAATAATACGTTTTCGGGCTTACTGACTTGAGGCAAACGAGCTCGGGACACAATGCGAAGATGAACAGATTGTGGAAGAACATTATTAAACAGAGCTTCTACGGATGGAGCGGAGGCTATGAAAAGACGGGGTATTATACGTTTGGTTTGGTATCGACACTTGAAATGCAATTATGCTTGACAAGAAATGATTATGCATCTTTGCGTGAGGAAAGCCGAGTGCCGAAGAGAACAATGACATCAAGAAAGGACAAATGGAGGGGGAGAATACTGGTGAAGTGGTTGTAGCGTCGTAAGTTAAGCAGCGCAATGCGTTTGTCGGATGGATTTAGGACCGGGGGGTGTAGAGGGTTACCAGCGTGTGGGGTAGCGACTGCGGCCATTGCCTCGACCCAAGCCCCGTCCCCCACTGCCGAAACCACGTCCAGGGCCAAAGGCACCGCTTTCACGATCTGCAGAACTGTCGCGTTGCAAACGTTTCTCTGGGTTGAAACGTCGTTCTCAGGGATCCAGAAAAAAAAATGCAGGAAGAAAGAAAGATACCTCGCTCGAGTGTCTTGATGTTACTTGGACCGCCAGCTTTGAGGTCCCGGATGTCCAAACCAAGACTTTTCACGTGTTGCTTTATCTCGTTGCATACATTTGGATTGCAGAGTCGACGATGCACGGGACACCTGGCACGGTCAAGAATGGTATCTTTATTGGACCTTGCAGTTATATCCGTAGCCCAAACATTTTCGTCGTCGTCGTCAGCAATGAGAGGCGATGTGTCTACGGTCGTGGGAAGGAGGGAATCTTCCCCTCCGGCACTATGTTGGAGAGATTTGTCGAAAAGTTTTGTTTCGGCCAGTGAATCGGTAGCTGAAGAGAGTACTGTTTCGTCCACTAAATTCCAATTTTCCGCATTAGTACGAGTCTTATTGAAAGGAAAGGACTTGCCATTAGAAACGAGTCCGTCTTCTGAAGTAGCGGGGGTAGAAAGACACCTATCCACATCCGACTCAAAAGTAACCGTGCTTCCGTCCCACCGTGTGTTAGGGGAGGATGCAGGCGCGCTTTGACGAGATGGGGTCTGGGACTGGGACCGTGACTGAGATTGGGATCGGGACTGGGACCGGGACTGGGACCGGGACTGGGACTGGGACTGGGATTGGGATTGGGATTGGGATTGGGGGAACGACCCAGGGACAGGACTAAAAGGGGTCACCGCATTGGCATCAACAGAATGGGTGGGAAAGATGCGATCGGGGAGTTCCTTGGGGTCTCCAGATGTGGCCCTCGGAGGTGGTGCCAAAGAAATGGTTAAAGCTTGGTCAGGTGGCGGGAGGGCATCTGGGGACAATTTCAGCACCCAGGCTTCGGAGCCAACTAGAGGAAATGGAAATCATGAGGTGTCGCATGAAATAGGTTAGGTTAAATAAAGTTACTTGCCGACGGGTGGGGTCATGCGTCGTGGAGCAGAATCGGGGAACAAATTTTTAGGAATATGCCTGCAAAAAGTATACAGAGTTTTGTCGAGAGATGGGACGGGACACCAGGTTGAGGGCGGATAAGGTTTATGGCAGATATTTGCGAGGTAATTATCTTTTATGAATGAATCAACGAGAAAGAGAAATTTCCAGCCGCTCTTTTCGGCCTCTCGATGATTGCGATGGGAAGCATAAAAGATCTGGGACGAGCGATCTTCGTCGCCCACGGCTAGATGTCTAAAAACCTTGCGCCACTTATGTTCCCCGAGGATCCTCTGCCAATCTTGAAACTTGATACTTATCTCAATGAGGACAAGGTTGGGAGTCTTGTCCGCAGGAATGAGCGAGGGATTTGGAATCAAGATGGTGAATGAACATACTTTAGGCTTAAATCCAATGGCGATTAGAAAATCGGGACTGCCGAGGCAAGCCCCGATCCAAGAAACGAAGTCTGCTTGCTCTGTTTCGAATTCAAGATTGGCTTGAGGGGGATACGGACTACAAGAAACCGATGAGAGGAGAAGTCCAGCATGGCGACTGGACTAAGATCGCATACAAATGGACGGCGAGGACCTTGATACCGTCCTCAGTCTCGGGTGTAGGAGGTCGTTTGGGCATGATGGTTCTTGGGAGGAGAGAGGGTGGTGGGAACTCACGGGAAAGTGGCGTAGATTCGAATTTATGTGCTATCTACATGCGGCTCGGGGCCCCTACTACCAGTACAATGGTAAATCCCGTGGACCCTGATGTCGTTGATTCGGTGTTTGCCGTGACTGTCCGCCAAGTCTCTCAGCCATAGGCCCATAGTATTGTGGTATTATTGGGTCATGCATATCATCCCGCAGTTCCACTGGATATGGACTCCCAAAAGACCTCACATTATGTGCCATTCGCGAATGGTATTACTCTGACCCCAATGTGTAGTGACCGATCGTGTGCACGCGACGAAGAGGTGAATGAGCTAGCCTACCCATCTTCCCTCTGCCGTTCACGCCAGGTAATCTCTCATATTATGAGGAAGACAGTTTGATCATGCGGGGCATCTCCCCCGTGAAGCTTGCAGCTAAGACAGCGACGTTGCTCCGAGGTGGGCCCCGCTCGGGTACCGAGGCATTGACGAATGATTACAGTGCGTCCTACCCTGCTGTATCGGCATGCTTTTGGGAAGTACAGTCGAGTTCTGAATTCATTTTTTCCGTGTTGGAGTGAGAGTATCTCGCCCCGGTCTCACTAAAAAGCCAAGGCACATCAGGTCGAGTGAGTATATGACGGCCTCCCCGTGATTGTGGTCTGCCCTTGGCTGGATGGGTTTCCGTTTCCTCCTAGCTGGGGTAGGTTCTAATTCCAGTCGAGACCTCCTGTCTAACCTTGCTAATTTTATCAGGGGAATTTTATTCCCTCAATTGCAAAGGGGGTGCACCTCTTCCTCTTTCACTGTGCTTCGCCTCCGTCCTGACCTTTCCCCCCCCTTTTTTTTTCACTGTTTGTACTTCCCTTGTATTCTCTGCGTTCTCAGTTGATTCTTCTGATTGCTTCTCTCTTTCTTTGTGTTTGCTTGTATGACCGGTCGACTGCTAATTTAATTTTTCTTGTGTTTTATTTCCCATCCCGGTCTCGCTAAAACCGAAACTGTGCCTCTTCCTGCTGGCCGATTAGTCTTCCCCTGGTTGAATAAAAAGTCCAGGACTGCCTCAAACAAATTCTTACGACTGATGCAGGAGTGCCAACCAAATATCTGGCAAAGCGCTCGCATGTAATCGACTTTCACGCAGTTAACATCGAAAATTGATGTATCACCGCATCTCAACATTTAGATTCACCAGCACTCCATAATGGACCATTGGATTCTTATGCGGCGAACAATGACCAGTTTCATTGTGTCAGAGAGCAACGAGCTTGGGTTCCGGCAAATCCCCCACCACTGACGTTCGATCTTTCCCTATCCAATTTTGACCAGTCGCCATTACTCTCGTTCTCCCTGGCCTTGGACCAGCTCACAGTGTGTCCTTGTCCCAGTGTTTCCTCTCTTGATTAACGCCAAACGCACGTCAGATCCCATCCCCGGACCCCATGGCCAGCACCTCTGGCGGCCCAGGCAACGGCTCTTCTCGGCACTATGCGCATACTCTTCACAACAAATCATCATCCCTTACACTATGTACCATTAGGCCGGCTGTAGATTCATCATCATCCTCCCTACCATCCTCACCCACGGAGTATTCACGACTCTTCGGTCCCCTCTCCCTCCACGTTCGTTCTACCCGTCGATACGTTGCCAGTGACAATACGCTGAATCGGCCAGATGCTGACCTTGGGATACGATTGGAGGATGACCAAGTGAATCCACCCAAATTCAAATTGTGGGATCTTAAGAGGCGACCGCTGCTGCATGCTGCGTTGCAGATGACTGGCATCTTCCTTGTCAGCACTATTCTTCTCGGCGGAACACTTTGGCTCGCCCTTCCGACTCTTTCAGAGTACGTAGATATCTCAATAACATTCTTTCGCTGGACTGAGACCCTCCCTTCTTGCCCGCTCAAGGGAGGATCGGCCGCAGCTTCGGATCCCAAAGACTTTCGCAGAATTGCAGGATTTGAACATGCTCTTGAAGAAGTACAAGACAATATATCCCTTTCGCACTGTCATATGCTTCGTCGTCACATATTTATTGTGCGCACAAACATCTGGCTTGAGCTGTCCCACTAGTCTCAGATAACTTTCTTTGTCCCTTCTATGCAGCTTGCAAGCATTCTCTCTTCCTGGCTCTATGTATTTGTCAATTTTAGGAGGCGCAGTCTGGGGTATGGCCGTTGCGCTCCCTCTATGTTGTGCAGTGCGTATTCTCTCTTTTTCGTGCAAGACTGGAGTTGCGATTGATAATTGATGCAGTGCGTGGCGACTGGTGCAACCCTATGTTACGCCATCTCCGCTGCATTGGGCCCTGCGTTGCTCACCTTGCCCAAGTGGAAAGATCGAATAGACAAATGGGCTCTTAAAGTCGAGACCCAGCGATCGAACCTACTATCATTTCTGATCGTTCTTAGGTACGTCAAGTTTTCGCGTTTTAAAGCATCTCGTGTTCTCGTTCACTCATTGTCATTTACCGCAGAATTGCACCGTTTCCCCCTCACTGGGTCGTCAATGTAGTCTGTCCACATCTCGGAATTGGAGTCTTGCCTTTCTGGATTTCGACATTTTTCGGGATCATGGGAGTTACGGTGATTCACACGACAATAGGAGGTGGGTGTTACCCAGCAACTTCACCCATTGGCCTTGCACAATTTAAAGAACGCATCTTCGTTTTTTTTTTAAGGCGGATTAGACGAAATGACCTCGGCGAAGGACTTCAGACTGATCTCCTGGGAAAATGCACTGGGTCTATCTGCTATTGTCATTGCAGTGCTCATTCCTGTGGGACTTCGGTATTATTGGCGTAGTGAACTTCAGTCCGTCGCCGACGTCGAGAATCCAACAGGAGATGATCAAGTACAGCTCGAGGGCGTCATCGTGGAATCCGGCGGAATCATCGATGGGCCAGATAAAGCGAAAGCGATCGTCGGCCCTCCGACAGGGACTCTAATTCTACTGGATGATTCAGATGACGAGGAGGAGGATTTTGATCCTTACTCCCGCGGGGATGTCTCTCAAAATGCCAGTGATGCTGAGGAACTCGATGAGATACCGAGGAGGACATTTACGAGGCAATGATAATCTATCCTATTAATAATAAGGACGCCATATCCCCAATGGATTGCGACGCCCCTGCGTTATTCTCACCGTCGTATCAATTGTTGCCAACAAATAGATTATTACGAACGGATGTATGTCCTTACAATAACCTCACTCAATTCTCCCCTGAGCACCACGACGCCACTGCCATGGACTATCAGTACATGTTATTGTAGTACACATGATCATACAACTCGAAGATTTGAGAAACTGAACTACCACCATGGGTGAAAAAAGGCACCAGAAACCAAACGCTAATATGGTTGCATGTACTCCAATTCGGGTTCCAGAGACTGGTGGCCCGCCAGATCAAGCTCCGATATATATATATAATCTTCTGCTCCCTCCTGTTGCATGTCCATCATATCTTGATCTCCCTGGGTGGCCTGTGCTACTTCGCCAAAGTTCACCTGCACTGGTGGCAAGACGTCATATCTTTCACTCGAATTCGAATCAAGTGGGTGACCAGACATAGTGCCCAGCGCAGCTTGACACTCGGACAGCCATCCGAGAAGAGGATCGGGGTCTTCTTCCGCAGCCGGATCGGTAGTGGAGGGGAGACCAGCATCCGAGGATGCCTGTTGAGCGTCTTGGAGATGTGGGATCGATGGCTGGCCACATAGTTCTCTCAACTCAGCGACAATGTCCTAAGAGGAATAATGTGAGCGTCAAGTTAGTTTGAGGGTAGCCACTGGCATAGAGACGATTGACGGCAAAATGTACCATGTTGTATTGTGGCTGTCCACCGTGCTCGGCACCGCCAGATGTATCGATATCAATCATGGATGCTATGACGTACTCGGTAAACGGCGATTGAGCAGCGACGAAACAATCTTGCTGCTGCTCCAAACTTACGGCCAATGGAAGATGTGGTCGATGTTCGTGCGTTTCAACACCAATGCCCGTCTGCATAGGTTCCGGGGCACGGGCAGGTACTCGCAGATCCCACACATTTTCGAGGGATGGGGGGATTTTTGAGCGCAAGGCTTCAGAAGTGAGCCAATACATTTCGTCAAGCAGAATGGGAGGGAGGCAGGGCCCAGTTTCCATGGGGAACTTGTAGCCATAATGTTTTTTCGCGATCCGGGTGATCAGAACATTCAACCCAGTATCCTGGTGGCGCGGCCAGCGCCAGCGGAAGAGCGAATACAGCTTAAGAGAAAGCTGAATATCTTCCTTGGAAAGGCCCCAGGCGAGGGTCTCCACTCTAGAGAGGACAGCGAGGAGAATAATCATACTGGCGATATAGATCGGCATCGGTGATACGAAGAACGTTGCCTCAGGATAAGTCGCCAATTGAGCGTGGATGACTAGGACATTATGGGCTACAATGACGGCTAGGAATTGATGTGGAAGGGCGCTGAGTGAAGAAGAAATCGGTGAAATATCATTCAACACACCATCGTGGAGCGTCTTGTAGCGCAAATGAGTAGACACATCGTTGTTGTTGAACATGCAGCGCAACACAGACATGCGCAGGACACCATACTTCAACAAGGTGATTCCGCATTCAGGGGTGACCCTTGAGGTCAAGAGCTTCCTCCTTTGGTCGATTCCCCAATGTGAATGTCCCACAAACAACTCCTGATAATGGCGAGGGGCCTTAAGCCTCCACTGTTCAAGAGAACGTTCGACCTCGATCGCACGGCGCACCACTTGTTCGCCCGACAGCTTTCCTGGTCGGTGCAGAGAATTCACCACTTCGGCTTGTATATGTCCCAATGCAATGTTGAGATTGAAGTTCTCTGAGAAAGTGATACCGGCTCTCTTCCAGGGCCCGTGAGAAATAGAGAGGGTGCAGGAGTATTAAAATCCGCGCGCTGAATGGCAAGCGGTCTGCCAGAGAGTATCGATGTGTTGCGGTCATGCTCGAGGCATATGAACCAGAGACGCATACGGAGCTGACATTCCTTTGGGCTGAACAACTTCTCCTCGTTGGGGTTTCGATGCAAGCCGAGGTCAACAGCCAGGCGGATGAGATTGCCCACAACTCGCCACAACCCTCTCCCGTGTTGCTGGGGAGTAGAAATAGATTTGAGCAGACAAGGCATAACAACATCCCTGGTCACGAACCTCGATATAGAGATACCAATGAAGGAGAATAAAAGCCTGCAGAGTAGTAATGCTGTTCGGTAGGTCTGGCTTGAGGGATATCGCGTACTCGTAAAAGGTCTCTGGGTGTGGCCAATCCCATAGATTTTGGACGCGCGGGGCAAAGCGAGTCTGCAACTCTGATTTTCCTGGCACCGCGTGCCGAGTGCTAAGACCAGATATACAGAACATAGAAAGCCACTGTCCTTGGGTATATCCACGTACTTTGGGCTGATTGCAGCCGCCTTTTCATCCTCAAGGGAATCGTACAGAGAGTCAACCATCGCGATGAACTCTTCGCGAATGAAGACTGGACGGTGGGGGTTCAGGTCATCGAAATATGTCTTTAGAACGGAGGCGACTCGATCACGATTGCGCGGGAGGAAGAAGGGTTGCTTCTGAAGGCTCCTCTCGCAGCGCTTGAGAGGCGCTGGAATCCAATCTTGATCGATTTCCCTGAATGTGTCATGTCCGTCCTGAGCCAATCCAGCAAGGACGTCGTCCTGAATAGGTTCGACTGAAAACATATGTCACATGACGGAAATAGAGACAGCCAAGGCAACAGGGGTGTACCTGGTTCAAGTGAACGTGCAAGTTTTCTGGACACTTGAAACGATGCGATGAGACCTTGTCGGTCAGATAGGTCGTGCGGTAGGGGACCTGGGATGACGCTCCCGGGAACGTTGCTGTCATTTTCTGGATCACGCGTGGGAGGAGGCTTTGGCAGAGGACCCTGAAGGTGCTGTACATTGGTGTCCTGGGAATGGTGAGCCTCTGAAAGGGGGCTTGGGTTTTTCGATCCGTTGTCTGAAGGCTCAGGGACGGGCTGGGAAGAATATTTGAGCCCCAGTTTTTCTTCGTGCCCAATACCAGTGTCCTTAAGGGTGGGACTGGGTCGTGGGGGGTGGATCGATTCGTGAGGAGAGTGATAGAGGCGATGATCTATACCAAATTCACTGAGATAATCATCGAGACGCTGCAGTTCAAAGGTTGAGATGAAGTTGGAGAGAAGTGCCACACATTTGCGGATCTGAGTCTCGACAAGTTCAAGATACCACCGAGGTCTAGCCGTCTGGCGGTGTTTATCTTCCTGGACACACTCGATTCCATTCGCTTCACAAGCCGAACAGGTCGGAAACTTGGCGTCACACTGCAAGAACCACTTGTCGATATCGATTGACCAAGGCGAGCAGCATGACTACAAGTCCACGCACTTTACTTTTTTTCTGTCGGCATCTGGCACAAGCTTCGTGCACCCGCCGCATCGTTGGGAGGGTTGGACGGTTTTCATGGTCATCCTCTGACCTCTTCCTCTTTCGTGATGGCTGGTACTAGTCTTCAGCGTCCAAGGCATCATTCGTGAAAAAGATTGGGTGTACCCTTGTCGCCGTGACTGGGCTTTCTTCTACCTCATGCGAACTACCACGCTGCGGAATTGGGGATAAATCCATGGGAGCTGAGGGAGCAGTTGCATGGGCTAATTGGGAAACCATGCTGCCAAGTAGAGGACGAGATCCAGCGACGGGGGGCTTTGAGACGAGGTAGCCAACGCCGAGAACAGGCGCGCTGTGATAGCAATGTGGGTACGCGAAGATACCCATTTCGGGGGCTCGTGTCCGCGAACACAGTCAGCGAATTCAAAATAGCGACAAGCTGTGGAGCCATAGGATCATTTCATTTTCTCGGTTCTGTTGCGCGTTTACTCTAGGCGCGCTCGGCAATATGCGAGCGGCAATTCGTTGACACCCACGCCCTCACCCTGCTGTGCTTGAGCAGCTCAGTGGTGCCTAGGAATGCAGTGCCTGTGCCATTGCACAGCTGGCAGCTGGTGTAATAGGCGCTTTTGTTGTCGGCTGAAGGGATTAGTCCGATGTATCTCCTGAATCATCAATATTCTTTATTTGACATTGTTTCCCTTTATGCCGACCCTCGCATTGCGGGGATATGGCCATACACTTCTGGCGATATCGTCTGCACGGGGGATGATCCGCAGCATCCAACTACGTTCCGTTACAACAAACACGATTGATTAAACACAGATACACATTGGTAGTTACAAGCATGATGCTCTGATGCAAAACACACCACACAGGGAAGATGCAAACGTTCTCAAGGATAGAAGACATGGGAGCTGTGATGGATGTACGTGGAAAAATGCCCTGTTTCAGCTTTCGCAGTGCATTGCTAGGCGCCATCATCTGCATGATCACTGACATGACTATTAAGATCAATGTATTCATAGAAGGAAGAAGGGGAATTTGTTTACACATTCGTGGGATCGAATTGTTTCCTCAATTCTGTTTGATGCCGTTCGACTGCGCTGTTCCTTTGTGATGCTGGAACATGTGCATCAGTGTCCGTCGAGGTCTTGCTGTACTTTAATGAGACCGTATTGCGAGAAGCTTGATTATCAGGGGGGTGATCGAGAGCACTACCCCCAACATCGGAGGCGGGAACTTCCTTCACATCATCGTCTGTCGAGTCGGAGGCTTCGATCACCTCCATGGCAGCCGCTGGTGGAAAGCGGATCGAGTCTCCCCACGCGGAAGTTTCGGGACTATGATTGATCACTGCATGAAGCTCTGGTCGATTGGCCGTCGCGCCAGATGTCACGATACGTGGGTGATCTTCGCGAACAATCTGAGGACCAGGAACAATGGGCAATTGCGGCGATCGTGGAGGTAGTGAAGTCTTCCCAGAGGGCTTTGTTGATTTCCTGGATGATGCGGGGGGAATATCTATTCCCATGGACATTGAGGTCCATGCAGAGCCTTGGGTGAGGAGCGATATACGGGCGACGCGTCCAACATCCGTCTTTGGATCGAGAAGCCTCTTCAGTCCTTCGAAGTCTTGATCCCCGGGGAGAGTTGCTGCGACTAGAATAAGCCACAACCAATGAGTTTTTACAATATTCCTTGGGGGGGGCTGATGGGCGTTACGTACTGCTCTCAAGCGTGGGCAATACGAAAAATCCATCCTTGGATGCATCGTACTGACAGACGTCCTCCAATGCCTGACGAACATGATCCGATTCCAACCCACTAACAAAGCGAGGACTCAGGGATCCAGCAATGCGACGGAATATCTTCGCGAGACGTGCTCTCTCCGTCGTATCTTCACTCTGGTACATACTATCGCCTATCCATCGCGGGAGGCGTGCGCAGTGCCAGAGAGGCCGAGCTGTCGTATTCTTCCAGTTCGTGACGCAGAGCTAATTATCCCATGGATTGCTCATTGGTTAGCTCGTACATCTCCATAAGAAGGGGGTAGAACGCCGCACAATCTTGGATGGATCCCCTGGGGATACATAGATGCTCTCCGGTTCAAAGGCTTGTGTGTCCAGAGCGAAGGGCGCAAACTCGGGGTCATCGCCATCCAAACCCTGGCATTTGTTGACGATATCTATAAGCAAACTCATACTACGCTCGACGCGAACTTGATTCTCTTCGAGTATTTTTTTGTACTGCTCCGAGGCATCTTGGGTGAACAATACACGTAGACAATCCAATTCACGCTGAGCGCAGGCGAGGAAATACTCTTTCACAGTTTTCCACGGTCCCCGATCGAGCATCGCAAGCTTGGCCCTCCCATCAACATTGAAAATATCGGTGCTGATGGGTCCAACTTCGAAGCCTGCACCGCCACCGACTTCGCGTAGAGAACCAATCGAATCAAAGCGGAGGTTGAACAGTTCAATAGTCCAACGGGCGACTTGCGCAGCGATGACCTCTTTCACTGCCATGGGAGTTTCCTTATAGATGCTCTGGAGGCTAATTCCCGGAGGCTGCGGCCAGAGATACTTGTGAGCAAGTACAAATGGTCACACGACTACAAACGCAGGCACCTTCTCCGATACGATAATGGATCCTGGTCCTTTTTGTGCATCGCTATTGGAATAATACACATTGGGGGCCGGAATACTGGTGTGTTTTGCTATGTATCGAGTCGCAGCAACCTGAGTGAGGGGCTCGGCGGTTCAGCGTCTGACTGCATCGGAGCAGGGAAGAAGCTCACTTCTGCATCAATGATTGTGGCGGGGACCTTTGGCTTGAAAAATTTCACCAGAACGCCGGGGCCATCGTTTAGGAAAACGTGGTGAGACTGGAAGGCGTGGTGAGTATCGGACGTCCCTCTTTGGTTTACATTGAAATTGAATTTACTTCAGACCAGTCATCTACGGTGGATGACCATCAATATCCACTGAATTATACTGGATGTCATAGGGTGCGTACCTCTCCCCAGCCGGGATACTTTGGTCACTTTTCTGGGCCGAACTTGAGGGAGTTCTTCCACAAGGATCTTCAATTCAGCATGATTGAGATCATTGCGTGAAGCTTTAGATTTGAGAGCTGGCTCTTTATTCGTGAGGGGTGTGGGCGCAGTTTCCATGAGAGCAGCCACTAGATTCGTGACAAACACGTGTTGGGCCTCTATACCGCCACGGAGACACCGATTTTATGCCCGAATCCATTTCCGTCCACACAAGAGCTGCAGTAGAAGCTAGCACTCGGCGTTGTTGAAAAAAAAAAAGCACCCGTATTTGGAAAGAGGGAGTGATTGCTCCATAGTTGGCTCCGACGCCCAGGCTGCCCAAGTTAAGTTCCTGTTCAGGGATATCGCTTTCATGGAGGCAGAGTCATGGCATACAGTGTACGCATAAAAACACATTAGTCCTCCGAAATTGTTCTAAAACCTTGGTTGCTCTAGTACTGTACGAATCCCATTCTTTTGCCCTGAACATGCCCTCCTCGCGAAACGTGCCATCGAAGTTGATGGAGAGCGGCAGCCCAAAGTAGTCAGGCGAACGCTCAAGGTTGAAGACGAAGTACTAGTGGCGTGAGTAAGGCCACGCTATCCTACGACAGGCCTAACGTTTGTGCATAGCACGTTCTCGACCCTGACCGTCCGTCTTGCTCGTTTGGTTGTAAACGCCTTCCTTGAAAACGTAGATCTAGTAGTGCGAACCTTGGAAGCATTCGGGGAAGATGCAACAGCAAGCTCGAGTGGTAACCTGGCAGAACCGTGAACATGTTTCAAAAGGGATGATGGGCAGCATAGATTTTGTAATAATACAATGTGGACAATCTTTTCAACGTCCAAACATAGCCCCTTTCACTCTGTGCTCTCAGCATTAGCAGCAGCCTCGGCAACCTCTCCCTCACCCGCAGTCTTTTTCTTGTTTTTCTTCTTGGGCTCGCGCAACTTCTTGGTAAGGAGCTCTTTAAGCTCGGGGTCCTCCAGCTCCTTCTCTGCTTTTACCTTCTCTGGTTTGTACCAGATCGGGGGCTGACTGATAAGCAATGGGCCAGCCGGCAATAGCGCAATTGTGAAGTGGAAGGCAGCGACAAAAGTGCCAGCAGGAGTGACCCTGCAAACAGTCCCGTCAGTCGCAACCAAAGCAAACGTTGGCACGACCAAGTTGGCGACTCACTGGACTTCGTATGGCTTGAGCAAACCGTGCTGTTCGGCCTCTTGTACGCCTACGCGCGAACGTTTCTCATCCTCCAGATTCCGCACATTGAAGGGGAACGCGCCAGCCTTCTTCTGGATCTCGGAGAAGACCGCTCGCGACGTCTTCATCTTGAGCTGATATGTAATGTCGGACGCCTTTTGGTAGATGGACGTACGTGAATCCGGGGCTTGCTTGGCCTTCATGGGCAGTAACATGAGAGGGCACACAAGGAGCTATGCCACGATAGCACGTACTCTTCCTTCTGGACCACTTGTGATGAGGATGTCCATGCCCCAGACGTCACCCTCCGCGAAAGTTGCGGTATCCACCCCAGATCTTGACCCCTCGGAAGGATTGAGAATGATGCGCTTCTTTCCATCGATAACATTCTTGGACTGCTCGCACGACAACATACCTAGAACGAACTGGTATCACCACACCGCCCATCGAAAGCACATGCCAATGGAAAGAGCAACCTACCCTCAATGGGTTTTGTACCAAAGGCAGTCGCCACTTTGTTGACCGCATCCGTGACAGTCCAGTTCTTCTCACCAGCCTTGATTAGGCGCTGCGCAACTTCTGCGGCAGTCCAAGCTGCTTTGAGGGCATCTGCACGTGGTCCCGTTACAGGATTTTCCTCTGACGCGCCGACGACGAGCGTCTCGGCACTGACTGAAGCAAAACCATCAATGTGTGCCCCTACATGGATTTTAACAACGTCGTCTTTTGATAGCGTCAATGATGAGAGTGCGTCGGAGCTAAGGGGTAAGGGGCAACGATTAGACCAAACTTGCCAAAAGACGACACAGTGCGAGGGAAAAAACGAACGGGAGGGGAGAGAAATGCGATACGACGTTCTAGATACCAGAAATATGTCAGAAAAAATTGGGATAGCTTATCATAAAACTCTGTGTCCCGCTAACATTAACGGAAATGGAAGTTGGGAAAGCGAGACCTGACCTCGCCAAAAGCATCAGACAGCGACCAAAAAAAAAAAACCAATCAACCAAGTATCTTACCCTTAGAGATCTTGACGCCCTTTACTGCTTTGTTGTAAACCAGACCAGTGCCCTGCTCGATGAGCTGGACAGGATGCTTTGGTTCAATATTGCTGGACGTTACGAGTTACATATAACACTGCACCTTGTCGCCCTCGACACAGAGGTCAAAGACTTTAGCCCCTTCCACAGAGAGCTCGACAAGTCTTTTTATGGCACTATGCACGATATCGCCCGCAACCTTTCGTGAAGATGCAGCATTGAACTGGTAAGGTCGTGTGCAAGGTGAAATCGCGCCCCCAAATTCACCTTGTATTTGGTCAAGTCATCGGCTGACGTGCCAGGCGCAGCAGCCTTCTCAGTCCCTGCCTTTTCGACCACAGGTGGTGCTGTCGTAGTTCCGTCAGACATACTTTCAGATAGTTCAGCGCGACGTTTTGCCTCCGCGTCAGTTCACCGCAAATAACTACTGTAGTATTGGTTTGTCTTCCACTGTCACAGCCTGACTAATGAAAGAGTATGGAGATATGGGAATGGGAGAGAGGTATGTATGCGAAATGGATATGAAAGAAAACGAATGCCGTGACGAAACGAGATATTGTCCCAAGAAACTTGAAAAATGACGCGTAAAACGAGCGAGTGAAAACCCCAAAAAATTATGATAATGTACTGGTTACGAAGAAGGCTTAGAGGTTTGGGGAGAATTGGTGCGAGGAGTGTTATTTCCGTTCCCGGAAGACGGGCCAGCATGCGGAGTTTGCTCAGAAGTTTGTTGTGCAGAAGCGAACAGAGAGGTTCGTCCATTGGGCGATGGTTGGGGATGGCCACCGAAATTATTCGGGTCAGGCTGCAGACTACCGAATCCACCCCACGACTGACCCGTCATTTGTGCCGTCATCTGAGGTGGCATTCCATACATCGATGCCATGGGATTCATTCCACCCCACATCATTGGAGAGGCGGGGCGCATGGGTGAGGGTCCCCCGCTTCTGAAGGTGCCATAGAGCCCGCTTGCGAGAAGGACATCATGGCCATTCGGTACGCATCGGCGGCGGCTTGCTGAGCGGCGAACAGCTGCATTTGTTGCGGCTGTGGAGGCGGCATCATACCCCACGATGGCGGCTGGAAGCCCGTAAACTGAGGAGTGAGACCAGGACCCATCATTGGCGTCCCCATCATCATAGGATTCATCATCATAGGGTTCGCCATCATCATGGGATTCATCATTGGCGAACCAAATTGCCCAGCACCCCCGAAGAATTCGTAACCACCCCCGTTCGTCTGAGCATATTCAAGTTGCTGGCGCTGAAGTTCATCTATCTTGCGCTGTCGTTCTTCTGCCAGGCGGCGCTCTCGTTCACGCTCAGTCAACGCGGCACCGACCCCTCCCTCTCGTTTGCGATCCCGCTCATGCGCAGTGATAGCGCCCAGCAGCCCACTCTGGGGTGGGGGCGGCTTCGACGGTACGTTGACATACGATGCGCCGCTCTCCCGCGCGGCCTCCTCCTGGCGCTTCGCAGAGCGATCTTGTTTATCTTGAAGTCCAGCCTGGAGCAAGCCCTGCGGTGCGAATGCCTTGGTCATAGTCTCACTCGGCTCTATAGTGACGAAGGTCTCACGCTCCTTTTGAGTAGGATTGAAATCCGCAGGCTTATTGGGATCGAGAACCGCACTCCATATGTTCTGCCGGGGCACAGGGGCGGGGCGTGACTGCTCACGACCAGCAGAGTGCTCGTTGACCTGGAGGCGGGGAGCTGCGTTTCTGGGGTTGTCATCATAATGAGTACGGGGTCGACCATCATCGTAGGGGGGCGTGTTGGGTCCGGATGGAAGACGAGACTGGTGCCGCTGGTCATGGCCAGTGGCGCTTCCAGGCCCTGGAATGGAAGGAAGGTTGCGGGGGCGGTGGGAATCCTCGGCATTACCATTTGGACGAAGACCGAACTCAGTCATCGAGGCTGGAGTACCCAGCTGGGTAGAATGTTGGGCTTGGGGAGCATACAACGTAGATGCCTGGGTACGAACAGGAGCAGTGGGTGCATCGCGCGATCGGCCACGAGTAGGTTCATCGTCAGAGGCATCGTCGTCATCGTCCTCTTCCTCCTCTTCATCATCCTCACTGCTGTCCCATGTATTCTTAGATGGTAACGATTTCGGTTTCGGCTTGACACCAGATCGGCCCGGTTGGTGCGATGCGGCTTGTGACGCCGCGAGATTCGCTCGCGCTTTGGCTTTGCGCTCGGTAGCAGCCTTAGATGCAGCGAAAGAGGAAGGGAAATGAGACGGTCCCAGTGATTCTGGTGACCTGTTGATGGGGGGTGAAGCGGGTATCTCCCTGATCGGTGGTGGTGGCTTCTCCTCTACAGCTTCTTTTTCTACGAAAGTGAGGGCAGCAAGTGCATCTGCACCAAGATCATCATCATCTCGGGCATCATCAATGTTGCGCGCATTAGACATGACGGTAGGGGAAGTAGAAGGGTTACTAGCGCGACGAGGTCCCCGAGGTCGTGCACCTGAAGGTTTTCGAATAAGGGCAGATGGGATTACGTCGGCTTTTGCCGCAGGGTCTTTGTTCTGTGGCTGTGAAGGCTTTCCCGGGCCGCTGTTGAGCAGCCTGGAGGTTCTCCGCAACCTCAAGGGGCGGAGGGGGTGAGTGAGACTCTGCCAGAGTCTCCGCCCCATCGTCATCATCATCAGCGTCCGAATTTCCCAATGAATGCCCGGTGCTTGACCCTTCCCTCAATTTCTGCGCAATATACAATGCTCCCGCCTCATCCATATAGCCCTCCTCCTCTGCAATTTGCCGTCGGAGGCGCTCTACAATACCAGGTCCATCCGATGGAGGTGCCGTGGCGTAGTCGAGCGAAGTTCGTGGATGCTCTGGAGGCGGTGCAAGTTCTCGAGATACGCTTGGCAATGGTCTGTGCGTTATTCCAGGATTGCGAATATCAGGACGTAAAGTCGAGGACTGGAGGGGGCGCGGCCCACCCACATGGTGGTCCGAAATGGGAGACAAGGAGGATCTACGTGGAGAAGCGTTTCGAGGCTCAAAGCTAGTGTGGGAGGCCGATCGCGGATGGGGTGGTAGTGGAGGCGAAGCAGATTTCATCAAAGGAGATGATGCACGAGGCGAAGGAGAACCTGGGTCCCTCAGCTGGACCCCAATACTGCGAGGCGAAGAATGCACATCGGCCGCGGGCCGACTGTTTGCAAAACCAGACAGAGAAGAATGGGATTCGGATCGTGGTAACCGGCCAACAAATGGGGCGGGAGACGCTTGGCGGGACACATCTGAAGGTCCACCAGAACCAAATTCTGACCAGGCAGGGGCAATGGCTTGAGAGGGTGATATGGGTTTCGTACCACCTTCTGCAGTAGCCGCACGTTGTGGCCTGTGTAGTGGTTGTGTTGATGTAGGCGGGGGTGTCATGCGTGTCGAAGCAGACGTTTGAGTAGGGGGACTAACGTCTCGCTGGAAATTTTTATAAGAAATATGACTTCCAGAAGGCGTAGGAGAGCGCTGTTGGATGGACGCAGCCGGGGTCCGTGAAGAATGGGAGCCATATGATTCTACCGCACGGTGAGCTTGAACGTCTGCAGTACGTGAAGGTTGGGCAAGTGGCGGAATCAATATTGGCTTAACGTCGTCCGGGCTTGGAATTCCCTGCTCCGGAATCAGAACTTGGCCCATAGAACTTGGGCGTGATGGGGATGAGATATTGAAGTACGACTCCTCGCTGATACGATGGCGTGACTCCAGTGACGACCTCTGCTGAAGCAGCGATTGCGGCGGGCTACCGACTATGGGGCGATCCAGGAATGAAGACGAAGTATCTGATAAGCGTACTTTCGGTGATAGTGGTGGGTCGCTAAAGGTCAAAGAAGGCCCTAGGGCACTGCTGGACGATGGAGACGATCCAGGGGGGAGATCGGTTCGTGACAGCTCCACTTTGGAGTCCACCTGAGAACCAGACGTAGAACGGGGGTTAGCGATATCACCAATCGAGGCGCCTTCTATGATAGGGGCAAGAACCGTCCTCAAAGCACTTGGAGAACTTGTGGAAGGAGCTGGCGCAGACCCATCTGGCGAAGGAGTACGCTCGAATTCCAGAGGAGGCAGGCGTATCGCATTATTTGTCTCTTGCGGACGAAGCAGAGGTAGAGGTGCTTGTTGATCAGTCCGGCCAAAATTCTGGTCCAGCTTTTGCCGAACAATCCTCATAAAGCTCTCCCTGTTGACGGATTGTCGATCGATATTGGGGTCGAGGGTTTCAGCGTCCTCACGAAGTAAGAATAAGTCCTGCACATCAATTGAATCAACTGGAAACAGCATGCTGCCTTTAGTTCTAACCTGCTTTTGCTCTCCGATGGGGTACGCATACATTTGCGAGACAGGATTCAGTGGGTCCCAACTATATCCTTTTGGTCGGCCGTAAAGCTCAAATGCGTCATGAATGGCTATGAAACGAGATTAAGTATGTCCCCCAGAAACACCAGAAGTATGGGCCCACCAACTATCCACTTGATCATCTCCACGGGCGGTGCCACTTCCTTGGAGTGATGAGGCATAAGGAGCAGCCATCCGTCAACGCCTTTGGTTCCTTGCGTTGCATCCTGCATTCTAATAGTCCCAATAACCTTGATAAGAGTACTTACATTGATGGCCTCGACGCGCTCGGGATACACAGCAAAAGCCTGTCTGATGCCGCTGAGGATAATAACAGGCTTCTTGCGATCCTTTGGCTTTTCTGACGCATATAAGGCAATGCTTGGCAAGGTACTCGTGGCTGGGGGAGGAGAAGGAGGCTTGGTGGAGAAGAGTGAAGACATACGACTTCTTCGCCCAAGGGTGGAAGATGTTGCGACATTACGGCTGTCCATTGAATCCCTCGAGCCGGTCAAGGGCGAGTACGGGGCAGCAGTCACCACAGCCCAATATGATTTCCATTCGGTTTGTCCTACGAGTCGCACTTTGACTTCTCCTTCCATTCGTCCACGCAACAGGGTCGTACGTGGCTCTTTCCATCGCCCCTGGAGATCGCTGAGCGACATACGTAAGAGATGTCCTGTGTAGATCTCCTCCAGACGGGTCTTTTCCCAGAGTGCAAGTCGAAGTGCAGCGACCCACGACTTGAGAGCCGTGGTACTTGGGCAAGAAAATGACATGAGATTTTGACCAGCAGTGTTGAGAGTAAATACGTCATGATACGTCTTTGCTGGCGATGATGCAGTAGAAGGCACATTCACCGGACCTGCAATGCGCAAGAACTAGGATTGCCTCTATTAGTAGGAACCGCGAATAGCAAAGGAGAGCTCGCAGACCGCATCGGTAACATTGATATAACTGGGAGGAGATTGCCCCCCGCGCCGATTGGCCTCTTCGACGGCTTTCATATCCCACACACTTAAGGTTGTGCCGCCAAGTTGAGCCCAGATGTCGTGCCATTCGACGTCCTTACTTGGCTTCGAACCGTCCGAATTTCGCTCATTACACCTAACCATAGGGCCAGAGAAGTATATCTTTTCATTGTCTATGATTGCAACGCTGGGGTGAGGGTCTAGCGAGGATGCGATAAGATAAAGAGTTCCTCACGTATAATATGCAAAGAAACGAGGGACCGCAATTCAGGATGCATGGGAGGACGAGGGGGAAAGGAAGTGTCGGGAGCATTGCTGGTGGATGATCTGCTCGCCGTTGTCTGCGTGGGAGCTTGCGCGGGGGCTGGGGATGCTGGACGAGGAATAGGTTCGGAGCGTCGACGGCCATCATCTCGAGGTAGAGGCGAGTACGGGTCCACAAGTATACTAGAATGAGAAGAGGGAGACATAGTAGATGAACGTCCGGAGGAGGCAGAGTGATGCGAGATATCGCGAGAATTGTCGTACCCAGAATGTTGTTGACGCAATGGTGGCTTCTGAGCGGTATTTGAGGAGGGCCGGGATAAAGAAGCTGAGTCAACCGCCGGTTGGGATTGCTTTCGGAAGGAAAAGAAGGAAGTCCTGCTCGTGGTGGCGGTAGGTTGGGTGGTATCTTTTGGAGAGAAATTGGACTCTTTGCTTGGAGGTTCTTGTTGCTTTGCTCGTCCGGGAGGCATGAGCCCTGGTTCAGAGTACTTCTTTCTGCTAACGGGAGGCACGAAACCACTCGTAGCGTTTGCCATAACGAAGTGGGAGGCTGGGCCGGTTGGTTGAGTGGCGGTGAGTCTAGGATTCCCTCGGCTATCACCGAGGTGACCGCATATTCCTGTGTCAGAGTTTCAAAGGCATGGCTGTCGATGAGTCTGATGCTCTCGAATTCCTCGTCACCCAATTGAAGGGAAATGTCGAGTTCCTGGAGAAGAAGGGAAGGCTATCGAAGCACCAGGCGCACCAGATCGCCTCCCTACTCGCCAGCTCACCAAGCACCGCCCTCCCAGCGCATGTAGAACCCCCTCAGGTAGTCCCCCAATTTGTTCGGGCGTTATACGATTACAATGTAACGTAGATTTCCAATCCTTTCATATTTCCTACGATTGACACCATTGATCTAGACTCCCGGAGATCTTAACTTCCGAACGGGCGACGTGATCGAACTCGTCCC
This sequence comes from Hydnum rufescens UP504, assembly GCA_014904985.1. NCBI lineage: Eukaryota > Fungi > Basidiomycota > Agaricomycetes > Cantharellales > Hydnaceae > Hydnum > Hydnum rufescens. The sequence goes on from MU128910.1 coordinate 686,331, forward strand.
CAGTGCCAGTGACAATGACGACTGGTGGACGTGAGTCCATTCCCTTTATCCCACCTCCATATCCTGAAGAGGGCTCGGTTTCTAGAGGAAGGTTGAATGGTCGTGTGGCCATTTTCCCATCCAACCACGTGGAAAAGATGTGAGCGCCCCCCTCATTTCAGCCTTCGTACCAACTGACGCTATGGACCCGAAGATCTGGTCCTGCGCCCCCTTACAATGCTGGTCCAACGATTAGCTACAACGAAAAAGCACCCATACATTCGTTTAATGATGGCCTGCGCCCCTCAGGTCATCCAGGCAGTTATCAGGCCCCGAATGGTTACCAAGGGGCTTACCCTACTCCAGCTCCATACCAGTCGGTGCCACCCCACACAACGGTCGTTTACCAACAACCTCCCGGCCCAGAAGATCCCAAGAAGAAGAGCAAGCTGAGCAAGATTGGCGGCACAGTTGGCACTGCCGCCGCCGGCGGTCTTGGGTTTGGGGCGGGTACAGGTGAGTCCTCGGACCGAACATCTACGGGTATGTTTGACCTAAGTTGAACGGTACTTCCCTATGCAGCTGTTGGAAGCGGGATTGTCAACGCCATATTCTGAGACCCCTCGTTGCATGCTTGATGCCCTCTGTTCCTGCCTCTGCTGTATTCGATGATGGACATATACTTTACATTCTGTACAACAATGGCCCTTGGAAGTAATAGAGCCGCTTGAACCTCCCAATTCTTAACTTTTCAACATTTACAGAAAGCAACTGTTGACACAGTGCTCCCCATTTTCCCTCCAAAACTGAATGTTGGATGCGAGACTCGGGAACTGGGGTAATATTCATAGGCTCAGGAAGAAGTGAAGCATCAGGACCAGATTGCTTACTGATAAGTCAACCCAGACGAGGGTCTAGAGAAAGCCTCCTTGAGCTCCTCCTCAGTGAAATTACAGGCTATTGACCCGAGTCGCAACGAGTTAGTGCCATACCCAATATCACCCACTCCGGATATGATTTCGGAGAAGGGGGCGTGTTCACGCACACGTAATCAGGAAGAACCCGCCCTCTTTGAGAAGTGTATTCACCCGTGTAGGATATTTATCAGTGAGTATCGAGCCATCCGGCAATCTATCTGCCAATGCCATAGCGTCGTACGTCCCTTTATCTAGCAAGAGGTCCCATTGGCCTTCTGGGGATGATGGTGCAGACTCAGGTGGCGGTAATGATGGTGGCATGGAGGGAAGGGTAAGGGGAAGAGTATCGCCAAGGAAATCTGCGCACGAAAATGTACAAGAAAATCGATGTCGGAGGGATGCTATGTATCGGGCGAGTTTGATTGAATCTTCACTATCGCCGAGAGTAAAACACATGAAGCGAAGTATAACAACGAATTTTACCTGTAATCAACACCCATGAGACGTGTTTGCTCATAACCGTTCTCAGCAAGCTCCAGTAGCAGGCTCCCGTTTCCTAAATCCGCTTGGGCATTAGGCGATAGATATCTTGAAAACTAAACAAACGCACCAGTCCCTACGTCAAGACAAAATGGCTTTGATGGAGGAGGCACATGCTCCAAGCACCATTCAACCTAATTGGAACTATCGTTAGGGAAGAAACAGCCAAGCAACCGGGGAATCTAACCATCTTTTCAGCAACATCCTCCCCAAACCTGAATTAAGTATCTTTAGAAGATTCACTTCAGCGATGAATCAACAAACAATAAGTACTCACCACACCTCGCCTTCATCCCCAAAATCTTCAAAATTCTGAACCTCTTTTCGGTATACGTCGTCCCAACTAGAATACATGAGGCATCAGACATACCAATAATGAACATAGGCCATAGAAACTTCACTGCTCCTTCGTGCCCAATCGAGATGGTTGAAGATCCATGGAATCGATCCCAATGAACGTGGCTGTGTTCGGACCTTACCGGGCAACCAAACGCCAAAAATCAGTTAGCTGGGCTGTCCTCTCATGAACTACTTGTTCAGATGCCGGAAATATCCCCCATTACCACGGAGGCATGAAGTAATGAGTCGGAGCTTAATCAGTTCATGTCATATGCGACTGATATATTTACTGCAAGGTAAGATGCGTGCATGTGCATGACTCGATGTTGCGGCGGCCTCTCGGTCTTGTGAGGACCCCCTTAAACATATGCGATGGGTCTCTTCTACGGGCTCATCGGTTGCCTCCCCTTCGATTCATCGCAAGAGCCCGATGGGGCCGCGGTTTCCATCACCCCGGGAACACTACAGAGCTCGCAATCGCACCCTTTTCATGTATACATCAGCGATAGTGAGAATACCTTCCCCCCAAGTTTATACTATCTATCCCCGCAATTAAGGCCGTGCTCCCAGTTTATAACAACACTAGGAATTTCATATGCAGCCGTTCCACTCTATCGAGCATTTTGCGCTGCAACAGGCTTCGCAGGCATCCCTGTGACAGACTCAGCACGCTTCGGTTCAGATCGTCTAACACCCATCGTGACCGCCAAACGTATCAAAGTGCACTTCAATGCCGATACATCAGCTGCATTGGCTTGGACGTTCACGCCTCAGCAAAAATTCGTCACGGTGCTTCCTGGTGAGACCGCCCTTGCCTTCTACACGGCGAAGAATAATTCGGATAAGGACGTCATTGGAATCGCAACATACAATGTTACGCCGTCGAAGGTGCGGAATCTCATCTCACGGCACCATGGAGGCCTGAAGAATTGATATTGCTATGTGGCATGTACTTCGGTCCAGGTTGCACCATATTTCGCAAAAGTGGAATGTTTCTGTTTCGAAGAGCAGAAGTTACTTGCGGGCGAGGAAGTTGATCTCCCCCTATTCTTCTTCATCGACAAGGACTTCGCAGATGATCCCCTGATGCGGGACATAGACGATGTCGTGCTGTCTTATACCTTTTTCAAGTAAGTGCCTTTGATCATTCATTCCTTTTTGGTCGTTCAGAGTTCACTAATCTCTTACCAACTCTCCGTAGGGCACGGCGAAATGAACAAGGTCATTTAGAACCTGATGCCGATGATGTGACCGTTGACGCTGCATCTGGTTTTTCTGAGTACACTCGGGGCAAGCGCTGATCCCTGCTAGATGGCAGCTTGTGATGGTTGTCTTTGACTACAGATAACTCCAATCATTGCATAATGCACAAGCTTGTACGTTGCAGAGGGGGCTCTACTTTGCGTGCCCATCTCGATTAGCCTTGAAGGTGTCAACATAGCCCTGCTCCACGTTCCCTCTGGGGACAAGCACGAAACTTAAGCAGCCATCTTTCACCTCGAGCCCATCGGCTTCCGCCATGTGCTTTGTTCCTGCACTAGGACCAGTGGTAGTAACTTTGCTCGTACCCGCACGCAAGAACAGGTCCGCAAGCGTCATCTTGAGGCCCACCTTAAGGAGCATCTTTCTTCGCGTCACAGCGTAGACAGACAGGTTGCCAATCCGGTACTCTCTCTTGACATCCCAATTCGCTGGAGGTCCGTCAGCAGGGAAGACGACTTCGATCTGTTCTCGGAAGGTGGTGTGTTCTGCAAAGGATTTTATAAAGTCGGATGTGCTGTATTGGGGGTAGAGGAGAAGGACGGGGAAGATTATTTGGCTGTCGGTGTGAATGGACGTGGTCCGTCATTATCAAAGTGAGGGACGCCAAGGGGGTCCTCCGAAGGTGTCCAGGAGAACGTTAGATGTCGTGCCTATGCAGCCGAATCAGCAAGGACAGAACATTGGGAGACGCTTGGATTCTCGACAAGAAAAACAATTAGGGCCATGTCACGCACGGTGCAAGCAACCTTGAGAATATTGTCTTCTTCTTCCTTCTCCTTGGCCCTGCGTTGCTTTTCACGTTCGATGGCGTCTCGCTGGGCAAGTGTTTTTTTGATCTGGGCTACAAGGTCTCGGGTCGCATCATTGGACTCGTCCATCCCCAAGCATCGATTGCACGCATCCAGCGCTTCGTTGAGGCGGTCAAGCTTAACGAGGGCTTTTGCGGAACGATATAGGGCCTTTGCAGAACGGGGATTTATGCCAAGCGCGCGGCACAATCGCGTATAGCAAATCCGTAATTTTCTGAACGCCAATATTTGTCATTCCTTCTAGTACAGCCAGGAGGGCCCCCAAAAAAGTCGCGGACGACCAGCGCCTGAAAGCGACTCACGTAACTCGAGATTGCAAGCTGCTCGATTGCATAAGAGGGCTTCAAGGAGTACATTATCGTCTGGATTTACACTGATGCCTTGGGTATAAAAGCCAAGGGCGTCGCGGTATCGCCTCTCTTTAAAACAGTCGTTTCCGTGATCTTTGAAATTTAGCGCTGCGACTGAGCCGGACGATAACACGGCAGTGAATACACGAGAGATGTGGGAACTTGTGGAAAATCGCTGGACAGACCGTTGGGTTCCTCGTCGAAGATGAGGCTTTGTAATGCCTCGAGCTGCTCGTTTGAAGACGTGTCATCGGGCAGACTCCTCATAAACAGAGGTGTGGCCTCAAGCTGTCTCTGTATCGCTGTAATGTCTGTCGGTCGTGGACTCGGTCCGATTGTTGGTTCTGCCATCGATTGCGTGAAATGTCTTGTACACTAACTTTTAACATGATGCCGGTCACGGATCCAAATGTCGTTCACCCAATTCGAAGCTAGGGGCAATACTCGCATAGACGCACGCGATCATGAACTTGGACTCGACAAGTACAAGGTCATGGTCAAAGAAGATGAGCAAGGCCACGATATACAAGTGTATGATATCCCCATCTCTAGTGATATGAAAGCCCACGCAGAGACCAACGCACGTTGCTTGCTGCACGCGGTAGCGCACACAGCACATCGACACCATGCATTATTATTATAAATTGCAAATTCTAAAAAAATTCACCAGGGGAATATTACAACTTGCTCTTGCCTTTCCCTACATATTCTGCAAGCTCCGACCGCTTACTTTGTCTAAAAAACGAAGCACCGACCACATCAGTCCAAAATAGGATACAAGTACGGCAGGAAAAGAGAAGTACAGACCCAGAGTGAGGAACGGCAATAGGAGTGGATTTCGGGTCTAGATTTGTCTCCTCCAATCGTTTGTAGATAGGAAGGTAATCTCGCTTGCCGGGGCCGACGTAAAGCTGTGCAAACCGATTCAGCATCAACGTCTCTGGGAAGCCATGGGGAAGGAAATGGTGATTGGGGAACGGTTCAAATTCGACACCCACTTGTCTTGGCCGCCAGATCTTAACTCCACCTTGCTGATGCATCATCTGCCGCCAGTGGGCCAGCCAACCGACGACGCGAGGAACAGCAAATAGGACAGGGAAGAAGTCCATGGGGAAACCTGTATTTTCGGATAGCCCATTAACACCGGTTGTTAGGGCACATTTTTCAGTTCATGATTGAACCACCCACCCATTGCACGGTATATCAAGCCACTATAAGAGCGATCAATATCAGTGACAGGAACGCGCGCAAGCTTAGAGGTCAACATGCATACCTCCAGAAATCAACATTAGGCGCCAATTTGCGGGAGATGAAGTATTCGTCCTTCATCGCGACGGCATGCAGAGCCATTGCGGTGTCGAGAAGCTCATCTTTCCCTGTCCTGGAGAAGGGTAAGACGATGATTAAACCATCATTCCTGAGAAAAACGAAGGTGCATCGTACACTGCAAACACTTCGTCAGCGATATTACGAATGATAAAGGATCGTGGGTCAGACTGAAAATGGGGAGACGATCGCATCAAAAAACCGTCATTACGCGCATATCGATATCACAAACTCACAGTTTTATAGATACTAAAAGCCTACTGATTTAGTACAACCGATCTTGCAATCAAGGAAAAAGGGTACTCACCGATGGCCAAAGCCGGAGAGCACCTTTTCGCGCCGCTTTACGGCCTCAATATACGCCGGAACGTTTGCAGGACTGCCAATCGCTATCAACATCCGGATAACAGCCTCGTTGGCACCACCTAGATTAAGGATGAGTCAGTTATACAAAGTAGATATCACCTTCAGGCAGGTACGAACCATGAAGTGGCCCGTATAATGAAGCGCATCCAGCTCTGTACGAATGCAGGTCAGAATGCGGATACGTGACCCAGACACGTCTTGGATCCTTACGCGACAGCCGAGTACGGATCGACCAGAGAGCTGCCCGTCTGCAATACAGTTGTGCTCGACGCATTTAGTTCATGGTCTGCGTGCAGGATGAACAACACGTCGAGGGCACGCTCGAGCACAGGCGAAGGTTTGTACCGTTCTTCTCCAGCCCTGTCCAATTGATACAGGAAGCTCCCAGTGTAGCTCATTCCCAAGGGTGGCGTTACAAAGGAACGGCCCTGGCGTACTCGATAGGCCATTCTTGACAGAAAGGGATATCAATCGACTTTGAAGCCGGGGGGCATCGATGAAGTCAAAAAGACATACGCTGCAAGAGTAATGGCTTTCCCGATAAGTCTGTAAATCTGCTTGTCCATGTTTGCGAGCGATTTGGGGTCCGTCTTGGTGTACAGATTTTGGCCTGGAATCCATATAAATCGATTCTTTGTCTTTATGTGTAGGCATCAGACGAACCTTGCAACGAAGGATTTGCCTGGGTATAACAATCAGAGGTACGCCAGAGTTGCAATGACATCGGATACACACCTCTTCGTAGAAGCTCCCAATTGCTGAGAAAGCACTGCTCAAGATAGACATTGGGTGGGCGTTGTAACGGAATGAGCGGAAGAGAGTCTCCGCGTCCGAATGGACGATGGTGTGGTGCATGACTTCGTGTTCGAAAGTCTCGAGATTCTTCCGGGTAGGGAGATCACCGTAGATGAGCAGATACGCGACCTCGAGGAAGGAAGAGTTTTGCGCGAGCTGCTCAATAGGATAGCCGCGATAACGGAGCACTATCGGTGCGTATTTAGGAGTTGGTTAGCGCTGCTAAGGATGTTGGAGGAAATGCAATACCTCCAGCGTCGCCATCAATGTAAGTAATGGAGGAGGAAATGACAGCCGTATTTAAAAATCCCTTGTCTGAAACGCGCAGACCACGTTCGGTTTCATTCTCCTCGCGTTCGTCATTGGCCCGCGGCGCCTTCATTTGCTTGAACGCTGTAGCTGAGATGGAGTTGTTGACAATACTATGGCCATTATCGATGGTTAGCAGGCACACTATCCCAAAACATGAAAACCACACTCACGGAATGGAGAATGTCTTGCCGGTCCGCTCATCGGTGACGGTGAGCGAGTTCGACCCCTTACCAGTCTTTACGGCAGCGGTATTGGCAACCATTTTCGGTGGTGTAGGATCAGAGGTATGGGACACGAACAACCAAGTGTACGACTTATGAGTATGCTCCGCAGGCAGTGTGGTGGTTGGGGCGGTCCCACTAAGTATTACGGTTTTCCCAGGGGACGTGGATAACCGTGAACCGGATTATGAAATCACAAGCTTGCATCGCCCCAACAAAAAGGAATGTCACACGTCATCATTATGTAAGGAATGAGATTGTGAAGAAGTCCAAATAGTCCCATGCTCAACTCTACCTTTCAACCTTGATTCCAATGGTTCGCACAAGCTGGAGCCATACCATGCCATTCAGGCATCTGTCTAGGACCACCCTCCACAGAAACATCCCACGACCCTGTAGAGCTCGCTGAAGCATTCGTTCCCCCTCCGGAGTGGCCTCTCCCTCTAAAACCCATTCTCCGGACCAGAGCCCTACCTCCGACACTGGAAAACGAGCCGTCCACGCATAGCGTGTGACGCGCATGTCCCCCATCCCACGAGTTTTGAGCACAGTCGAGGGCATCTGAACTAGCGTCATCTCCACGTCTGCTTCGATATGAGGGGGGATCTGGATACAGTGCAGAGGGTCCGCCCCGTGGTTGAGATGTGCGTAGTACGTAGGACAGGGGAGTGCACGCAACGAGTCGGCAATGAGAGGCGGAGACCGATGAGGATTGAAGGGTGTGAGGCCTACACCATCGTGTATTAACCACTTGGGCTCGGCGTTATCGAAAATTGGCACATAGCCCAGGTTGATGACGATGCCACCCATCACGATATGGTCCCATAACCCCGCACGTACAAGCTGCCCCTGGCATGCTTTGACAGCCGAAGGCGAGAACTCCTCACAAGGTAGAAAGACGCGCACTACCGGAGCGAAGTAGCGCGATGTGGCGGTGAGAAGAGCGTGGGGATTTGGAGGAATGAAGAACGACGAAGAGAAGGAGGAGGATGGTGAGCATGATGGGAATGTGGAGGATTCGCTGGGCGATCTCGAGACGGCACTGTCTGGACGTTGTGGGGAGCTTGGGTGCGAAACTTGTTTCCTTCTGGAAATAGAAGTAGAAGGGTTTGCATGGGACAGGAAGGGGTCGTGGTCGAATCCAGGATTGTAACGCAGTCCCCGATGAGTTGAACGGTACCGCGTGACGGAAGCGGGACTTGGCGGAGGGGGAGGAGGGCCACGAGATCTCTTCAAGACCTGCGTTACGCTTCTTACCTTCTTCTTTAGCGGTGGAATGGTCACGTCGTGGCTGGGCTCAGTGTGCGTCCTGTCAGAGGACTGTGGGAAGTACGACAACGGAGCGGGAATCCTTAATTCTGGTAGACTGTCAATATCGGGATCATCTGCCATCGCAACATTGTGGATATGCCGCATCCCCCGCCAATGAAATGATTCATTGACGCTCCGCGCACGCTTATGCAGCAGTAGAACAAATCGAGAATGTGCTGATGCGAGACGCGCTAACATGCGAGTATGATTATCCATAACACCTGGAGACCTTGTGAGGCTAACGATCGCTTGCGTTGGATATGTCGACAGGGATCTGCTCTGGGATGCCACTGTGTCTTCCATGTCAGGACGCATACCCGTCCACAATTGCATGAAAATTTTGAACTTACTCAGTGCTTCGAGGTCTTCCAACGAGACGCTGATATCTCCCTCTTCGCACTCTTGACCATTCACATACCCAGATACGAAACGATCGAGGACAACTTCACGGATCGTAAGATCCCGGAAGTCGAAGAAACGACGAACGGCGCTACTTGTATTGACGAAGGCCATAAATTCCTCCCATAACAATCCTGCGAGCAATAGACAGAGTATATTCGGGGTGCGTAAGATTTTCGCAAGTTGGGCGTTTAATGACGTATGCAACGTGGGGGAGGTCGCCGAGCGGCCAGGGCGATAAGGAGCGGGTACATGAGAAGAAAGGAGAGGAGGTGCATGTGGCGCCGGCGACGCCCACAATCGCTCGTGAGAATCGTGGTCATCGATGCTGTGGGGGTGCTTCTTCAGCGAGGATCCAGCAATGACCGTGGACGAGGGAGCTCCAGGATGGACCTCGGAAGAAGGATCCGGAGGGCCAATGTGACCTCGCCATCTGGAAAATGAACTCGGAGGGCTGGAAGGACCACCAGGCGTCTTGGGAGTGTCGCTGGTGTCACTCGATCCAGACTCTGCCTCGTCTGATACGTTCATCAGCGATGGGATTTGCAAATAGGCATACTCCCCTGAGGACCTGGAGGATGCAAGGGGCCGTGCAAGAGCGGACATTTCGAATACCTGGAATAGCTATTATCCCTTATCTCAGATGAGTTTGGCGTTTCAAACACGTTGGAATAACTATGCGAGGCCACTTAGGGTAGGAAGGGCATAGGAATTAGTTGTGGCCGATGGCGCTAAACAGTAAGCTAAACAGTAAGGGCGCCAAAGACCCACCTTGTCGGATTTTCCTTTGTTGTCATTGAGACAGGACAGCAGGTGTTACACACATGCAAGTATTATTTAGGGAAAAGTAGGTCTGTCTTCGGCATCGGTCGGTTGTCCATCCGATTCACCGAGACAAAAATGGAAGATCTCAAGCACTGCCAGGGATGTTGGTGGGTGGTCCACAGCCTCATCCGTCAATTTCGATGCTACGTGCTCGGGTCGACACATGCTTGTGTGGGTGTTCTTCTCGGCCGATGCCGCAACTGCCCAGGCATTATGTCAGAAATGGCATTCTGCTCTGCCACATCGGCAGTCGTGGTCATGCTCGTCTGGACTTTGGAGAGTGTTGCTACAGCTGGATGAATTCCGAGGCGTCGGGGAACAGATTAGGGCGTAATAATTGCATAGCTACCCAATTTGTCTGCGTCACTTCAAATCCGTTAGCGATGACTGTATAAAGACATGCTGTACGGCACCCCTATTCACGTAAAACGACCAACTCTTGGGCCACAAATGCCCTCCTAGTTCCCGCACCCGAGTTTAAGAAAATCTCAGGCCACGTCTTGTGCATTTTGGTACCGTGAGGGAAACTCGGAGATTACACGATATCCTGGATACCTGACCTCAAATCACGTTGTGAGAACCAACGACGTAAGGAGGGAACTCTTGGGAAATCAGTCTCCCTGGTAAGAAACCCTTCACAAAATATTATGCGAAACTGCTCACTGGCGAGGGACCTGGTCTATGTTGTTGGGTATTAGGAATCTAGTTCTTTTGTTTCGATCGGAGACGTGAATTCCATCGTCAAGGTTCTACAATATTTCACATGGATAATCATCCCTTCATATTATATAATGTTTATATTGTGGTGAGCACGCGTTAGAAACTGGAGAGGCGGTGGAATCGGAAGAGAGGACCCCAACGAGAACTACACTAATGGATGGCTGAGACCGAAGACTTCAACTTCACAGCTGGCCAAATCTGGATGTACGCGCTTCGCTACCGCAGTTGTGTCTTTTTTTCAAACTAGTCCGAGAACGAGAAACCCGTTGGATAGCCAGAAAGCCCTAATAAACAGACTGAGCAATCGCTGCATTTCAGCAGCGCAAGGTGCCGACTCGTGAGCATTACCCAACGGAGACAGACAAACAGGAAAAAGAGAAGGATAAAAAGACACAAAAAGATACTTCAATTTCCGTGAGGTCCACGTCGGGCCACTCCTATGATGCCACCCCAGAGGCGTCACGCAAAGCAGTGATGGAAGATTTGCATCGAATTCCCATTATCAACATCGGTGTTCTTGACACTTTCAATCAGATCATTAGCGCTACGAGGGTCCTTGTCACCAATATTAATATCCCTATACCGATGGCATTGAACGTGGGAGGCACCAAGACCCCATGATCTGAACGAACCAATACTTCGAGGCCCGATGGCTACTTTCATTTACAGACCTCAACGATCCCTCTTCAACACCAGCTCCAAATCTCGGCCAGATTTGCCTCATTCGGCAGACATCGTCTTCCCATTAAAGAAGGCTGATAACGACGTCAATAAATATGATGTGGGCTTGTCCTGCTCGAGTCCATGTAGGTTCCTGATGATTCTTCCAGGACATGTGGAAGGTCGTGTGGTCCATGCATCAGATAATGAGAAGTGATCCTTTTCATCGATTCGCCCTCGGAATCACAATCGAAAATACTACTCTGCGATTTCGGATTTCTCATCGTGCATACCTAGTGGCTTCAACTCCCATTGACATCAATTCGGTACCCGTTCCACCTTTCCTATCCAATCCCCCGTGTTGACACCCTTATGTCCAGAAACCCGTCGATCTTGTTCGTATTTTCCTCGGAATTGCCCTCTCCCCAGCCGACCGATTGGGGTACGACCCTACAATGGCTCGAGTCGAGTCTGGCGATGGCGATGGGAAATACTGCTATGATATCACGGTGCATGATCGAAGCGGGAAGGAGAGGATATTTCGTACCAAAGACGAAATTTCGACTTACGGTGCGGATGCGGTGCGCGCCGGCCGTGGGATCAGGGTACGGTCAGCCTATGACAGGATGTGGATCCCGAGGGGAAGAGATTATACGCGCTCAAGGACACCTGGGTAAATGCGGATCGTACCCGTGAGGGTGACACGCTCAAGATTCTCCGGGAGCGATTGATAGAAAGGAAGGAAATTGATGGGCTGAATCACCTCCTCACAGAGGTCGCTTCCGGTGACGTTGACGTAAGAAATCGAGCAGATAACACGGGGGCTTCGATCCAAAACGGGAGGCTGTTTACTGTGGATTCAATCGTGAAGACGTGCTCGGGATCTGATGGGGTTGGGAGGATCGAAGAAATGCCTGCTCGTGGATCGAAACAATCAGCTTCGAGCGTGGATAACGTTCCCAATATCGATCCACCGCCGGCTGAGGGCGGCCTTCGAATCGGACAGGTGCTGGAGGAACATCGTGTTCATTATCGGATCGTGTTCGAAGAGATCGGGACCCCCATCCATCAACTAAGGACTTTCTCTGAAATCTTTGTTGCATTGCGGGATGCGGTTTTCGGTACGTGAGTCCGTTCATAGTAGGTGGGGGTGATAATCAAGCTCCCATACTCAGCTAGGGGATTACTTGTGGATTTGGAATATGCAAAAGACGTACCCATCAAATCTAGGCCCTATGAGTTTCGGACTGTGAGTCTTGCAACTCCAGGGAAAGTATTCATGTGGCCAATGACATACTCATAGGGAACTCGCGATTTTATGGCCCTCGAAGTTCGCGAGTCCACCTACCTTTTTGGTCGGGACGCCGAAATGGAACCAGAGGAGTTCAGGGAGCTCCCACCTTTCCAGCATAATTGTTTACACGATGTAGAGTCCATTTGGTGGATTGCATTGTGGACGTCATATGTCTTTGCCCCCACCGTCCCGTCCCAGTCAGATGTGGCTCATTTCTACCGGATTTTCCCTCCCCTTCACGTCCAAGCACCTCGGATCACTCTCGGACCATCAATACTACAGAGCGGTGCCGTGTTGAAAATGCGCCCTGAACAAAACCGACCTGTTTTTGACGCGATATGGCGGTGGCGGTTTCATCTTCTCAACGCGTATAAGAACCTTGAACAAAATCGTGTCGATGTAGGCCAGCTGGATGAGAGCACGTTCGAATACGTCCATGATGAAGCTTTACATCATCTGAACGCGCTTTTGGCGACACTCGGGAAGGATGATCTGGGTACATCGCAGCTGGTTCATATGCGATTTTTCAAACCCGGTAGGGGGTAAGGGCAAGAAGCCCTGATTCGCGTGCTTCTCATCGTATGTCCCACTTTGTCTCCCAAGATGGCACACATCAATGCTCGAGGGCGTTGGCAGGCCTTCGACGCGGAGCCCGAAGCAGACGAGCACTGAGGATACAGTATCATGTACAACAATCGGCGTTCTCGACTCTCAATGAGATCATTAGCGCTACGAAGATCCTTGTCACTGATATCAATACTCCTGTACCGATGCATGACGTGGCAGGCGCCAAGACCCCACGGTCCGAACGAAGTAATAGTTCGAGCCCCGATGGCTACTTTTATTTACAATCCTCAACGATCCCCCTTCAACACGATCCCAGCTCCAAATCCTGGCCGGATGGTCCCCATTGGGTGGGCATCGTCTGTCCAATGGAGTTCAAGAAGGCTGATAACGACGGCGATGTGGCTTGTCTCTGGTCAGGTCGTAGGTCGTCCTACTAGGCAGATAATCGCGAAATATACGTTCCCGTACGTAGGCACGATAACCGGATACAATTGGAGTGTTCGATTCCACAAGCAGCATAACACTATTGCACCCTGGCGTTATATAGGAAGAAATGGGTCCAACAAGGCTCAACTTCATTGTCGCGAAATTACCCCGGACCGGGCTATCGGGCGAATAGTTTGGCGGCTGGTGCAGTATGCCCGACGCTTCGCTCTGATCATTTCGCCGCCGTGCCTCCTATGAGGAAGTCCCCTAGCTTTCGGCGCCGGGATTCTAAAAGGATGAACAGCTTGAGGGACCGAGTAGGCTATAGCACTAGCAAGTCGCGGCTCAAGGCCAGCCCCGCGATGGCGCAGCACGTCGGAGACTCCCTCGGGAACAGGATATCCAAACCTCTGCATATCGACTGCAATCCTCTCCAACATCCTATAATTCTCCGCATCGTCCGTCCGGTGTGGCGCGAGATATGTATGGGATAAGGGGTGGACCCGATCATTCCGTCCTTTGCTTGCTTGTCGTTCGTCGTACCATTCATGCCTAGCAAACATCTGAAGCGCAGCGTTAAAAAATCGGGCATCGGGGACAGGGATAGACCCTCCTAAGGCGTACGTCAAGCCCCAGTGGCGAGCGGCCTTGCGATAATCGGTAGGTGTGCGATCACGACCACCACCATGAATATTATCGTCCGCAAGAAGTTCATGGAGGATGGATAGACTGTCGTATACGCGACGAGCACCGCCCATCACTTCCCAATACGTCCTATGCGCCAAATCATTGCGCCATCCTTCACCTTGGGGAGGGGGAAGAAGACGCGAACGCCTCTCAGTCGCGTAACACTGTATCATCACCGTGTATGCCTCGATGGGCAAACACCAAGGCCTCCACATCGGACCCTCTCTATGCGAGAACGATCCACCTCGACTTTGCAACGTCGCAAGAAAACGAGCGCGTCCAAGTTTCCAGCTTCTCCGCTCCGCCCTCTTGGCATGCCAAAACAGCTTTTCAGCCTTGAGGAGTAATCCTGCCTTCGCCAGCATGTTAAGGAGGACGGTGTATGATAAAGGACCGGTGAAATCAGGTTTCGTACGCATCGACGGTGAGAATGTGGGAATCATTGTTGATGCCTTATGCGGATGTTGGACATCAGTTCTTCTGAACATGGATGACACTACAGTTGTAGAGGACCTGGACAGAGTGGCTGGACCCGAGAGAAGCGGCATCGACGTACGGAGGAGCTGAAGGGCATCACGGAAGTGTATGCCAGATGACGTTCGGTACGCAAGGATAGAAGTGAGGGTATACTTGTCGGGACTGACAACTGGATCCCGTGCCTTCCGGGGTGGTATAACTAGGGTGGGTAAGGAGGGACTTGTAGGACCAGTTTGTTCCGAAGTGGAGGGCTGATGAGAGGAATCGGACCCCGGTTCCGACATAGAAGAATCGGTGGGACCGTCGTCGTCTGCACCATGAGCCTCCGCAGCAACCTGAGAGGCTGGGAAAAAGAGAGCCATGGCCTGGCGGACATCGGCATTCAGCCTCAGCAAAGCCATATCTCTGAGAATGATGTTTGCAGTGACGGTATCGATCCCCCTGCCACGCTCTTGCATGTTATCCAGCACTTTTTGCGCCAATTCGGGAGATTTGCGGTTACGCAAAGCATAGTGCAGGAGAGCATTATAGGACCGCCTATCAAGTACGGGGAGCATATGTGTCGAAATTGAATCAGAATCAGGAGGAGAAGGGGGTGAGGAAATAAGATCGAGAAGGACCGCGTTGCTGAATGCATATAATGATACTTGCTTTCTGAAGTCTATGGTTGGAAGAGGCCGTAGTCGCGGAGAAAACGAATCGTAAGGCGATGGTTCTGTCGGGGGGACTTTCCCAGAAGTGGGAGGATGTCTTGTTCGGATTTTGCGACGTCGAAGTGGTAGTAGTGGCACTCGGTCAACGTAGTATGTCAGATTTGGGCGGATAGAACACATGACAGAAATGAGCGATGAGATTCGGCTGTCAGGAAGTGCCCGCTCATGTAAAAGATGGACGAGGTACTCTAAGACCTCGAGTGAGTCCTTTGGTGATGCCAGACGACCCTGCAGAGACGTGTGCGGATCCGGGACGTCCAAATCCGAGGATGTTTCGAACAATTCCGAAGATGTGTAGAGATTAAGATGTCGTACTATCTTTAGTAATGAATCGTTTGGAGGCGGCGGAATATATAGTGATTGATCGTGCAAGCCAAGAGAGATGATACGGTCCAAAGGAATCTTAGCGACATGAGTGACTGGTAGATGGGTATCATCAGGAGAGATATAGACCAGGGAATCGTTACTTTTGCCACTCCAAAATAATCCACGTGGAGGCGGAGGGTGCGGAGTGCCTGGTTCGATCGAAAGATTGTCGGGCCCCTTGGGAGGCTCTGGGTGGGCACGAGCTTGGCGTAAGACACTCCGGACCTGCCAGTCCTTGACGAGAAGAACGAAAAGGAGACAAGCGGTGATAATCTCTCCTTGTAAAAGACATGCGTCGATCACACGATCATACATCTCCTTCGAGCGACGATAACGATGTTGGCGGAAGAGGTTGAGAAGAGTTATGCCCTGCGCGTGCTTGAATCGAGGCGGCTAGACGACTTCGAAGTTGGTTGCTCTGGCGCCTCATCGTCCTTCGATCCCTTCCCTCCATTATCTGTTCTTACGATTGAGGCCCGTTCCAATCTTCGCATTTCGCTGACCTCCTTAACCAGAGGTCCCTGAACACTGATCCCTGAGCCGGCAGGAGGACAAAGCGCCGCTACTACAGATTCCAAGGTCTGAACCCGAAAGCGAACTCTATGTTCGAGTGCCAAGGCGCTCAAAATTTTATGAGAGCGGACGGGGACGTGGCCGTTCATTGTATCGACAATGACGGTGGATGCTTTATGACTGAGTCCAACGCGCAACAGACCGTGGACAAGGGTCGTCGTAGGCAACCGCAGAGGAGAGGGCCCAAGGGAGAAGTTCACCGATGCAGCAGACGAAGGTTTTGGATTGTAATAGTCAAGTGTACGAGCATGCAGATTACTGAGCGCATCGCATGCATCCTGGATTTGTCCAGCCATGAAGGACTGGCGAATAATCTTTGCGGCCAGCCTTGATACCTGGGCTGGCGTATGCATACGAGCCAAAAATGGCATGTACTTGGCATATCACTGATAAATCTCCTGTTTTATTGGGACCACTTGGTACGAATAATATATCTCTCCGCTTACCACTTCCTTGCCCGACTTCGGTACCAAGTTTTTATGGAAGTAGTCGGAATCAAATCCGGCGCGCTCCGGGTGCCCAAGTAATAGCCACGGGCGTAAATGTGGTCCATCTGACAGAGGTCACGTCTTGCGCCTTATTGTCTCGACGTTTCTAGCACCATTCGCTGCCCCACTATGTGGTGAGCGTTTGAAACACCTTCTTAAACATTTCCCACTGCACTTGAGATCGATGGCATTGGAAAGATTGGCCTTACTGAGCCTAGGCTCAAGCCTGACGGCACGTAGTGGGCCAATGAGCTTCCTCATGCCAGTGAGTCCACAATACGACGGCTACGTCGAGGATATGGATCCTGTTTGTTATGCGAACTATTCATTCTCGATTTCTGGAAAGCGCACTAATTTGGCGCGATACCCCGTCTACGAAGGCGCGGAATGCACTGGGCCTGTCACACTTCGTCTTCATCTCAGACGTCACAACAACCCTTCACCTCCCTGTGGAAGTGGCGCTCTCGAATTATCATGTGTCGCAATTTCCGTTGGAGCGGACAACTCGAGACTGAAATCTCATCCTGGAAAATGAAGAGAATGGGGATCAGGAAGTAATCGAATAGTACAAGTATATATAGGATGCGTGCAAGCGTGTGTAATTCCAGCTCTCCAGCGCACACTGAAAAGGAATGCATGGGCAAACGGCAACCCGAGTGAAGACATCAAAGCCACAAAGGATAAGAACGACAAGCCCGATCCACCGGACCTCGAGAACCGTACCTCGTCGCACACTGCCCCAACTGTCACAATACTGTAATCACTCTAAGTCTAACAAATTAGAGTATCGTGCCACAACTGCACGAAGGTTGCTAGAACCAACGGCCATATTGTCGCATTGGGATTACAGTAGGATGTCACACGCCTGAAGAGTGCCTAAAAAAAGAAGGGAGCTTGTTGCTATATATATTGTAATATCATAGGTGCAACGACCGCTGCTCTGCTAGTGTCAATTGGTGTCACGTCAAAGAAAATCCTTGCTAGAGTTCTCCACCTGGGCCAAACTCCAACGTCCTGCATCACTGACTCCCGCAGGTTCTACTGTTGGAATTGCACTCGTGTCGTGGGACGGGGTACAAATCAGCAGGGAGTATACACAATGTATGTACCATAAATATATGAGAGCAATGCGCAAGGCAGAATCAAAAGCGGGTCAGGTGACAACCGAATCAACTCATCACTCCGTCTACAGAGCTTAGATATGCCACCGAAGACCCCTCCACCAAAGCCGCCTGTAACATTAGAAACTCCGATTTCCGTGAGGTCCACGTCGGGTCACTCCTATGACGCTACTCTAGAGGCGTCACGCAAAGCAGTGATGGCAGATCTGCATCGAATTCCCATTGTCAACATCGATGACATGCTCACTGCTATGTTCCCGCATGTGAATCCCACATTTGCTCATGCTGTTGTCGAAAAATTAAAGCAGTTGGCACACATCAATGCTCGAGGGCGTTGGCAGGCCTTCGACGTGGAGCCTTCGAAGCAGATGGGCACTGAGGATAGCGTGTATAACAAAGGTGTTCTCGACACTTTCAATCAGATCATTACCGCTACAAAGATCCTTGTCACCGATATTGATATCCCTGTACCGATGGCACTGAACGTGGCAGGCGCCAAGACCCCACGGTCCGAACGAACCAATACTTCGAGGCCTGATGCTTACTTTCATTTAAAAACCTCAACCATCCCAGGCTCGAAATATCGGCCAGATTTGACCTCATTGGGCGGACATCGTCTGCCCGATGGAATTCAAGAAGGCTGATAACGACGGCAATAAATATGATGTGGGCTTCCTTGTCCTGTTCTTCGAGTCCATGTAGATTCCTGATGGTTCTTCCAGGACATGTGGAAGGTCGTGTGGTCCATGCATCAAATAATGAGAAGTGATCCTCTTCGTCGATTCGCCCTCGGAATCACAATCGAAAATACTACTCTGCGATTTTGGGTTTCTCATCGTGCATACCTAGTGGCTTCAACTCCCATTGACATCAATTCGGTACCCATTCCCTCTTTCCTATCCAATCCCGCCCCTTGACACCATTATGTCCAGAAATCCGTCGATCTTGTTCGTGTTTTCCTCGGAATCGCGCTCTCCCTAGCCGACCGGTTGGGGTACGACCCCACAATGAACTCGAGTCGAGTCTGGCGATGGCGATGGGAAATACTGCTATGATATCACGGTGCATGATCGAAGCGGGAAGGAGAGGATATTTCGTACCAAAGACGAAATTTCGACTTACGGTGCGGATGCGGTACGCGGCCGTGGGACCAGGGTATGGTCAGCCTATGACAAGATCGGCGATCCCGAAGGGAAGAGATTATACGCGCTCAAGGACACCTGGGTAAATGCGGATCGTACCCGTGAGGGTGACACGCTCAAGATTCTGCCGGGAGCGATTGATGGAAAGCAAGGAAATTGATGGGCTGAATCACCTCCTGACAGAGGTCGCTTCCGGTGACGTTCATGTGAAGAAATCGAGCAGATAACACGGGGGCTTCGATCCAAAACGGAAAGCTGTTTACTGTGGATTCGATCGTAGAGACGTGGTTTGGATCTGATGGGGTGGGGGGGGTGGAAGAGATAGTGCCTGCTCGTAGTGGATCGAAACGATCGGCTTCGAGTATGGGCAACGTTCCCAATATCGAGCTACCGTCGGCTCAGGGGGGCCTTCGAATCGGACAGGTGCTGGAGGAACATCGTGTTCATTATCGGATCGTGTTTGAAGAGATTGGGACCCCGGTCCATCAACTAAGGACCTTCTCTGAGATTTTTGTTGCATTGCGGGATGCGGTTTTTGGTACGTGTATTCGTTCATAATTTACGTGGGGATGATCATCGAACATCCATACCCAGCTCTGAAGGCTATGTTTTCTGTTAAGTATATTCATCGAGATGTGAGCAGCAGCAACATTCTCCTTCTGCGAGAACCTGGCGGACGAGCGAGGGGATTACTTGTGGATTTGGAATATGCCAAAGACGTCACCGTCAAATCTACACCACATGAGTTTCGGACGGTGAGTTTTGCAACCCCTAGAAAAGTACTGATGAGGGTAATAAGATGCTCATAGGGAACCCGCGATTTCATGGCCCTCGAAGTTCGCGAGCGCTCCTACCTTTTTCGTCCTGACCCTGAACAGGAGCCAGGCGAGGTGAGGAGGCTTCCGCCTTTCCAGCATAATTGTTTACATGATGTGGAGTCCACTTGGTGGGTTGCATTGTGGACATCATATGTCTTTGCCCCTACCATTCCGTCCCCACAAGATGTGATCCATTTCCACCAGCTATTCCCTCCCGTTCACATCCAAGCACCTCGGATCTCTCTCGGATCGTCACTCATACAGGGCATTGCTGTGTTGGAAATGCGCCCAGAACAAAACGGACCTATTTTTGATACCATATGGCGGTGGCGGTTTAATCTTCTTAGTGCGTACAAGAATCTCGAAAAAAATCGCATCGACGAAGGTCAGCTTGATGAGAGCACGTTCGGATACGTCCATGATGATGCTTTACATCATCTGGACGCGCTTTTGGCGACCCTCGAAAAGGACAATCTAGGCACATCGAAGCTAGTTCATATGCAATTTTCCAAACCTGATAAGGGCAAGAAGTCCCGAGTCGAATGATGTTCGTATCATCGTCTGTCCCACCTTCCTCTCCTAAGGTGATCGGCCCATCGAAATAACAGGGCTGTATTTCTGCATTGTAGATGTCGGGTCAGTCTGTTCTGTCATCCTATTGATCGTTTTGTAATGCCTCGCCAATCCACGAGGTTCTCATACAATTTCGAGGAACGTTTCAGGGGGAACGCTACACTGGGATCTACTGCATTATGACACCAGATATTTGCGATGACTATGTACAAGGCAATGATGTCAGGTTTGGGACGAAATCCGGAACTCTCTGAGGACTTGCAGCTATTCTCATATTGATTTGCGCGGCGCACACTACTGGGGCGAGAAGTGAGGACAGGGAGTAAGGCGCGCGCCAGAAGCCCAAACACGCTAAATTCTCGCTTTGCATTCCTGTAGTATTTTTCTGCCCCTCCTCACGCTTCTTTCCAATGAGCCCCCGATGCAGTGGCCTACTTTGACTGGGCTATATTGAAGATCGAATTTACCGCCCTTTAACACCGATGTGCACGTCGTATCCTCTTGGGCAGGCGAATCCCAGGGGAGAGTTTACTCCTGGTTAATACTAAGTCTCTCCCCAATTGACCACTTGGGGTACGGTCCCACAATAACTCGGGTCTCGTCTGGAGATGGCGATGGGAAGTACTGTTACGATATGTGGGTGCGCGATCGACACGGGTGCGAGAGGGTCTTCCGTACCAAGGACGAAATTCCAACCCATGGCACGAATATGGCCCGCGGCCGTGGGACTAGGGGGTGGTCAGCATATGACAAGATGGACGATCCCGACGGCAAGAGGCTATATGCTCTAGGACACCTGCGCGAATGCCGATCGTACCCGGGAGGGTGACAGGTTCAGCATTCTCCAGGAGCGACTGATGGAGAAGAAGGAAATTGATGGGATGAATCACCTCAGAGGTCACTTTTGGTGATGTTGATGTAAGAAATCAAGCTGGTGATACGGGAACTTCCATCCAAAACGGAAAGCTGTTTACCGTGGATTCGCTCATCGAGGTGTGTCCTCCCACCCTCTGGACACAATGGCCTATATGACTTGGAGTTCACATGGTGGATTACGTTGATGGACGACATGTCTTTACTCCCAGTGCCCCGTCCGAACGAGACGTCATTTATTTTCGCAGCTTTTCTCACCTCTTCATGTCCAAAGGCTTCCCACCATCGGACACTTGATGATCCAGGGGTCTGAAGTGTTGGATACGCGCGCGCGCCGAACAAAACGAGCCTATGCAGCTGGAGACGGCGTCTGTATACGGCCCATCCAAGCCTCGAAAGCAGCCTAATCCACGAAGGCAGGCTTGCGGAAAGCACATTCAACCATGTCCATAATGAAGCTTCACATATCTTGGGCTCACTTTTGGCGACACTGGAAAAAGATAAACTGGGTACATCAGAGCTGGCTCACATGCAATTTTCGGATTAAGGGCAAGAAGCCCTGGCTCGACTGATGTTCGCATCATGTATGTCTCCCCAGATGCTGGAACCCGTCGGAAGTAACTACTGGTGGGGGTTAGCACGGTGCAAATTCTAATGTAATCTGTCCCCCCAACCCTTGTTGATTGTTTTGAGGTCACCTCCCGTCCACAATGTTTACATCAGGTTCAGGCAGCATTTTGGTGGGAATGCTACAACGGCACTAGGATGAGGCGAAATGGGAAGAATGGACTTACTGGTGCCCCAGTCGAGCGATCGTAAGAACAGGGAGGTCGCTACCATTGGCCACTCAAAGAGCGAAGCATCCTGCACGTCGATGTTTACGGCAATGACCCAGATATGAGCTAATATGTAGCGGCACTACGCCCATAGGACTCCCGGCTCCCTTGCGGCTTGGAGGAGGAAGAACGTCACATCGAGTGCATCTGGAGACCCGTGTAAATCTTCATAGATTACTGCAAAGCATTCCGGGTAATACAGATTACCCAATGTCTATCGTATCCGTTCACTCTCTTTCGCCCTCCTCTCTCTAGTGGGTGATCGTATTCCGACACTCCCAATCCCAGGAGCTTTCCAGCCAAAGAATGGGCCAATGACATTCCTAGCGAAAATTTCACCAAAACCAAGCATGACGCCGTTCACAAATGGGAGAAGCAGGTTAATTGCGAAGGAAGATAGTAGTGCAAGGATGCGAGCACGGGGCGTTAGTCCACGGCCGAAGATGGATGCAGTAAGTGAAGGAGGTTGAGGCACTCGGCCGGGTAATCGGTGAGCAGCAGAGGGGCAGTACCCTGTCCAGGGTCTCGTGAATGATTTAACGCAGTGCGATTGTCCCTTGGATGCCCCGCGGGTGGGGGCACCATTCCAATTGACGACGATGAGGAAATATTTTCAGGGAGCGACGGAAACGATGAAGCAAGCGAGTGGATATCTTCCCAATGTCGGGAGATTCGAGAATCTTCTTCTTCTGAAACGGCAAAGGGTTCTCGAGCTATTATAGAAGGTGATGGCGCCGTTGGAGACTGCGGACCCAGCCGGATCAGAACGCAACCTTACAGTAACGACCTAAAATTTCTTACGTTGTGACTCCCCCCAGTTGCGAGATCTCGACGCGTTGGATCTCCCACGGCATTTAGTTGTCGAGTAGAGCCAGGATCCTCTGTGGAATTGACGGTTTCCCATGCAGCCAGGGATTCCCCTTCTCTAAGCTGCTTCCCTCGTGTCTCCGTTTCCTGCTTCTCTTCTGCGAGACGGTGAGCCTCCCATTCTGCACGAGTACGCTCAGCCTTGAGGCGTGCTACTTCCGCTTCGGCGCGCCAGGTGGCCAAATGGCGGTCATATTCTACTTTCCATGAGTCCTCGGAGTGTGAGCTTGCAACAGATGGATCGGCCGATTGAAGCGTAGACGGGTCAGAAGCGGATGAAGAATCAATAGGATCTATTGAAGCGTTTGAACCTGGGTGCTGCGAAGGAAGATGTGTGAAAGAAGACGACAAGGCGGCCTAATGGTACAAGCGTTACACGATGGATGGAACTGAAGTGGCAGGGAAAGCGTTCGTGAACCAACCTGTAACAGAGCTTCATCACTCTCGTCGAGTTGTCTCGACATTTCCCTTTCTTACGGGAGCCGTCCCAGGGCTCAAGATAACAAACAGCACAGGCGACTACCCCGCCAAGGACGAAGTGAGGGTGCGGAGGTGCGTAGATTTTATTGAAGTATGTGGCGAATGCCGATTTTGCTTCCGATATCTGTCTTTCGGCATAGATTCTACGACATGTACGCAAACTGCGTATTGGCTCAGTCCTGCTGCACCTTCTGAAGGTGTCGTCTCCGTAGTTAATGATCTATTATCAATGATACGCTTTTGAAGGTCTTGAGAAAGTCATCCAGGACGGTGCTGCTTATCTGGTAGCTGGTCAGTCGGGGCTGAGGCATCCGTATCCTGAGTCGGGTCCCTTTTTTTCCCACGCTCTTTGGAAACGTGAGGACTAATATGGTGATTGCCCAAACCGAAGGATAGTTCCTGGTCTACTGACTGGGATCCGTGGCCTTAAATTTTGCATGTTTAGTTTTTGTCCCCATCACGCTCGTCATGAAGCACGATACTATAGGCGAGGCTCTGGATATTGCGAACGGAATTCGTTATGGGTCTTAGAGAGTATTTGATCCAGATCAGCAAACTAGCAAAGGAGTTGCTCCGCCCTTGAATGTGGTAGGGTCTCCGTGAACGATTTCGGTGTATCCTACGTATGTTTCCCATTCACTGCATCTCTTTGTGTCCAGCACAAGTAAGGTTCATGCATTTCGAACTAAGTTATCTGGCGCCTCAAGCCACAAGATCCACCCCTTGGTGCTATAAAACGGCCGTTTCGATAAGTGGTACTCCTGATTCCCTGTTGCGATTAATCCACTATTGAAGGCGGACGAGAAGGCCTACGAGCCCTCACTTATACCAAAGCGGTGATTGTTGACCATTTCCCTCTGATAGCAGTGGCCTTTATTCCAGCGGCGGTGGACTATCCAATACGTAGTCTCGTTCAGAGCTAGTACAGCGATCTGACTTGGTTGTGGTCTACTTACTCAACAATTTGCTACAGGGGATTTATCAGTGGGCTTGTCGCGTTTGTGTATGGGGATCAATGGAAAGTGCGGCTGGCTGCCTTGGCACGTTTTCTTCGCGCAGGTTCGTGATTTCACGGTATTCAGCCCTGGATGCTATCTTTGCATTCTGGGATGAGCCTGAAATTAATTACCGTACTATGACCGCTCTTATTCAAACATTGGACCCCTAGACAGAATGTGCATGCCTGGTACGACGTGATTTACACCAAACACATCCCCACATTTATAGATCCGAGGGGGTCATCAAGATTCAGTATACAAGCCCCCTACATCGAGACCGAAGGCACTTGACGTATCGTATGCGGACCACATTTCATTTCTCCAGTCCTCGGCGACAGCACCCACAGCTGAGACTGTGGCACCGTTGCAGCCCACCGATTGTTTTGCCGAATCCGGGGCAGTCCCCTGTGAGGGGACGTGCAGCTCGTGAATCGACAAACGAATAGAAATGCGCTGCTAAAAAAAGGGAAGGATTGAGGGCATATTCTCCCTGGCACCTCTCGCACACATGGAAGAGTGGTCAGTTTTTATTCACGAGAACTCTGGCCCATCCACTCAAGGGTTCACGAGTGACTATCAATGGGGGTGTCCTCGTCTACTTCAGTCTCAGACGTTTTCTGTCTCACTGTCTGGGGGAGATTAAACATGTCTCGGAAAAATGAAGATCCTTTTTCGTATTCGGATCGTTGCTTGGGCGTATCTGTTGTGAAAATCCAGCATCGTGTCGGCGATGCTTCATAAGGGATGGGTCGACATTGATGGGCATGGTAAGCTGAAATTGGCACGGTGTAGCTTCGGAGGATAAATATTGTCAGTATCCCCCTAAGCTACGAGTAGCATAGATAAACATGGTAAGGAAGCGAATATTGTGCCCGTTATACGCTATCGGTATACAGACGAAGTGCAATACTCAAGAGGTGTAGACTGCAAGAGGAGCAACGTCAACCCCTGTCGCAAATAAATCTTGAGATTTTGAACACGGGTCTGCTTTCACACTACAGTACTGTTTACAAATTTTGCAACGCCCGGCACGCACAAACGAAGCGACGAGCCCCGCCCATATCTATCCTTTTGTATTGATCTTAGTTGATTCAAGTGAATGCCAAGATCGATCGTGGTACAAGAAATATCAGGACCAAAAGTCGCCAACTTGCATTTACAATGGTTATTGGAGGTGGAAGAAGAAAGCGAAAGGAAAGATCATATCATGTAACAATCGGTCAAATGGATACTGTTTCAGCGATAAAGGTTATCAGTTAGAGGAACTCGAGGAGAAAAGACAACGGTTGAAAGAAGGAACTAACCTTCATTTAATATTGCGGAGGATCTCGTCCAGTTGTGCTCGAAGAATCCTACGGGCGTCCTTGGCCTCTTCTGAGACGAAGCTTTTGGGACAATGCCCACACTCTCCCCGAACCATGCTAAGTTCGAAAGTAACCTCGGATGTGGCATCATATGCGAATGGATTGAGCTCAGAGACTCGTCGCAAGAACTGAGATTTCCAAGGGCGCCCGTCATTCAAGTTCACATTCCATGACTGCCAGCAACCATCGCAACCCCACTCCACTTTATTTATGGCATCACGAGCCATCGCAACGGCACGCGCCTTTGCCCTCTGCAATTCCATGAATTGCTTAGCGCTGACATGCTCCAGTTCGACGGGCACATCGTCATAAAAATCCTCGTTGGTCTCGAAAAACCGACGGGCGGCCTCGCGGCGTGCCGCCTTATATCCGAAACGCGTGGCAATTGCCCACGCACGAAGAGGATGGGGGACCGACGAAAGATAGGAAGTTATCCCCTTATCGATCCACGAGCATTCGATCTTTAAATCGGCCGCAGCTTGCATGAGAGTAATCGCGCGCTCCGTGGAGTCTATAGATGGCGGATGCCTGGAAGGATATAGGAAGCGGAGGAGAAGATCGAGAGTCCCCGTGCTAAGGTTGATACGCCTCGTGTGGATATCAGGGCCAGGAGATTGCGGGGGTTTTGCAAATTCGCCGTCCTCATCGAAGTATGACGAGACGGATTGCAGAACATCCAAATGCACCCCGAAATCATCCCCTTCGTTGGATTGAAGGATAAGGTCTCCATCTGGAAATGACAAGATGCCTTGGGGTTTCGGCAAAAGAGCGAGAGATTGGGCTGGGCTGGGGGTGTTGGGTTCCGTGGTAAATCCATCGGAACTGAGTTTCGGAGGCAGATCTGGGGGTGGGGAGTGCTGGGGACCGTAGAGATGCCATCATATTCAGAACCGAACTTGGAGGCCGTTCCAGAGGACATCGGAGGGGGCTCTGGAATGGGCACTGAGATGGGCGGTGGTAAGGCGATAGCGAGGCCTGAATGCCGCATTCGGGATTTTGGCATAATCGTGAAGATGGGAGAGTGGAAAGGTCTTTGAGGGCGAACCCACTAGGTTTGGCTGCCCACAGTTGTTATTTATCTGTAAATCATCAGCGTGCTACATGCGCATGTTGCAGGGCCTAATCGGAAAGTATAGTATATTGCCTCATGGATGCCTTGTGCACTATCAGAATCAAAGGGGAGCACCGAATGATTTGTCCATAGAACGGAAGAACGCAGAATCACCATAGAAACCCCGATATATCCACTTTTAGAATATTGAGAGCTCTTGGGAAATGGACGTTTGGACTCTGAAGTACAGCGTCAAACATACACCAGCAGGGATGATTATTGACAGTCAGCCAAAAAAAAGCACATGTAGAAGCTCTAGGGAGCAAGGGTTCAAGGGAGATCCATGTAGTGGAGAATCGCAAGGAGCGAAATCTAGAGAACCGCTCACGGAACGCAGCTTTCAGAGAGCAGCAGACGCGTATATAACCATCGCCGGGAACTTGGGGCATCCGGACATAGCTGCAGCTTGATCGCAAAGCTCTCTGGAGCGTATCTACTAGGCTCGTTTCTCACACCTAGCTACTTAAATCCAAGTTGCAGTCCGAGGCACGAGGACTGCGCACGCAGGCTAGTGATCGAGGAAGCGGCGGTTGCCGAAACTCTCGCGCTTGCCTTTTTGGATTTCGAGTGCGCGAGAGCTTCTGGCATCACCGCCACTCTCCTTTTCGCGCCGTCCCACCCACCCTTTGGACTGGTTTAGCCGTGAGAACCCTCCCGCCCTCCCGGAGCCCGCCCGCCCCGCATAGTCGGTCGGCCTCCAGTCTCACGCACCGGCTTTTGCCTTCGGCAAAACCCCACACACACCCGCCAGTCTCAAATTGGTTTTCCCTTTGACCTCAGGCCAGACCTGAGCGGACAAGAATCACTAGCCGTTGTCAAAACAAGTGACTGTCACATCGTGACGGCCCCCAGTGGGACGCTTCCACTATAACGGGCGATATAAACAAGATTCCTCCTCGCGCTCAATGACCATTTCCAATCGCCTCCTCTCGTCTTATTAGAAGTACTGTCGGTGACCGGAATAGCGAGGATGTATTCCAGTCCTTTCTTATACTCTTCGTCTTTTCTGACCTTTTCCGTCCCATAAGCCCTCTTTGCCAAAGATGACCCCCGGGGGGTGTCAATCACACAAGGGTGGCTCTTTGAATTCTCAAGGGGACGCTGCATCCCTTCTCTCTACTCCTTTGCATCGCTTGACCGCCGAATCATCAAATCGCTCGTCTACTGTCAGTAAGGCCGACCTAGAGTTTGTCGTCAGGGAATTGCTAGGCAGCATCTCCGAATCCGACCAACTCGCCACCTCCAGTCCAGTATCGCCAGAAATAATTCAGGAGATTGAGAAACGTCTCCCGACGTGCACTGGCCGATGATCTGTCACTCCAAAATCATAAAGACAGCATTCGATCTAGTCCGGGACGCCCTCAACAAGGACAAATCATTCCGTCAAAACAAACATGTGGACGACAGGCATGAATTATTTACCAACGGTGCGTGCGATCAGTCGATGGCTCCGCAATCCTGAGGCTTGGTCTGGTCCATGTCCCACAACAGGGAAGGATGAAAGCTTTAGGAGGAGGGACGCAGATATCGTAATCGAGGTGAAGGACGATTGGGCTGACCAGGTCAAGCAGGCCGCGACGTATGCTCCGGCACTTTTCTGCTCGAGCTGGACGCAGTAGTTCGCTCTTGTGACCGGAGTGAATCAGGGGTCGATGTCGGCTCGCTTCATGCGAGGTGGAGTGAATTCATCTCAAGGATTCCCAGGCCTCCCAAAGGCGCAGGTCGGGTTCTTTGCGAGTGTCTACGTGGTCACGAATAATTAACGACACAGTAGCATGAAATCAATTGTAACCTTCCCCGACTCTTACGTTTACGTAAGAGAGGGTTCTAGCGGGAATTTTGTCGTCACGTGAAACGAAAATCTCCTTATTTGGCAATTTTGTCCATGGCTGGCAGTGCGTCCATGGCAGTGCTTCCATGGCAGTGCAACTTCGGCTCCACCCATACTTCGTTTCAACCGTCGCCTTCGCATTACCTGTACACGGCTTTCTGTGATTCACCTCCATTTTCCAGCTCTGACTGCTATGGGGTGTTAAGTACCTCAGAGTAACGAGCTGGCTTCAAAGGCGACCGCCATCTCGCAGTTCTCTAATACGTGTAAGCCAACAGCCCGATATTTGCTATGAACCTTGTTCGTTCTTTCAGCTTAAGTGTCCATTCGGGCATTTGCGCCGCTAGGCTGTTTTCTTCCAATGGCAAACAGCGATCCCGACAGCTGGAATGCGGAGGACAGTGCACTTTCTTTTAGTAGTAATGCTACTGCCACTAAGTTGCATGCCTGCTTTACCGCCAACTCGATGACACCTTTCTCCCAATGGTATGTCCGCAAAATTTACAAAGCATGATTCGACCTCCAGACCCTGAATGACTGACCACCTGAACTTGGACAAATTCTTACATGAAGGGCTCACGTCATCGATCCTATGGTGCTGATGCCCTCAAATTGCCGTATCCTCGTGTTTCAACCGTCGACGACGGATGATCTTGCGCCTAGGGCGCGAAGCAAGCAAGGTCCGTGGTCACAGGGCGACCTCTGGTTGTTGAAAATGGCCTTCGCATTGCCTGTACGCGGCTTTCCGGGCATGGGTATCTTATTCCAGTCATTTCTTTTGTTAACTCACCTCCATTCTCCAGCTCCGACTGTTATGGAGTGTTGTCTTGTGCCAATCCCCCCCATCCCATAAAGAAAATAGTACCTCAGAGGAACGAGCTGGGTCCAAAGGCGACCGCCATCTCACAGTTCTCGAATACGTGTAAGTCAACAACCCGATATTTGCTATGAACCTTGCTCGTCCTTTCAGTTTAAGCGCCCATTCGGGCATTTGCGCTGCTAGGCTGTTTTCTTCCAATGGCGAACAGTGATCCCGGCAGCTGGAAGCGGAGGACGGCACGCCTTCTTCCAGTAGTAACGCTACTGCCACTAAGCTGCATGCCTTCTCTACCGCTAACTCGATGACGCCCCTCTCGCACTTCTACCCAAAATTCTTACATGAGGGGCTCACGCCGGTGCTGTTTCCGCAGGCTATCTCGGAACTTCAGCGCCTAGCCGAGTCTAATTCTACCTTGTATCGAAGTAACAAGACGTAAAACTGCCTCTTCGCAATGTGGGAAGTCTTCCAATCGTCTTCTTCAATAATAGTACGTTCATCGGGCCCTGTCGCCGCCGCCGTTTCAGATGCCGACGATCCATCGGCCGTGTTATCGGAAGTCTCCCCAACGTCCATATTAGGAGAGGGCACACTTTCGCTGGAAAGTCTCGGCGCGTTTTAGAGGGCAAGGGATGTGGACGAATGATCGGGGCAGCGCGATACTGCATCTGGGCTCGATGCGATGGGCCGCCGTTCGGCCACTTCCCTGTACGCTCGTGGGAATGTCGACGGAGGACAAGATGGCTTGGTGGA
This sequence comes from Hydnum rufescens UP504, assembly GCA_014904985.1. Classification (NCBI taxonomy): domain Eukaryota; kingdom Fungi; phylum Basidiomycota; class Agaricomycetes; order Cantharellales; family Hydnaceae; genus Hydnum; species Hydnum rufescens. Next base: position 716,638 of record MU128910.1, read on the forward strand.
TATGACATGTCGTGTATGTTGCAGTATGCTTTTGGGAGATATTGATGCGTACTGACATGTAATTCATATAGCTCCTTCGGCGTGGCGAGGAAGTGGGATGCCGGCAGTACCTCTCCCCCCACCGTCGTTTGATGGAGGGCCGAGACAGTAAGCAGTGCCAATGACGCAGGAATATGTATTTCAATACTGGAGATGCAGAGTATATTCGTGAACTAGAACCCAGCTGATAAACAACGTTATTGGGGCCCACCTAACATTGCCGTATGTCATGTCTTCCCCTTACAAGCAGAATGAGTAAAGTGGCCCCAACCAAGCTTCCGAACGACAAGATAACGACCACGGCAGATTTCATTGCCAATCGAAATGGAGCAGTAGCCCCCAAAGCCGCACTCCTTGACACCTTCCTTGTCAAGATTCATGACACCCGAATTAGAATTAACGACTGCCCTCTTAATGAGAGGATTTCTTGGATATCAGAGCTTACAGAGATTGACGGTATCGAGTTAGCAACGCCCGAAATAATTTTGACATCAGTAGACCCAACCTAAAGCCTTGAACCCGGCTACGAAGAAAATCTTCGACGAGACGACACAACTTTCGAACTGCGTGATACACGCTAAAGATTAAGGAGCCAACATCCTAAAACATCGGTACATCCCAGCACATCAACCACAACCCTCCGGGTCGTCCTATGGCTTTAGAGTCGGGGATTGGCGCTTGTCGCCGCTACCGATACTATAATGGCTCTCAGAGGACACGAAATTATCGCATCGCCACTGACGTGAGACTAACGGGGCGGAAAGACTCGGCCCGGGGCCACCAACAGTGAATCAACACCATAACCATGGCCGCCTCTGCCATAGCGGGCGATGAGCTAGAGTTCTCAAAATGGCTCGAGGGCACCGGTGTAATAGAACGAAGAGGGGAAGCTCCAGCTGATCAGGCCTTTCGTGATGAGCTAGCCCAGGCAAAACTGCTGCCGACGTGGTTTCCCAATATTGTGAGTAGGCTGGTTCCATCCTGCCCACGATTGGCACACTATCTTGATAGTTTGATTAGAAAACAGCAGAGTTTGATAGCCATGGCCTCCGTGAGGACTTCCTTGCTGAGCTCAAGAAGATAAATCCTCAGGAAACAACAAACACGCCGTACAATATGACCCTTAAAGATTCTTTGCCTATCATTCAATTGGCTTGGGGGACCCTGAAGTCGCTTGAAAATCAACGAACTTCCTATGACCCCGAAGAAGTGGACTGGCGTCTGGCAATTGATGTGCTCATACAGCACGTCTTCGGGCGAACGGACTTTGAAAACAACACAGCCATATTGTACATTTCTTTCTCATCTATTGAACACTTTCTCTTAATGATGTATGGACCAATTACAGCAGGGAGCCACAGTTGTTACAAGTTGTACTTGTAACCTCGCTTATGTATGAATAACCAAGCCAATTGCGCCATCACGTGACCTTCACCCTTGCTGCCATTGTGCCTTCCTCTTTCAGCAATTCCTATTATATACATCCTTCCTTTATTCAACACCCCTTTATCCATAAAACCCTTTTGATCTCTAATAGTATAAGTAGTTACTTGATGTACACTCACTCTTGAGAAGATCGAGAATATATTGTCAACCGATTGAATTCCACTCTCACGATCTCAGTTATCACTCGCGACTCTCATCTTAAAACCTTCGCCTATTAAGTCTCAAGAAGCCGGTCTTCCTCATACATACTCGTCTTTCGTGACTTACATAATCCCCACTCCGCGACTCCCTCATCAATCGCCTTAAGGGCATTTCCTTGTATTCGTCTTGATTACATCATTGTATCTTTCGCCTCGAGTACAACCCTTAACAGTATTCTCGATCTAAATAACCGACTTCCTTGAAAGACTCAATATGCCCTCCACTCGACGAAACCCACAACCAGTTGCCGATGACTATCGTGACAACACAGCCACCATCGAATCCACTTCCGCCCTCTCCTCTCCAATCATCCTCGAGGCGCCAATCACCCCTTGGATGATGTATCCCACGATACAAACACCACCCAACTCGACGCAAGGTCCGCACATGGGAAACCCTCCCAGCGCCACGTCAACTTCGAGCACCGAGACAATGCTCCTGCGCATGCTGCAACAAATGCAGGCAGACCTAGCACACAGCACACAGATACAAGTGGAAATGGCGCGCACCAACGGCCAGATGAATGCTCGCCTCGAAGAACTCGCGAACGAAAACCGGGAACTGCACAATGAAGTCACGCACTGCAATTCGCAGTCACCCACCCTCGACGCAAATACGCGACCGAGACAAGTAGTCTCGCCCGCAGCGCACAACTCGCAATTCGCACCCCGCACCCTCACTCGAAGCCCTCACTTCGAGCCCCAAACCTACCCCAAGGAAAACAATGAGTTTTTCACCTCAAAACCTCGATGACACACCGCGAGGCAATTCAGTCACGTACACACCACCTAGCAACATTGCGCAACCAACTCCGCGATGCGTGATGTTTGAGGATGCGCACTCCACCCCCCCGCGCCTGGGCTCTGTGTTCAGGGCCCCAACTCCAGGCGTGGACCATTGAGGAACCAAACTCGAACACCTCCCCCACCACTCCGCGATACCGCGAAACAGCGACAATCGCCCAACCCTCTGCGCCATCGGGACACGCACTTCGCGAACCCAAAATCAAAGAGCCGGAGATGTTCTTGGGGCATGACCCCTCTAAACTATACGGATTCCTTGCACACTGCAAAATGGCGTTCCGATCGCAACCATCGCAATTCACGCTAGAGAGTGCGCGCATCATCTGGGCCGGATCGTATCTCATGGATACAGCAAGGCAATGGTTCCAACGCCTCATCATGGAGACGGAGGAATCCCCCACACTCTCCAGCTGGATGCTCTTTGAGGAAGAGCTCCACACCTACTTCGGAGACCCAGATGAGGTCGCGACTCAAGAGCGAAAACTACGCTGTGGAAGATAAAAACATCCAGTATCAGAAAATGCGAAATCACACCACTTCCAGCCTTTGGACGATCACATGACCAATTACGAAATTAATTATGGCTACGCGCAGAAATCAAATTCGTTCTATAACTCTGTCAGTTTTGATCGGAGAGGTACGCCCATATGACGCTTAGAAAGCTACGATTCACACCTTTCGAACGGTACCAAACACAAGTCGAATGGACCAGAACTGCACTCTCCAGGCCAATTTTACTACCAAAATCCGGAATTTCCAGTAAAAAACGAATTTCTCCGTCAGTTCGCATTTAATCCTTTCGGAACAACCGCGCTTAGAAAGATATAAAAAATCCGCATCCGACGGTACTGAGCACGCGAAGAACAGATCAAAACTGAACTCTACAGAGCGATATTACTATCAGAATCAACACCCATCAGTAAAAAACGAATTTCTCTGTCAGTTTTACACCGGATCTTCTCGGAACCACTTGCGCCCAGAAAGCTGTGAAAAATCCGCATCTAATGATACCAAGAACGTCTATTATGGATGCAAACTGCTGTTTCTGCATCGAACCCATCCCATGCACTTGTCCCCATTATCAACCAACAACAAAACACCTTAACCACTGGACTATGCTCAAATTAATCTCCAAAACCCGGAGATATCCTTTCATTTTGCCTCCAGAATGCTCCACATGGTCAGTGACCACATGCTCCAAGCATTCCACATGCTCAGCAAATTGGTGACATCACCCCCCCCTCATGATTCCTTTTGTTTCTCTTTATGAATGACATCACTATGACATCACCCCTCATGATTCCTTTTGTTCTCTTTATGAATGACATCACTATGACATCACCCCCTCATGATTCCTTTTTGTTCTCTTTATGAATGACTCAGCTATGACCGCATTATTACATCATCTTGTTATTTTTCTTTTGTTCTCACCTATGACTCACATATGACTCACCCATGGGGGAGTCATATTTCTTAAACACAGCCACCTTCAGAAAGGTATAAAAGCTGGTAGATTTCCTGTACCCCCACACAATAATCTCCTCTGGAAATCATTACTGTCAACCACTGTCAACTTTTCTGCTTGCCTCTAAAAGAACAGTCTATCTATAAGCCATCTGGAGCTAAGTCATCTTCAAGGTTGTTGAGACAAAGCCACTGGTAGTCCTCTACGCGAATCACTAAAGCCAAGGATAGTTGCAGGACCTAAGGTTAGAGTTGCTGGACATCCAAGGAAAAAGTAAGCATAATGAAATACGTATCAGGTTTTGAAGAAAGAAGAAAGAAACATACTAACAAGACTAACCAAGCACTGACCAGTCTATAACCCACAGATATCCGCATTTTGACCAAGAGAACATAAACAAGAATACACAAATATCAGTAAACAGACCAACACAACACGAATGACGTATAAGCCCTTTCCACAAGCATCCCAGACGTATAAGCCTTTCTATAAGCATCCCACACGACGTATAAGCCTTTCTACAAGCATCACAAATGTATAAGCCTATCTACAAGCATCCTACATGATATATCATTGACTACAGCTAGTCCATATCCCTTCCTATTCTCCACTGAACACCATACATGTCTTACAGAGTGTGATCAACCATTGAAGCGAACCAGCCCAACGAATAACAACAGAAATACAGTCTCCCATCTACACACTGGCTGAACCAGATTTTGATTTGACAGTCATCGGAGCTCCCAACCCTTCTTCTATAATGCGCGCTCAAGATGAATGACAACCACCGCATCCTCTGCTACATCAACCAGTTCAAGGAAGTAGCGAGCCTCACCAGATGGAACAACGATGCACTCCACTCGCAGTTCTACCAAGGCTTACCGAACCGTCTACAAGATGAATCTCGCGAGACGGCAAGCCCGTGAAACTCCAAGGCATGTACCAAGCCGCGCTAAGATTGATGGCTGGTATTGGGAACGCCAAGAGGAACTTAAAGCCATGAGGACCTCAGATCGTGGCACACAACCCCGCACCGCGAACCCCGCATCCTCAACATCCCCTTCATCCTCGACAAACCCCCACGCGACCCGAAAGTTCACAAGTCTAACAGCGCGCTCACCGAAGAGGAAAAGGAACGACGAAGACGCGAAAAGCTCTGCGCATACTGTGGGAATAATGACCATGCAGTAGATAGTTGCCCCAGTTGTCGCAACATACTGCGAACTGCAACGACACTGGCCGCGATGTCCACCAGTACCAGCAGCACAACCGCGACAGCAACGTCGCGCACCCCAGTAGCTCGCACTACATTCACCTTCTCAGGAGGTCCCAGCACAACAGAGGAACCTCGCATCACTGAGATCTCATCATCATCCTCCCCCGATGGAACGCTCATTTAAGAGCCACCATCTCTTCCCTCTCCCCATCATCATTCATCATGATGGTCTCAATCCCCTCCTCTCGGACAGCCCCATCTCGGCACTCGTCGACTGCGGCACCTCCGAAAACTTCATTGACGTGTCGTGAGTACAGAACTCACGTGCCGCACCACACCGTTGTCGTCTGGTGACACCACACCCCTTGCGATTATTCGACGGATCGATCGCAAACAACCTCGAGTGTATAGTTACACTCCCAGTCACTTTCGTGAACTCATTGCAACAAAAAATTGAGTTCGTTGAATCGCAACTCCACTCCTCAACTCCCGTCGTACTGGGACTCCCCTGGTTGCGACAAGTCAATCCACAAATCTCGTGGGCCGAAATGTGGATCGAGCACATGGCGCACCACTCGAAACTTGTAACGACACCATTAAGCATTGATGTCATCGCACACGACCGCCTTGACCCCGGAACCGACAACCACGAGCCCCCCCAGCTCACAGCATCACAATTGAAGTCTACAAAGCTGAAGACTTCATTCAAGCAGCCCAGTGACGATGGCGCAACACTCTACACATGTGTCATCACCAATCCAACCCATGCCATGAACAGCATCAGTGGTTCGCGACACTCCCCCACCTCTGGCGTTACCCGAATCAATCCCCATCGAAGAACGCCAAGACCTCGCACAACGACTCCCCCTGGAATACCACGAATTCCACGACGTCTTCACCAGTACAGCGGCCAGCTATCTACCACCGCATCGCAAGTACGACCTTCGATTCGATATCGAAGAAGGACGCAAAGTACCGCGAGGCCCCATATACCCAATGTCGAAAGCGAACTCGCAGCACTACGTGAGTTCATCGATGAATTCCTTGCAAAAGGATTCATACGCCCTTTGACCTCCCCCGCAGGTGCGCCAATCCTCTTCACGAAAAAGAAAGGTGGCAGGCTTCGCCTTTGCGTTGATTATTGAGCACTCAATCACATCACGAAAAAGAGTCACTACCCCATCCCCTCATCAACGACCTCCTCAATCACCTTCGCAGCGCTACGATCTATACGAAAATCGATCTTCGCGATGGCTACTACAACATCAGAGTTGCCAAAGGACACGAGTGGCTCACATCATTTCGTACACGGTACGGTGCCTATGAGTGGCTCGTAATGCCAATGGGAGCAGCCAACTCCCCAGCGCAGTTCCAGTATTTCATGAACAACTTGTTCCAGGATATGGTGGATCTGTTTGTCATCATATATCTCGATGACATCCTCATTTTCTCAATTCGCGAGAAGAACACCGCGAACACGTTCACCGTGTACTACAACAACTCCACGAAAGAAACCTTCGCGCCAAGATCTCGAAGTGCACCTTCCACACAGACACTATCGAGTACCTCAGCTTCATCATCACCCCCTCTGGCGTCCAGATGGACCCTACGAAATTCAACGCGATCCTAAGTTGGCCTGCGCCCACCTCGGTAAAAGAAGTCCAGTCATTCTTAGGCTTTGCAAACTTCTACGCCACTTCATCGCGACCTACTCAGACCTCGCACACCCTTAATCCGTCTCATGAAAAAAGACAAAACCTTCACATGGAACGACGAGACCCAACGAGCTTTCGAAAGCATCAAAAACGCCTTCGTATCAGCCCTGTCCTCCGCCACTTCGACCCCGAATTATGCATCATTGTAGAAACTGATGCGTCTGACTATGCTATCGCCGCGATCTTGTCACAAATCGACGAGAACAACAAAGTTCAACCCGTTGCGTTCCGCTCGCGATCAATGCAAAGTGTGGAACTAAACTACGACATCCATGACAAGGAACTCCTCGCGATCTTCGACGCCTTTGGCGCCTGGTGAGCATATCTCGAAGGAGCCACGCACACGGTTTCCGTCATCACGGATCACAAAAACTTGGAGTACTTCACCTCCACGAAACTCCTCACTCATCGACAGGCGCAATGGTCAGAATACCTCTCCTCCTTCGACTACATCATCATCTATCAACCAGGACGACTGGGAGGAAAACCAGACGCCCTCACAAGATGCCCCGACATTTATCCACCCGAACGAAATGAGGTATATGCAACTGCGAACCCGCAAAACCTTCAAATGATCATTCGCGATGCCAAACCTCTCGACTTGGACACAGCTCTTAGCGCATACTTAAGAGCGACCCTCAATGACCACCCTCTCAACTCCGAGACGACTCTCACACTGATTCGCGAAGGCACTCGCGACGACACCATCGCAACGCAAGTGCGTGAATGCATCGAGACCACCAAAGGCGACTCGACAGCCGCCCTCACCTTCTTCTCGCTCTCAGAGGACGTGACATTGCTACTACACAAAGGACGTGTCTACATCCCCAACTATCGCGACCTCTGCCTCGACATCCTTCGCACTTCGCACGACCACCTCCTTGTGGGTCACCCAGGCATTCACAAAACCATCCGCCTTATTACGTGAAAATACTACTGGCCAGGACTAATGAAAACGGTCAAGGCATATGTACGATCTTGTGTCGTATGCGCCTGCGCGAAATCCTCGCACCACGCCACATACGGCCCCCTCAAATTCCTCTCCATTGCTGATCGACCCTGGAACTCGATCGCGATGGACTTCATCACCAGACTCCCACCCTCCTCCTCATTCGACTCCATCCTTGTTATCATCGACCGATTCACGAAGATGGGTCTCTTCATCCCCATGGTAGCGACACTTCCTGCAGAAGGACTCGCTGACCTAGTCATCAATTGGGTCATATCCAAACATGGTACACCTGCCGACATCGTCTCAGATCGAGGTTCACTTTTCATTTCCAACTTCTGGAAATCGCTCACGAAGAGACTCGGCATCAAACTCAACCTCTCGACCACATATCACCCCGAGACCGATGGCCAAACCAAGCGCTGTGGAAGATAAAAACATCCAGTATCAGAAAATGCGAAATCACACCACTTCCAGCCATTGGAGGATCACATGACCAATTATGAAATTAATTACGGCTACACGCAGAAATTGAATTCGTTCTATAACTCCGTCAGTTTTGATCGGAGAGGTACTTTATTGCTGGATGACTTACCACCTAGCTGGTAAGCCATGGCTTCCTTTTATTTTCAGTGTGTGGTGATGTTGACTCCAACCCTTGGGAATTCCATAATGTAAGCCTGTGGGCCATGAAACCTTGCCACAAAATTTGATTGCAAGGAAATTGCTGGCTGATCAATCATGTGGCATGGCCATGATAGGATGTGAAGTGCATTGCCCATTCTGGTGTATTTTGGTTTGGCTTTTGATTACATTGCCCCTGGTTATCAAAAAATTAGAGGGTATGTTGAGATTCTCTGGCAATTGTGGAGGTTTTCCCCAAACGGCTGAACATGTTTGGTGCAATTTTTGCCCATTGGCAAGGTGGTGAGTTTGCATTTTCCACCAATCCCATTTTGTGTGGGCTTGGTTTTAATTATAACCTTTGGTTAATTGTTTGATATAGTTTGTAAGTTTCCAAAATCTCAAGAACTTTTCATAATGATGATTTGGCCTGATTTTCATTCTTTTTCTGGAATTGACACAGGGGGTTATGTCTGGGCTTTGGTTCATACACCACTGGCGGGTGTTTATCTATTTGTTTGGTGTTGATAAAACATAGACGTGTAAGATGAGCGTCCATTAGAATTGATGCAGGGTGCCTGGCTGATAGATTCCGGTGGGTGACCTGAACACTGTAGCGATTAAGGCCATATCACCCTCTAATCTGAAAGGAGGTGGTAAGAGGCTGCAGGTCTTTGGGGGTCGGGGATTGATAATGTAGGATGTAAGTGTGGATTTGTTAGATTTTCAATGCATGTCCCTTGCTGATTCATCTTTGGGGACATTCATAACATTTAGGGTGTAAGGTGTGGATGGTGTTAGAGTCAATGCATTGGTCCCTTGCTGATTCTCTTCTTGGTCATTCACAACATTAGCATGTAAGTGTGGATGTGTTAGAATTCAATGCATTGTCCTTGCTGATTCATCTTTTGGTGGCATTCACAACATAGTATGGAAGTGTGGATGTCTTGAATTCAAGGCATTGTCCCTGCCTGAATTCATCTTTTGGTGGCATTCACACATAGTATGTAAGTGTGGATGTTGTTAGAATTCAATGCATTGTCCCTTGCTGATTCATCTTTTGGTGGCATTCACAACATAGCATGTAAGTGTGGATGTGTTAGAATTCAATGCATTGTCCCTTGCTGATTCATCTTTGGTGGCATTCACAACATAGCATGTAAGTGTGGATGTGTTAGAATTCAATGCATTGTCCCTTGCTGATTCATCTTTTGGTGGCATTCACAACATAGGCTGTAAGTGTGGATGTGTTAGAATTCAATGCATTGTCCCTTGCTGATTCATCTTTGGTGATCATCTCTGTGGTGGCATTCACAACATAGCATGTAAGTGTGGATGTGTTAGAATTCAATGCATTGTTCCCTTGCTGAATTCATCTTTTTGGTGGCATTCACAACATAGCTTGTAAGTGTGGATGTGTTAGAATTCAATGCATTGTCCCTTGCTGATCATCTTTTGGTGGCATTCACAACATAGCGTGTAAGTGTGGATGTGTTAGAATTCAATGCATTGTCCCTTGCTGATTCATCTTTTGGTGGCATTCACAACATAGCCTGTAAGTGTGGATGTGTGCATCGTGTTAGAATTCAATGCATTGTCCCTTGCTGATTCATCTTTTGGTGGCATTCACAACATAGTATGTAAGTGTGGATGTGTTAGAATTCAATGCATTGTCCCTTGCTGATTCATCTTTTGGTGGCATTCACAACATAGCTTGTAAGTGTGGATGTGTTAGAATTCAATGCATTGTCCCTTGCTGATTCATCTTTTGGTGGCATTCACAACATAGCTATGTAAGTGTGGATGTGTTAGAATTCAATGCATTGTCCCTTGCTGATTCATCTTTTGGTGGCATTCACAACATAGTATGTAAGTGTGGATGTGTTAGAATTCAATGCATTGTCCTGCTGATTCATCTTTTGGTGCATCACAACATAGCATGTAAGTGTGGATGTGTTAGAATTCAATGCATTGTCCCTTGCTGATTCATCTTTTGGTGGCATTCACAACATAGTATGTAAGTGTGGATGTGTTAGAATTCAATGCATTGTCCCTTACTGATTTATCTTTTGGTGGCATTCACAACATAGTATGTAAGTGTGGATGTGTTAGAATTCAATGCATTGTCCCTTGCTGATTCATCTTTTCATGGCATTCACAACATAGGCTGTAAGTGTGGATGTGTTAGAATTCAATGCATTGTCCCTTGCTGATTCATCTTTTGGTGCATTCACAACATAGTATGTAAGTGTGGATGTGTTAGAATTCAATGCATTGTCCCTTGCTGATTCATCTTTTGGTGGCATTCACAACATAGCTGTAAGTGTGGATGTGTTAGAATTCAATGCATTGTCCCTTGCTGATTCATCTTTTGGTGGCATTCACAACATAGCTATGTAAGTGTGGATGTGTTAGAATTCAATGCATTGTCCCTTGCTGATTCATCTTTGGTGGCATTCACAACATAGTATGTAAGTGTGGATGTGTTAGAATTCAATGCATTGTCCCTGCTGATTCATCTTTTGGTGGCATTCACAACATAGCTATGTAAGTGTGGATGTGTTAGAATTCAATGCATTGTCCCTTGCTGATTCATCTTTTGGTGGCATTCACAACATAGTATGTAAGTGTGGATGTGTTAGAATTCAATGCATTGTCCCTTGACTGATTCATCTTTTGGTGGCATTCACAACATAGTATGTAAGTGTGGATGTGTTAGAATTCAATGCATTGTCCTTGCTGATTCATCTTTTCATTCACAACATAGCTGTAAGTGTGGATGTGTTAGAATTCAATGCATTGTCCCTTGCTGATTCATCTTTCGTGGCATTCACAACATAGCTGTAAGTTGTGGATGTGTTAGAATTCAATGCATTGTCGCCTTGCTGATTCATCTTTTTGTGGGAATTCACAAGCATAGGATTAAGGTGTGGATGTGTTAGAATTCAATGCATTGTCCCTTGCCATTCATCTTCTGTGTGGCATTCACAACATAGCCATGTAAAGTTGGATGTGTTAGAATTCAATGCTTTTCCCTTGCTGATTCATCTTTTGGTGGCATTCACAACATAGCATGTAAGTGGTGATGTGTTTAGAATTCAATGCATTGTCCCTTGCTGATTCATCTTTTCATGCATTCACAACATAGGTTGTAAGTGTGGATGCCTTGGAACTGAAAGCACCACCCCTCACTAACCCATCCTCAAATGACCTTGACAATGTAGGCAGTAAGTCTGGATGCCTTGCAATTCAATGCATCACCCCTTGCTGATTCCTTTTTGGGGTGCATTCCAATGCAGCCAGATGTTCAGATCTCTTAGGATTCAATGTATCATTGCTTCGCTGATGTCCCACTTGGTGATTTTGCCCACATAGGAGGTCTGCCCACATCTCCCACCCCTTCATTCATCATATCTCAATCTCTTCCTTGGTGGCATGTATGCCTTAGGATGTATGTCCACACCTCTTACTATTCAGTCTATGGTCCCTGGCTCATACACCTTTTTCTGATATTTACAATTCAGCTTGTGAGTTCCTAGATCTATACAATGCAATCCTATTCTGTTTTCCAACTGCACTCCTTACAATTTCATTGATCACAGGATAATGTAAGTCACATAATGTGGCAAACCCAAATGATTCTGTCCAATTGCAATATTAATCATTGCTCACCTGTTCCTTCATTCTATCTGGTAAATATTGTCAATCCTCACTCCCAACCTTGCCCTATCTCACATAAGTTTTATTAGGTGCTCAAATATGCAGGGAGCAAGGCCTGCACACCCTTCCTCAAACTGTTGGTCAGTCTAGGTTTTCATTAATTCTCCACCTCCAGGGCATCTAAGCCTTCATTCTAGCATCCCCAGTCCATCCCATCCAATAAGAATGTTCAATATCTGGTGTTTATTTGTTGTCAGTGTTGACACCAATTCTAAGTGCACAGGAGATTGCTTATCTTGGCTTGTTAAACTAGTGGTCATTCTTTGGACTCGGGGGGAGAGGAATGCAGATTTGCCTACTGCTAGGTCTATCCAGGACCAAATCAAGGATGATGGAGGTTTCCCAGGAGCTACTTCATTTTATATTACAAGGAAACTTGCCAAGCTCATTGATGAATATACAGCATTGTAGGCATCATGTGCAATCCCTGTATCCAGAAGTGATGTCCTCCAATTTCATTGTGCTCAATAATCAACTCTGACAGGCATTATAATTAATTGACATTTGCTTCTGCCTGTGGACTTACCCATCAGAGTATCATTATTCATCAAGTCTATTGTATGGCACCTGCATCTTCAAATGCCCTTGCCTCCTCTCTCCCTCCATTCAGTCAGGGGGTTATTGTCATCCTTTCCATAATTATTGGCATTTTTCTTGTTATTATTGCCTGCATATTCAGGCCTAGACCAGCAGGCTGTGGGCTGGGTAATCAATCAGTGGCAGCATCTGCAGCCTTGTCAGCACCCCTCATCCCCTCACCCCCTGCATGAGTCAATGCAGTTGCCAGTCCAGACTCCTCCTCCTCCTACTCCTCCCCCATTTCCTGATTCCTCACCACCCATCCCAATCCCTGCTCCCTCAGCATCACTACAATCCTTTGACACCTTAAGGGTACCCAGGCATACACTGCCTTGGAGGTATATGTGCTAAGGAGGATGCATATGGAAGTTGGGCATAGCCATGTGGTGTCAGGGCAACACTGCCATCAAAGCCACAGACAGAAAGAGGAAAGAGATTAATTAACCAGATGCTATTGCAGTGGGAATCCTGAGTTACACCACACAAGCAAGGGACACACAAGTCTCACACCTATTGCAGTGGGAATCCTGAGAGATTGAAACTGGTGATCCCCCAACTGCAAAGGGCTATAAGTACTACTTCCTGCACACAGCCACCACAGCCTCCACAGCCCATCAAGATGATACATCCCCATCATGGACACAGCCCATCAATCAGCCTCCACAGCCACCATCACTAAGCCTCACTAAGCTGACACAGCTGTGTTACAAATCCTGTGTGCACCTCCACATGGCTATGCCCTAACTTCCATATGCATCCCCCTTACAGGCTGGTCAGCCAATTATCTATGTCTAACTAGATACAATGAGAGTTGCATTCAAACCATCTAGTTAGATATATAGGCCTGGGGCCCCTCAGAACCAACTTCAAAGGCCATACATTGTGTAAGTTCACTGCTAGGGGCCCCAGAAAATAACTTAGGAAAATAACTTCAAACCAATAATTATTTTCCAAGGTCATGTACAAACCTGTAGGTACTACAAAAACTTATAACTCATTAGAAGATTCCTCTTCATCACTGCTATCTACCTCATTACCTCCATCACTTGAACAATTCTTATCAACCAAGTCCATGGCAGCAATGAGGGCAGAATCCCCAGGTATGGGAGTGGGTTCCAGCTCAAAGTCTTCCCCATCATCAGAGCTGTCCACACTCTCCTCAGCATCTGGGTTGTGGAGAACATCTAGAGGTTGCCTTGTCTGTTGTTGGATCCCAGCATGTCCTGCTAAAACAGTCATGCGATCCAACTGAGGTTTGCTGAGGGTGTTCTGTGCATCAGGTGCATCCAGTCCATCTGATACATCTGTTGGGCACAAAGTATTAATTGAGTGTTCCCACCTTCTGCCCAAGTCTGTAAGCCACTGGACACGCTCTAGCATGAGGAAATGTACATCAGGGTCCCCTATAGGACAGGCCATGTCAGCAGATTATTCAACAAATGGAAATATCAATTCCTCACCTTCGCAAGCCCCCAAAGCTGCCATGAGTGCCGCAGATTCTTCCTCAAACCAAAGCTGCAATGAGTACAGCTCCCGTTCACAGAGAGAAAGCTCATCACGACAATTTGTGAGTTCTTGAACAAGTTGGATGCCATTTTGGACATCTTCATCACCAAGCCAAGGCAGCACCTTCCCCTCAAACTTGTCATCCACAAGCCCAACATCCTGCCAGATGTCATTGTCCACATCAAGGTTGAAAAGACCCTTGATGTTGATGGGGGGAGGGATGACTGCATTCTGAGGAATTGTCAGGGCCACGCTGCGACGAGGGCACCAAACAAATGTAAACACAAATAATTCCGGCTAAGTCCGGTGTAAGTCCAGCTAAGTCCGCAAGAATCCGGGCAAGAATGAGATAAGGAGGTTAGGGATGTCGGAGGAGCGGTCCAGCTGCCTGGAAGGGACTAGGCGGAAATGAGCACAGCGGTCCTTAAGCTCGTGGAGTCGACTGGATAATACTCGGAGCTGTAGTCCGGAGTAACAGCGGAAATCCTGAGATTATGTAATATGAATACGGAATACATGAAGGCTGACCTGTAGTCCGGAGTAACAGTGGAAATCCTGAGAGACCAAAGCTGGGGTCTCTGGACTTCGCTCTCGGACTACTTATACATGATGACTATACTACGGGCAGGCTGGTCAGACAGTCTTAGGGGCCTTAAAAGGTATGTCATTTTGATATCTGTATAGTGCCTGATAGGCTTGTATTATGTTTGATATCAAAAAGTGATCAAAAGAGTATTTGATAGCAAAAGAGTCGGGTTTGAGCTCAATTTGAGATCAATTTGAGATCAACTTTGGAACTTGTAGAATTCTGCAATGCTTTACTGTAGTGCAGACGAGACATTTTATTATGCAAAGCATTTACATGGTTAAAGGAAATATTATTCTGAATCCAAATCTAGTTCTACAATTGCTTGGTCCACTGTGGCTATCAAACCAGCTTCCTCCAGCTCAAAGAACTCCTCCAGCTCACCACCCTCCGAGTCATCATCTGAACTTGCATCAAAATCATCAAGATTCCTTCTACTTTGAGAATTATGGTCCGGGCATGGCGGGGTTGTAGTGGCAACTAAAGATTCTTGTTCCAATTGCACTCGGACATTAGACTGAACACCATAATGTTGATGTAGTGCCAAAGGCATTCGAACTGAGTCCCAACTTGGAGCACCAGGAGCAATGGGCACTTGGACTATGTCCTTTTTCCAAGCTGTCATCCAGTCATACAGTTGGTGTGCCCGCAGAAGCCCAAAATACGAGACATCTTCATCCTTGGATCCCATGAAGAGGTCCATTGCAGCTGAATACTCTTCATGGAACCACGTCCGAAGGTTGGCATGCTCACCCTTGCACCTCTCAAGCTCCTGCTGGCAGCTGGCCACCTCCTGTGAGATCCGGATACCTTCTTTGACTGAGGGATCTGCCAACCAAGGGGGCACAACTCCATCCGGGAAATCCGCAATATCGCCTCGAGAATCTTCCCATATATCTTGATCCACATCCAGCTTGTACAGGCCATCCATTGTGAGCATCGGCGGAATGTATGCATCTCTCCGAATACCTCCCCTTCCCCTAAGCACAACCAGTTCCTTTAGCCTTGCATTGTATTTCTTTACAGTGGCCTCAATCCCACCGGATCGGTTTTTCACAGCTTTCTCGACATGGGCCTTTGTCTTCTGGTCCAAGATGCGACTCGAGTTCGCGCGGTCCAATGTGGCAAGCTCGAACTTCCTAGCCCTCAGCTTCTTCAGAAGTTGCTCATGAAGTGCACAGAGGTTCAGCTGAATATTGACCCATTTATCCTTCTTGAGCCTATTTAACTCAGATGCAGACGCACGGTCGGTTAGCCGCAGCTCATCGGTCTTCTTGTTGATCGTGGTCTCCAATCGCCGGATGGCCTCCTTCAGCAGCCTGACTTTTTCCTGCCACTCCGCCTGCACTTCATTGCTTGCAGTCGTGTCATCTTGGACCAAATCATTCCCCTCAGCAATCAAATCCTTGAGATTCCCTCGCTGAGCCTCAAGGGTTGCCGTCAGAGATATGATCCGTTCCACAGCTCGGGCACCTTTCGTCTGAGACTGGCGTGAAACAGGTTGGCTGTGATATTCTCGTTGGGCTTTGAACTGCTCCATTAAGTAACTGGGAGAGCGGTCACCGAGCTTCATCTCTGCCTCTTCTAGGCGGTGCTGCAACCGATCAATTCGACCTTGGAGCCACTTTCCCATTCCCATGCGCTTCCCGTCATCAATGTGCTCCACCTGGAGGTCAAGAATGAAGAGACGCCGGTGATAGCCTGTCACCCGCAACCCAGGGATAAGCCTGCGAAGCTCACTCCAAAACCGCTCACACCCTTCGCCATCTGAGAGTCCCCAGAGCTCTGATTTGCGAGGATGATACCAGAGCTGGCATGCCCATTGATGACCGTACGCATGGAAAATCGAAACCCCCCACTCCAAGCGAGGCAGCCATTCCGGCATGAATCTCCACTTTTTCAGAGTCTGGTCCATCTGACAGCCAATGTCATACAGGGCCCCAATTCTCCAGTGACTCGGTACGTGCTTCAGGACGGTCTCCAACAGCGCAAAGACATAGAACTGCTTCTCTCCTGCAGTCCACATGCTTGCAACAGCAAGTGGTATGTCATGACGGCACAGTAGAGCTATTACCCCAGTATCTTCAAAATACTGGGTTGACGCCTTGACGCGATCTTCATCTGCAGCAATAAATGACTGCCGACATGCATCATAGGTCGAGTTCGGTGCATGGAGGCCTGGTTCCACCGTATCATCCTCCGGGTGATCTGCATAATAATCGGTGCCCTCGTTGGCTGTGCGTTTCGGTCCCATGCGTGCTGGCCTTGCAGGACGAGTCTCCAGGATTTTCCTTTCCCAGGACTCCAAATAGTCCCTCGACAACACGATTGTCTTGGGTGAAGTGACTGGGGGATCGCATGCCCCTGTCTCTCCCTCATGACCATGTCGTCGGTCTTCGTTGCGGATCCGCTTAAGTTGGAAATTTGCATCAATGCAAACTATGAGCTGGACTCTACACTACAAGTTTCATTGCAGTCAGAATGACTATTATCCCGGCTTGTCACAGATAATAGCCTACTCACGGCATATTACGTGTGTCTGTATGATTTCCTCCAAAACAAAGTGGGCATCGCGACCTCAAGTATTCACTGGGGCGGGTATGGTCGGCAGGAATGAAATTTGAGCAGACGTCAGGAGGCAGATCGGCAGACACACGAGTGAGAACGGTGGCAGGAGCATTAACTGAAGCATTTGCAGGAGTTGAGTTTGCAAACAGCTTCGGATCGCTCTGAACGTTGACATATCCCCGCTCATGTACCGGCGTTCTCTCGTCCAACTCTGAGATCAACCCTCTCTTATCATCCTGCACAATTCGAGTAATCTCTGCCCTGACCAACCGAACAAGCACCTGATAGTGCGCAAGTGCATTCGCAAAGCGTCGCCGAAATGAATCTCCTGTTGCAAACTCATAGCCACGAGCTTTGAGGTACTCGACCAGAGTCGCGGCCCATGCTCTTTCATTGGGTGCCGTATGAAGAAATAGGGAGGCCACAAATTCGAGCATGTCGAGACTGACTGCCAATGTGGGGAAAAGAGGTGCACATGGGAAGAAACCGCGCTCGACAAGCTGGATGGCAGCCAGACGGCATGGACAGACCGTCAGCACAACCTCTTCCAGTCGCTCCATGGAAACGCAGAGAACCCGAAGGGGTCGAGGTGCCCCACATCTACATACTGCAGGACTATGGGGCTCTTCTGCCGAGAGGTCTGAGAAGCGCCCCCGAGCGACCTTCATGTAGGGACGGATAAGGCTGGGTAACACCTCTCTGTTCCATCTATCTGCTTGAGCAAGTTTACGAAGTGCATGCCGAGATCGTTTGTCCTTCATTACTTGTATTTTACTCTGGCTCGTTTCAGCTGCATATTGCACATCCACATGGTCCCAGCTGAAGTACTCGGAACGTGTAAGGGGAGGATCAGGAGGGAATCGAGGCGAGACCGATGTTTCGAGGGAGGGCAAAGGCGAATCGGCAATGTCTCGGGCAGATGCAGGTATAGAAGGGGCCATCATGCCCTAGGCCTTTTGGATGGAGGGGGCTCATGCTCACTACCTCGATTTGGAGGTAGTTTTTGTTTTTGGTGCGTTCGTTTCTCCCTCCTCTTCTTGGCAGCCACGACTGCAGCCAACATTATGTGAAAGCAGAGCAAGAAACTCGGAAATGGTATTGATGAGGCCGTACAATAGGAACGAATGATAGGCGAGGTGGCGTGTAGGTGAGAAAAAACTTGACAATGGATGGATGGCCGATTCACGCAAGAGACTGCACTGCACGACTGGCAAGAATAATGGCGACTGCAGGTGAAACTGCGGTGTGACACTACCCGATGCTTTGAGATGGTGACAGGGTAGCGAGAAAAAACTCGAAAAAAGAGCTGGTTCACGCAAGAGATGGCACGGATAATGGCGACTGCAGACGAAACTGCGGTGTGACACTACCCGATGCTTTGAGGGAGGGTGACGGGATGATGTACAGGCGAGGTAACGCTTGAAAAAAGAGCTAGTTCGCGCAAGAGATGGCACGGATAGTGGCGACTGCAGACAGAACTGCGGTGTGACACTACCCGATGCTTTGAGAGAGGGTGACGAGATGATGTATGGGTGAGATAAAAAAGAGCTGGTTCGCGCAAGAGGTGGCACGGATAGTGGCGACTGCAGACGGAACTGCGGTGTGACACTACCCGATGCTTTGAGAGAGGGTGACGAGATGGTGTATGGGCGAGATAACAGTCGAAAAAAAGAGCTGGTTCGCTCAAGAGATGGCACAGATAGTGGCGACTGCAGACAAAACCGCGGTGTGACACTACCCAATGCTTTGAGAGAGGGTGACGAGATGATGTATGGGTGAGATAAAAAAGAGCCGGTTCGCGCAAGAGGTGGCACGGATAGTGGCGACTGCGGATAAAACCGCGGTGTGACACTACCCGATGCTTTGAGGGAGGGTGACGAGATGATGTATGGGCGAGATAACAGTCGAAAAAAAGAGCTGGTTCGCTCGAGAGATGGCACGGATAGTGGCGACTGCAGACAAAACCGCGGTGTGACACTACCCAATGCTTTGAGAGAGGGTGACGAGATGATGTATGGGTGAGATAAAAAAGAGCTGGTTCGCGCAAGAAGTGGCACGGATAGTGGCGACTGCGGACAAAACCGCGGTGACACTACCCGGTGCCTTGAGAGAGGGCGATGAGGTGACGTGTGAGCGAGATAATGCTCGGAAAAAAGAGCTGGTTTGTGTAATAAATAGCATGGATAGTGGCGACTGCAGTTGAAACTGCGGTGTGACACTACCCGGTGCCTTGAGGAGGGTGATGAGGTGACGTGCGAGTGAGATAATGCTTGAACAAACAGAGGATCCACGCAAGAGATGGCACGGATAGTGGCGACTGCAAAACTGCGGTGTGACACTACCCGGTGCCTTGAGAGAGGGCGACGAGGTGACGGGTGAGTGAGATAACGTTCAAAAACAACAGAGGATCTGTGCAAGAACACGGATAGTGGCGACTGCAGTCAAAACTGCAGTGTGACACTACCCGGTGCCTTGAGTGAGATAACGCTGGAAAAAAAAAGGGGATCTGCGCAAGAGAAGGCACGACTCAGTCGAAACTGCAGTGTGACACTACCCGGTGCCTTGAGAGAGAGCAGCGATGTCACATCGACATTACTATTAATAATATTGCACATCGTGACAAATCCGTATGCTACATTTTTGCGCGGGAATGAGTGGAACGATAGCACCAGGACATCACGCAGGTGGGGAAGTGGCGAAGGTGGGAAAAGAAAGGCCATTAAAAGATAGGGGGTACGGTAGAAAGGGGTGGAAAGAAGGGGCCACGGATTTGAAAAGGGCCGTAGCTCAAGGAATAAAATACTGTCGGGGTAGACGATGTGTGCAGACGCCATCAATCGTGCCCTTCACGCTTGCATCACCGCCCCCATTGGACCAAACCAGAACCATGGGGTCCCGGTGTTTCTTCTGAAACTTCGGAAACCTCAATTGCGTTGCTGCAGAAGCTAAATCAGTCGAGCTAGATTCAGCACTCGAAGCCACATTGGTGGCAGGTGATTTCCCCTCGCTCCGTACACGCTTCGCAGTAGAGTCCTTTTCCACGGACTCGGTCGCCTTCCGCTTCGAGTTCGACGTCTCGATTGGGCGAACACGGGCGGCTCCTTTCCTGTCGTCCACAAGCTCCACTTGGGGAATGCCACCGGATTACTTGCCAAAGATGAAGGCCTTTGATACACCCCGGAGTGCAGCCGTCCCATGTCTTGACGAAGGCACTCTCGGTCCTCAGGGTCTCTGGCGATGGCCGCCAATGACTTGGTAGAGTTGCCCCTCCTCGTCATCGTCAAAAACCGCTTGATTTGATTGTCCTTGAGGCGTTCAAACCCCCACAATCGAAGTTGTTTTTCTGAATTAGGCATACATTCCGACACCACGATTGGTATGTCGGGTTTGCCTTTGAGAACGGTTGAATACGGATGTACACCAACGAATGACGTTTTCGCATGTTCGACGGAATCGGAAGACACCTCAAGAACAAGGGCTGATAACTGGATGTGTTTTCGAGAATGAGAATTGAAACCAAAAGAGAGCGCAGTGCAGAACGTACTGAATATTGGCCCCAAACTGATACCAGTTGGACCTCAGCTATTATGCACCATCCTACCAGCATACCTAATCCCTTCGAAAACAGCTTCTCTTTGTGGTCGATCCAATGGTTGGGTCGAAATCCACTGTCCATAAGGGGGACACCCGTGCAAACGAAGAGATTGGATAACTCGACCATCGCGAAAAACAAGGGGCTAATGCGAAGCAGTGAATTTCGCACTGAGCCTGGGCTCGTGGTAGATTCTCAGACTTCGAGGAGAGTACTGTACGGTAGAGTGTAGACGGCCCGAAGTCAAGAAAGAATTTTGAATCCGAACCGATCCAAAACGGAAAACCAGACTGAGCTAGGTTGATGAAATAATGTACATACCATACAGCTCGCAAACAATTTTGGAATCCAATACACCCATTCCGCTCAAATTCTACTGAAGAAAAAGCCGCGGAAGCCATACCAGAATCCAGTCCACCCGCATAGGAACCAGAACCAGCGTCTCTGCTGATTGTAAAGATCGAAGCAGAAATCCTCAAATTACGGGTCTCCTCAAGGTAAACACACATTACTGAATATTCAATTTCCTCTTTTATTTAAAAAAAAGATAACAACAAAATTAGAATCGGTTGCTACAGTATATACTTGACTGCGGACTTCCAAATCCTCAGTGGATAGTGGAGCGCGAAAAACAACAGGCACATCCACCATTTGCCACTGACTTGCTCGTGACTGTTAATGTCTTGGGGTTTGCTGTTCCCTCGGACCTACGCTCGGACCCCAGCACGGAACAGTGGATGAAGCCACGAAACTGGAGAATGATCGATCGATGACAAAGGCGAAGCCGGGGGATAACTGCAAGTGTGGGAGGGGAAATACAGGTGATCACTTGTTCCATGGTCTCCGAATGGCGGGGCATCCGGGTCGGGGTGTTTCTTCGGCATCCGATTCCCATAGGGGGATGGGTGAGAGGTCGTCCTGGACGTCGAATGAAAAGTTCAAGAGGGAGTTGGGTATATGTTCGTACTGAGTAGTCGTAGAAAGCCTGGATGGCTACAGGGTCCTGTGGAGGCTTGAATGCTACCGGGCGGATTTAAGAATCATGTACGCCCAAATATGTTCATGAGCACCTACAAGAAGTTGGTATCCACCCCTGCTTGCTTTGTTGAACGATATCCAATGCCTCTTTCCAAAGAGCATAATACCTGCGCATGACCTCCCCGCCAGCATCCTCCTCCCAGTCAGCGATGTACACTTGTGGTTCATGAGCTTGCGAGAACTCGAAGTGTGTAGAAGGGACAGTGGACACGATACCAGAGAGGCTACTGCCCGAGGAATATGGTGATGAGTAGAGTCCAGGGACTTCTTCTGCAATCGTCTCGACCATAGAAGATCAAGAGACAGATGTCCCCATGATCTAACGCGGGTAGAACTCGTGCTTAGAGGCCGAAATGTGTCCCCTGCACTAAGCATCATAACATCGATGCTTGGCTGAGACCCCGACTCGTTACAATCCGTCGCCAGGGGGGTATCGGGAGACATGAAGATAACTGTCGCCGAACGGGATGCGGTATGGTTCGAGGTGACGCTCTGAGTAAATGTTTGGTTGAATTGCAGCCGACAGAGGCCGGGTATACTCAGAAGAAGACCCTGATGGGGTGAGTGTAGGTTGACAATTAGGGTGTGTGGTACAAAATGGCTCGAAAGGGTTGACACTTCAATCCAAATCGACATGATGCAATGTTTGACCGGAAGCAGAATTTGGTCGGAAGCAAAATAACTTACTGCTACTATGGAACCTACGTCGACCTCAGGTACCCACGCACAGCCTTCCACCCTCGCGGCAAATCGCAGCGAGCTCAGTCGGCTGTCTGGGCCTGACACAGTTCCATGTCAGCACTCTCAGGATGGGGCTCCAGATTCTGAGCCTGCTTCTGACCTCGCTCTCCGGAGTGGGCAAAGTTGCACCTCTAATCAAGAATATTCTGGATCGAGCCCTATGACCTGGTCCAAGGACGGAGATGCTGAGGCAGCGCCAGTCGACGCCGCTTGGAGTGATCTGTTCGACAATCGGGAGAAGCTCGAAACGTATTCAAGAAGCCGACAGTTGCTGTTGAAACGTAAGTCATACCGTTGGTTCCCAAGTTTTTTTTAAATTTGTTAGCTGAATATGAATCATTTGGTGGATGCAGCATCGGCATGCTGTTACTTGCAGAAGGAGTGGTCATTGGTGTTCACAAGTAGCCAAAGGCACTTCCAATATTTCGGCGTCTCCTCGACACTCCACCCCCCTGTTCGTCAAGCAGGGGTCCTGGATTCAGGTGATTATACTCTCAGGCCAACATTATTGGATGCAAATGCCCCCTATCGTGCATTCATAACCCGTACTCAGTCGGACCCACCTTCCTATACCCCTGCGATGAATGTGCAGAACAACGGAGTCAAGACGATTTTGCCTTACTATCAATCGTTATTCACCAAATTTTTCTCATCGTGTCGTTGTGCTCTTGAACACTGGTCTTCTGTCGCGAGGTACCTTAAAGTGCCGGATGTCCCCCTTCCCCCTACGAAACCAACTAGTCTTGGTCGCTCCACCTCGCTCGAATTCGTACCCGACTCCGTTTGGGCAAGTGGGGATGTTCACTTGAACGTACTCACGAGGTTTGCTTACGACTGCCGAGGGTACGCTGAATACGTGATGCATCTTGCCATCGACCACGTTGCCCGCACCTACAACCTGGACCTTCCTGTCTTTGGGATAGATGATCGACGAGTAGGGGCTGTATATCGCTTACCTCTTACTCCTGCGGATCGTCAAGCAGTAGATGATCTTGTGCGAATGGGTACACCAGTCTTTGGTGTCGTGGAGTATCCGCATCGCGACCGTCGTGATACTGTGCCCGATCGTTGTCCCGACTCTCCCGAGGCAGCCGCAGCTGCAGCGGCCGAATATTTTGCTGCAATGAAGAAGTGGGACGAGCAGAATGTCGATGTCGCCGAGTATATCGTACACGTCGAGGTTCCACTGGTTCATGTGCAGCACCCGGTCAATTGGTTCATCAGGCCGCATTTGGGATATCCTGGTGAACTTGATCGCAATGATCGTCCTCTCTGTGAAGCTGCATCGCGCGTTTTGCCTGCTGGCGAAATTTGCGAGACTGATGTGGTCGCTTTACGGGACTTCCTTGGTCGTGGCCCGTGGCCTGCTGCCCAGGCATACAAGGTGCCAAAGTTCTATTACAAATACGAATTCGGGGAGGCGATAAAAATCTATGTCAATGAGGACGACGGTCCAATGGCTTCTTCATCGAAGGCGGTGGGCGATAACATGGAGGATCATGGTTTCAATATCTACGATGACATCATGGGGAACCCCTACGATGAGGACGACGATAATTGGGAGAACGAGGGGGACTACGATCTCAATCCTACTCCTCACTTGGACGCAAAACAGGAGGCTGAAGCAAAGGCCCTAGTACTCGCTGCCGAAGGTGGAGATGGTACTGCAAAGTCTCAAATTACTAAAGTTCTTCAAGGTGCCCAGGGGAAGAAGAGGGGGAAATGGCACAACAGGAAGCCTCCCCAAACTGACTTCGAGACTGCAGTTATGCAATTGTGGAGATCCTCCGATGGCCCCTCAAAGGTGAAAAAAAAGCAGGTGAAAAAACTTGCCCAGGAGAGACAGCGTGCTGAGGCAGACACAGTGGCAGCCCCCCAGATCAGAGCGCTGGAGGAGGCTCAAAGGCTTGAAGCAGAAAGACTGAAATGGGAAGCAGAAGAGCATGTGTGCCTTCAACAGGGTGGACATGCCTCTGTTGCACCTGCTCCCTCTTCTGTTCCTGCCCCTCTGGTTCCTGCCCCTCCAGTTCCTGCCCCTCCAGTTCCTGCCCCTCCAGTTCCTGCCCTCCAGTTCCTGCCCTTCCTGCCCCTCTGGTTCCTGCCCTTCCTGCCCCTCCGGTTCCTGCCCCTCTGGTTCCTGCCCTTCCTGTTCCTTCTGCCCCTGCTTCTGTGCTGAATCCTGCTCAGCCACACACTCCGACCCCGACCCCTACTTCTCTTGAGCCTGGTTCTCCTCGCGCTCCCATGTATTCTCCTGTCACTCCAGTGAGTGACCCATTTCCACCTTGTGCACCATCTCCCTGTCGTTTGTCCCTGCCTCCTCGTCAAGCACGATCCCCTCATTGTTTGCAATCCCCTCGTCGTTTGCAATCCCCTCATCGTTTGCAATCCCCTCATCGTTCACGATCCCCTCGTCATGCACGATCCCCTCATCGTGCATGATCCCCTCGTCATGTGCCGTCTCCTCTTCATCATGTGCCATCTCCCCCTCGTGTGTCATTCCCTCCCCACCATGCGCCATTTTGCCGCCAGTCCCTGTCTCCCCCCAGCCATGCCTGGTCCCACCATCGCCAGGCACCTTCTCCCCGCCCCGCTCCATCTTCTTTTCATCGGTCCCCCTCTCCTCCTCATCGAGCCTGGTCTCCCACTTGTCAAGGTCTGTCCTTCCACTCTGGCCACCCCAAAGGAAGGCCAAGATCACCCCTGGAGCCACCAAGGGGGCCACGAGCGGTGCAACGAGAACCGCCAAGGGGACGACCTGGGGAGTTGGGAAGGCAATGGGAGCCATCAAGCTCCCGAGCGTCCCAAGAGCTTGAGCGCCGGAGCCATGGCCGCTTCAGGGATGATCGTGATGGGCAGATGCGGGATGGACCTTGGCAGAGTGCCTCGTCTTCAAAGGCACCAACCCATCAGCCCCTGCCACAGCCAGCATGGAGGCCGTCCCTCTCTCCATCCCGAGAGTATGCACGTCCAGGCCCATCTCAACTGCGTCGCCGCAGTCGGACACCGCCGCTGTCCTCTGGACCGCCGCCCAGTCGTCAGGATCCTCCATCGCCACCCCAACCTGAGGCTACACCTCTCCTGAGTCGCTTAGGGCCTGCGCCAACGCCGTTTCCTCAAGGCTCTGTGGCACCTACTGCCAGCGTTGCACCGAGTGTTTCAGACGTGAGCACGCCGTGGCCTCCACCAGAATGCCTGAGGCTAGCCCAATGGTATGCATTGGATATTGCGGGTGTCGATGGCCAAGAGGACCCCTTGACCTGGGTGCACCAGAACTCTCATCTGGGTGTGCTGGCAGCACGGAGGGTGAAACCCATTCGGAAGAAGGGCGCGATGTACCACATGTACCTCCTCTTCAAGGACGTGGCCAAACGGGATTCGTGTCGGAGCGTCTTGGTATCTTCGTGCGGTGGCAAGACACTTCTCCCTTTCCTGTACACGGATACACTGGTGAATTGTTTTGGAGTCGCTGAAGTAAGGTACATGCAGGAGGTGTACATCAATGCAATCTCAACTGCTGAGATCCAGGAGCTCCTGGCTGTTGGACCACGCCCTTACGCGACACCCGGTGATGCTATCCCTGAGATGCTCGACTATATTCGGTATCCTGCATTACTCGACCCTCGTCCTGCTCCTCCCAAGCATGAGCGAACTCGTGCCATGATTAGTGTCGAGTTTGACACTGAATGGCTCAGCAGACGACTCCATCGTGCACGAAAGGAAGACCCAGGCTCCGTGACAGTCGGTATGCGACGCATGGAGATGCAGATGATCGCGCACAGGGCTCCGGCAAAGGGTACTGCTTTGGCTTTCTGTGAGAACATTTGGCCAGTGCCTGGGGGCACGATGATATCTGACATACGCCAGATCTCCAGATGGGCATATGCTGATCTTGGAGGGAGCGAGGTTCGTTCGAGCACGGAGAATTTTGGACGAACAAGGATCCGGCCGGCGTGGCGTATTGTCTTGGAGTTAAATAGGGACCAGCCTCGATTCCACAAGTGGATTGATGAGTAGGTATATCTCTAGCCTTACTCTCGTTCATATGCTATTCGACCATCCCCTTCGCCACCAGCCCATTTCCCCACACCGCCAGCTCGTTGCTGCCTTCCCTCTGCCATTTCCTGCATCCCGTCGTTGCCTTCGACCTCCCGCACTTTCCTCTCTATCCTCCGTTCCTCGACGTTAATATTATCATCTTACATATATCGCGCATGTACTCATTCATACAATAATATATACATCCGTCTGTACTGAAGAATCGTTTACCGGCAATGTCCGGGAATATCGTTCGCTCGCACAACATTAACAGTCTCTGGTGGAGTCTGGTTTTGGACAGTGTGACCATACACTCCCTATTTCCTGCTCCACTGAAGACTTTCCATCCACTACACTCCTTCTACTGGCTTTTGGTCGTCTTCCAACAAACCTGCGAAGTCCCAGGGCTACACCTTCCACTCCTACCTCTTGCCAGCCTTTGGGGGTTCTTGGAGAGTCTGGTCAAAGACGGTGCACACTGCACCCCTATCGCCTGCTTTCCATCTGCTTTTTTTGGCGTCTCGTTCACTCCTGCCGCACTCGCTGTCTTCCAACTACCCTACACTTTCAATCCCTCAAAGCCTGGTTTAGGACAGCACAGTTTTTTGCGCTCTCCCTATTCCTACTTTGCACCGTGTGATATCTCGCCATCCGTTCCCTCAACGTTGTAGCCTGAAGTTGCGAGGGTGCACTTTCTGTACCCCCCACTTCTACTACTTTTTTTCACGAGCTGACTCCTAGCCCGATATGCCACCTAAGACATATCAAGCCCGAAAAAGGACCACAAGGCCTGCTGCCACCCCGGCAGGTCGAATGGCCCGGTCCTCTACAATAACCAATGACACCGCAGTCCCTTCAACGAGCAGTGAATCTGCTAGTGGGCCCCAGACGAGAGAGTCTTCTGACACAACTGGCGAAGCTTCCAGCACCCCCATTACGCGCCCTGTCCCTCAGCGTAATGAGTGGTTTATTGACGTTCCGTCGTTGCGATCGCACCAACAAACGGTTCAGCTCGCTCCACCTCGATCTAGAAACCATCCCAGTGTACCTACAGTGCGTTTCCTATCCATTTTATTTCCTAGATTGCTTTAAATTGACTTCCACTACAGTCCATTCCTTATTCTTCGAATCCTGCTGGTCACTCCCCATCTCCTGCTGGTTCTCCCGCTCCATTTCCTGGTCTTTCTCGTGCTCAATCACCCCGTATTCCTCGTGCTCAATCGCCCCGTATTCCTCGTGCTCAATCGCCCCGTATTCCTCGTGCTCAATCGCCCCGTATTCCTCATGCTCAATCGCCCCGTATTCCTCGTGCTCAATCGCCCCGTATTCCTCGCGCTCAATCGCCCCGTATTCATCGTGCTCAATCTCGCAATCGCTCTCGTGGTCGTCCTCGCACTCGGTCTCCTGCTCAGTCCCCTGCTCAGGCCGCCACTTGGTCTCCCCAGCCCCCAAGTCATACCTCATCTCACACGTTTGGCAATTCTCCATTCGTTGGGGATTTTGATCATGAGGTCGAGCCTTCTGGTCTATATCATCAGCGTGAAAATTCGGTCATTTTGGATCCACCAAATCCAAATGATGGGAATCCAGATGTTGAGGATGACGACTCGGTTGCCGAGGAGGGTGACACTGCGCAAATCAAATCACAGGGTGGACCATTTACAGACAAACAAGTCGCTGAGATCAGAGGCATTGTTGAATCCATGAACTGTGAGCTCGAGCGCAAGGCGAAAGAGTGGGACAGGCCTCTTGAGTCTGTGATGCAGATTGGGAACCTTGCAATAAGCACGAGAGAACAGCGAAGTGCTGGGAATCCATGGAATGCATATCAGGCCTCGTACAAGAAGGACCCCGAGCCAGACCGTCCCCATCACAAGTATGTGGAAAAAGTCATACAGCCAGCCTATCGTGAGCTCATTGCTGCACACAGTGGTGAAGACTCCGATGCATGGAAAAACAAATCGAAGGAGCTTGTGGATCAGCACAATGCCTCAAAGGCAGCCCAAGCTTTTGATATTGCCCTCTCACCGGCCGCGATGGGCAAAGTCATTAAGCAGACTATGAAGCGCTGGAAGGATGACTTGAAATGGATGGCCACTATGAACATCCACGGGTTCTGTGGAATCGTCAGCGGCGTTCCTGACGAGGTGGCTTCAAAACAGAATGCTCTATTCACCGGCTCGCCAGCGATGAAGGACTGGCTAAATTTGTCTTTCCCAAAAGACAGTACGTCGTTGAAGATGATTCATTCCCACATCCTGGTCTATCAGGGGCAACATCTTTTACGCCAAAATCAGAAGCAAAAGATTCCAAAGTCCATGCATCTGATGCGGAAGGAGATTTCAGAGGAGCTCAATAACCTTCTGACTCCTCTGATCGGTCGGGTACCGCGTATACCTTGGGCAAGTCTCCCCCGATTCCTTGCCAACAACGAGTTGAAGATTGAGAATTGGGTTGCGGAATCCGAATTTCCAAGTCTCTTGTCCCTTGATGTCTCTGTAGTCCGAACGGAGAGTTGGAAGAAACTTTGGCGTACCTTTTTCCAGCCATCGGATGATTCAACAAAGGTCCGAGTTACTCAGCTCAAGCATATCGCCCAGGAGAATAATGGGAAGCTTCCCAGTGACACTGTAATCGTCTCTGATCAATTCAATAACCCACTCCTGACTGTTGCTCAAGTGGATGGACCGGGGGAGCCAAATGAATCTGATGCCAACAGTGCCAATGGGACTTCCGTCGCAGGCGGTGCTTCTGGGCCCAGGAAACGGGCCTCTCAAGGTGATGGCCCCTCACGGAAGAAAAAGAAGATGGGCCCTAAGCATCCAATGTCTGCTGAATTCATCGACGAGCCCAGTGACGATGATGGCCCTGTAACAGATACTTTTGAAAATCCAGGTGGAGCAAGTTCCGTTGGTGGTCAATCTAGTGGAACTACTTGGGGTGGCGCTGGGTCTTCCGTCGATGGTGTTGTCAATGGTCAATTTAGTGGGAATGCTCCAAGTGGTGCCATCAATGGTCCAATGGACTGGGCCGGGGGATATGGTCAAAACCAGCAAGAATACAACCCACATGACGATCCCTTGATGGCATCCCTGTTTGCGAGGTACCCTGATTTGAACCTGGGCTTGAATCAAGGGTTTGATGACGGATTTCCTCTCTAAATTCTTCCACCCGACCTCCGTCTTGGATGTGTGCTTTGCATGCTTTTGTGTGCTTCATGCACTTTGAGTGCCTCTGCCTTCCCTTGGCCTTTTTTAAGACAAAAGTTTTCCCTTCATTTGATATACTACACCTATTTCTTGGATTTAATTTCTTAATTTCTGAAGAACTCAACTTCTTGTTAATTGCTCTATGTATATAACACATTAATTGACTTGATATCTGCTGCCATACCATGAGAAACCTTGGAGGTTGTGAGTTTGATATCAAAATCCCCGAGGGCAGACTTATGGATTGACCTAAGGTCACCCTCCTGAAATTATTTGATATCAAAGGATTCTGATGCCTGCTAGGCTTTTGATTTGACACAGTTTGACATACCTATTAAGGCCCCTCTAAGTGGTTGACCGAGGTGCACTTTTGGCACATTACCCATACCAAATAGATAGGGGGACAGAGGATGAAAGCATATGTAACCATATTACAGCAGTATATAAGGTTTGTGGCTTGGTTTTGCACAGCACTTGGGCACTTAGTGAATGCCAGCAATTGCTGGTGTTGAGTCCCCTGGCAATTGCCAGTGTTTTTCAACATCACCTCACTTCAAGCTGAATGTTGGGCTACACCTAGTGTCATGGCTTTCCATTCAGCAGGAGTGGGCTTTGTCTTTTCTGGGCACCCCTCACTTGTTCTTGGTTTCCTTCCCCTTGATTTCTTTCTTTTTGCTGGCCACCTTCCTCTTCACTTCAAGGCTTCAAGCTGAATGTCAGGCTACACTTAGTGTCATGGCTTTCCATTCAGTGGGGGTCTTTTATTCTATGGGGTCCCCTGTAGTTTCACTCTTCCTTTCTCTCCCTTTTTGGGGTCTTATCCACACTTTGAGCAGAATGCCAGGCTACACCTTGTGTAGTGGCTTTTCATTTTAAAAAAGTGTCTTTTATTTCCTTTGGGGTGCATCCCCAGTGATATCCCTTTTGTTTTCCCCCTGTTGGCTTTGGGCTACTCATGGTGGCTGTCATCCTTCCAGAACAGCTTGAATCAATTGACTTCCCTGGGCTCAAATCTGGATGGATTTCGAAACTTTTATGCTTGTTGGATGCATCTTGATCCCCTCTTTCTGGTTGATCCCTTTGTGCATCTATCTGATTATTTTTCACTTCACTATCACCCATCTTCTCCTCCCCCCTCTCCCTGCACCTCCTGGAGGGACATCTTGTCCACTTGTTCTGTTTTTGGGCTTGTTCTCTTTGTCTAGACTTCCTCTTTCCAACGCATTCACTCACAAGTCATTTGGAGCACTTTTGGCTCCATTATGACCAGTGCTCTCCTCCCCCACTCAACACCACCTTGTATGGGTAAATCCTCGCCATTTGTGGTGTTTTTGGGCTTGTTCAATGCATATCAATCCCCTCTTTCCTCCTAGCCCATTTGTGTGTCTATCTGACAATTTTTCACTCCACTACCACCCATCTTCTCCTCCCCCCTTCCCCTAGACCTGCTGGGGGGAAATATTGTCTGCTCATTCTGTTTTTAGGCTTGTTCTCTTTGTCTAGACTCCCTCTTTCCAACACATCCACTCATGAGCCTTTTGGAGCACTTTTGGCTCCATTATGACCAGTGCTCTCCTCCCCCACTCAACACCACCTTGTGTGAGTAAATCCTGTTCATTTGGGCCATTTTTTTTCCCTTACACAATTCATCTCAATTTCCTCTTTCTGTCCACCCCATTTGCATTTCTATTCCACCATTTTCCCTTCACTGTCCTTCTTCTGCCTTGCCCTGTACTTGCTTATTTTCCACTTTGTATTCATTTACCAATATTGAAGTCCCCCATTGGGGCCCCTTTGGATGTAGCCCTAATTAGGTTCAATGCCATAATGGATTTAATAGTTGATGTGGAACAGCAGTGTTAAGCTCATATATAGTATTATGTCCATGCAGGTGCAGAACAGCTAAGGTCACTGAAAACACCCCTTGGGGCCCCTGAGGTCTGAGGCCCCAAAAAGTGCCTCATTTTTGGGCCTAGTTAGGGCTGATTTTGTGGCTGACCAAGGTGGGAATTTGTGTATAACAACTGTGTGCACTCCTCTACATGCCAGACCCCATTCTGGCTGGACTCCGGACAGGATCCTTGCCTTGGCATTGAGCCAGTCTGTTCTGGGATGATTGAAGCTGCCTTGGACTTCATCACTCAGATGCAGAAGGCTACAGATGAAGCCTGGGCCACCTTATGGAAGGCTGCAGAAGACATGGCACACTTCTACAATGCCCACCACATGGATGCTCTGGAATACACAATTGGCAACCAAGTTTGGCTGGATGCACATGACATCTCCACCAACCACCCCACCAAAAAGCTCTCTGACAAATGGCTTGGGCCCTACAAGGTTGATAAAGTCATCTCCCACTCTGCCATCCATCTCAAACTCCCTGCCTCCATGCATATCCACCCAGTGTTCCATGTGTCCAAACTCTGCCCCTTCTGACCAGACCTGATCGCAGAGCACACAACTCACCCCCCACCACCTCCAATCTTATGAGGAGGTGAAAAGGAGTATGAAGTTGAGTGAATCAAAATTCCAGGTATTTCTGCCAGAAACTCCAGTACCTAGTGAAATGGAAAGGGTACCTGGCTTCTGACAACAAATGGGTCCCAGAAGCCAACCTGGAAAATGCCCTGGAGGCCATTCAGGAATTCCACCGAACTCATCTGGAGGCCCTGAGATGCATTAATGCCTTGGAGTTCACATCAATACCATTCAGGACCACCCAGTTCCTTACAGAATCTCCAATGGACCTCCCAGACTGGTCAACACATTGACAAATTCAAGGAACAACATATTTACAATGAGGAAAAACAAAAAGGGGGGAGAGGATGACAGAACAACAACTTGGACTACTCATCATCCTCATCCTTGTCATCATCATCTTCCTTGTCATCTTCCTTGTCATTGTCATCATCATCATCATTACCAGCTTCACTTTCCATTATGATGATGGGCTCCTCTGTGCGCTGATGCTTGACCCTGCATCTGGATGATGGACCCCCACCTGAAGCCGGCTCAACTGTTCCAGACCTGATCCCCATCCATTCCAGACTTGGAACTGAAGGGCAAGAAACCACCTGACAAGGGACTAAGTGATGGGTGATGGTCTGGAGGAGTCTCACATCTCCCCCACTGACAACATCATATCCACCGTGGCCTGGGCCTGCTTCTCCAACACCTCAGCTGACTGTTTGTGCACAAGCACACTTTGCTCTGCAGCTACCACCAGTCAGAGCTGGACATCTGCCACAGGAGCATGACCATGGTCCCAACCCATTGATGGCTCAGCTCTGGACACCCCTTTGTCACCCAACATGCATTGAACTTTTGCCATGAAGCACAGCCAGCACACCCATGCTCCCAGCTTGTCCTGTGGGATGCAG
The DNA here is from genome assembly GCA_014904985.1 of Hydnum rufescens UP504. Taxonomy (NCBI): domain Eukaryota; kingdom Fungi; phylum Basidiomycota; class Agaricomycetes; order Cantharellales; family Hydnaceae; genus Hydnum; species Hydnum rufescens. Next base: position 750,053 of record MU128910.1, read on the forward strand.
GAGATCCAGTGCTGAACACAGTGGACACACACAGTGGACCTGGAGGATATTGTTACAAAGTAAGCAGAACTTCAACAGGACACAGACTCACAGCTGGTTCACAGAGTCCTTGTGGACCCTTCTGGTGGTAGCCTCCATGGCAGCCTTAGCCTCCATGGCAGCCTTAGCCTCCACAGCTGCCTTGGCCTCCACAGCTGCCTTACAATGGGCTGCCTTGGCCACCTTCTGCTTCACCTCCTCCTCTGCGAGCCTGGCCTCCTCCTGTGCCTCCTTTAATGCCTGCACAGCCTCTTCATGGTGGGGACAAGCTTCTTCAAATGGAGAATGAGTATTGCCTGACATGTTACATGGCACAAAGCCTCCGGATATTTCTGCAGATCAATCCTTCCAGCCTGTTTGGGACAACTGGGCTTAAGAGGGGGGTAATGTCAGAGTTCATCCATTTCCCAGTTAGTTCCAGTTTTGGTTCCAGTCTGTTTCCAATTTGTCCCCACCTCCATTTCATTTCCCCTTCATTTCCTTTACTTCCAGTTCCCACACACTTACCCCTGGCCCTGTTCCTGTTCCCTCCACTTTCCCATCCCCTGCCTGCTCCCCCTCTTGTGCCTGCCCCCCTGTAACCACCTCTTGTTAAGTGATCAATCCCCCATAGTATAGGAACTATGTATAAGTAGTCCAGGGGTGACATCCAGACCTCTTGTTAAGCGATCAATCCCCCATAGTATAGGAACTATGTATAAGTAGTCCAGGGGTGACATCCAGAGACCCAGATTTGGTCTCTCAGGATTTCTGCTTCTACTCCAGACTACAGGTTAGCCTCACTGTACCTATTCCCTTAATGTTAATCTCAGGATTTCTGCTTCTACTCTGGACTACAGCTCCAAGTGTTTTCCAGCTGACTTCATGAGCTTAAAGACTGCTGTGCTCACTCCTGCCCAGACCCTTCTGGGCTGCAGGATCCTCCTCCATTCTCCTGTCTCTCACTGTCTTACTCTCACCCAGATTCATTCAGACTCAGCCAGACTTACACTGGACTTAGCCAGATTTATTTGTGTTTACACTTGTTTGGTGCTCTTGTCACAGCATGGCCCTGACAGGATCATCCAACTGTGAAGGGCTATAAATACTATTCCTTCCACACAGCCACCAGTCTTCCAGAGCCTTCCACCAACTTCCGTAACCTTCTAGATCCTTCTAAAGTGCAGCCTCCACAGCCTTCCTGACTAACCCTTACTAAGATTACCCAGCCACTTATCAACCATGATCTGTCTACTGACTAACCCTTACTCATCCTGCAGGCATCCCTCCACATGTCCCATGCCCAACTTCCTGGTATGCCATGCTCATAGTCAATATCTTGAAGGTCACCCATGTGTGGGTATGCCAAAGGTGTCAAAGGACTGTAGTGATGGCAAAGGGTTGGGGATTGGAATAGGTGATGATGATGGTGGAGGAGGAGGGGGAGTCAGGATTGGTAGCTGTAGGGACTCACATGGGGGGTTTGATGTAGTGGCCTGTCCAGTCTAGGGATCAAATATGTGAGCCATCTGTGATAATTGGAGCAACTTTCACTTCTGGTTCATCTTGTCCAATGATTGAACTGCAGGGAAAGAATGAGGTGATGAGGGATGCTGACATAGCCACAGGTGCTGCCAATGATTGATTACCCAACCCACAGCCTGCTGACCTAGGCCTGATAGTATGAGGGCAATGATGATGATTGAAATGCTGATGATCACAGCAAAAATGATGAGAACCCCATGACTGAGCTGGGGGAAAGAAGAGGTGAGGGTGTATGAGGATATGGGTGCCATGTGTTAAGATTGATGTAGGATGAAAGTTTGCTGACTAGCTCTGAGGGTGGAAGCAGATGTCAGTTCACTCCTGACACTGACCACAGGTCAGGTTCAGGTTTGAACACAGGTTTCCAGGGTTTGTAACCTAACTTCAGCAACCATATGGGCCATACTTAGCTTCTGGCAGGTATGTTCATCTGTGGGTTCAAACTTGGTTGTCTTTGACTTCTTATAACCACAGGAGAATGAGCACACACTCCCAACATGGTTCCAAATGGCCATGGATTATCTAGCAATCCAGGCATCCTCAATCCTGTGCAAACAAGTCTTCTCTCCAAGCTTGGAAACAATGACAAAAAGATGCAGCTGCCTCAAACCCAACATCATGGATGCACTTGAGATGCTCAAGTTCATGCTCAGGAAGGAGCAGCTGAATTTTACAAAGGATTGGAAGACCTGGATTTCTGACATGACAGTCAATCCTGACAATGGAAATGACACCCTCCAAGATATATTGAGCATTCCCCCTTCAGAGATGGACAAGGTATTGGAACAGTTTATGGAGAAAGAGGATTTGATTTAGAATGATTAGGCATGCCCCATCATTATGATTATGTACATAGAAGTCATGGCTTGAGCCATCTTGAAGTCCAAATCAAGTCCTAAATCTGGCTTGGGTTCAGTGATAAGCCAAGTCCTTTGGCAGTTGCATGGAGTTGCCCGAAAGCCAGCCCAAATTGAGCCAAGTTGAGTTGCAGCAACACTACCTGGGGTATTCACCATAGAACTTGACCACAACTAGACTCATGACCAGACCTGCAGTAAACTGAGGGTCTGGTGAGATGGGGAGTTCCGAAGGCATGGGCACAAAGCTTCTGCTCCAGCCAATCACAAAAAGTTTTGACCAGCATTTGCCATGGTTTTCAGTTGGGTATGCACTGATCTCCTGGCCAAGTATGGTCTGTCTGCGGGCCTCCACTTTAGTGATCCGGCACCAAAACAGGGATTTGATGGAGAGGGGGGAGAGGGAGTTGTATTTGGAAACAAGCATACCACAAGCGATAATAATCCAAATAATATTATGCATAACACAATGCATGGTGGTTTGAGATCAATGGCACTGCTGTTGCTGATGAGGTTGAGGTAGGTTGTGGGCAGTCATCTAAGGTACACTTAATCTCACAAATGCTAATCAACAAAGTAAGGAAATGTTGGAGTTGGGGTCTGACGGGCCGAAGGATGGGTCCAGCGGGCCAAAGGATGGTTTTAGAGGGGGCAACCCCTATTTGGTAATCACATTGGATTCAAGTGCATCTGCTGCATTCAGTGGATGTCTCCTAGGTCCATGAGCAGTTTCCTGCACCCATGGACCACTGACATAATTTGTCCTGTATTCTCTTTAGTACATCTCTGTGTTCCTACTTGTAACTCCTGTATTTTCTCCTATCCTGTAGGCCATAAATTGGCCAGTAGTTCCAAATACCATAGTCTCTTTTTGCTCCACCTGCCCTCACTCCGCTCGAGCATTTAGGCTCCCCTACAGATCTATCCGCCCTTGTTGTCGGTTCCCAGAGTCCTTAGGTTTTACATAGCCACAAGGAAATGCATGAATATTTGGATATTTTGTGGAAGAGCATACCAGGTGCACATGAATTAGATGACATATTTCATTGAAAGGCATCCCCAATTTTGATAGATCCAATGGTAGAAGAAGGGCCATATTTCAATGGGCTAGTATGAATGGGAGGCATATCTCAAAGGCAGCTTGGAGGCAGATTGATGGGTCAAGGTACAGAGTCAGTATTATTCTACATCTGGATCAAGAAATATTTGTCAAAGCCAACTGAAAGACATGGCAAATGCCAGTCAAAACTTTTTGTGATTGGCTGGAGTGGAAGCTTCGTGCCTGCGCCTTTGGAACTCCCCATTCTGCCAGACCTTCAGCGGTAGCTGAGGTCTGGTCATGAGACTAGACCACGACCCATACCAAGGACACAGTCGATGGGTCTTATTCCCATGCCACTTTTCGGCTACACCTGGATATTTTGATCGCGGCTGGTTTAGTGGTAGTGGTGCCACTGCCTCTGATGTTCTTGACAATGTTCTATGATGCCTCCTCACTGTCCACTCAAATAGGAGTTTTTTTTTGGTCCTTTTCTTGATTTTGTTATGTGCAATTGGTTGCTGATGGAATGCCAATGTTCATAACTGACGTTCATGACCGACATTCCTATCAGGTGTACTGATGTTGTCCCTGGAAGCTTGCTTAGGAGTAGACCTTCCAGGAATGCGGCCCGCCATGCCTGGGTGTTCTGTATTGATGTTCTGTGTCTGATACCTCCCGTATCCCTTGACTTGCACTGGATTTTGAGGGCTCCACGTTATTTCACCCCGACCTTGACGACAAAATCCCGGCAAGGCTACTGAATGAAATGGCAGAGGACAATCATGACACAATAATCCCTGATGATCAGCTCTTCGATATCGATTTCTTACTCACAAGAATTCGGTCCCTTGGGATCTCTGGCCCAACGCTCGGCACATATGCACCACTGAATGTACATCATGTGCTCTCTGAGGTTGCGGCACTTCTTGAACAGGACTTGGATGTCATTTTCCCTGATCCAAATGAACAAGTCAGCATTGCATCATTCGTTGCCCCAGGAGAATTGTCGATAGATTCAAGATTTGCCATTGTGGTACCTGTTGAAGGCCCAACAGAATTATCACCCGATGATCCTTCAGCACAGATTACAGTAAAAAGCAGGGCCAACATGATTGTTCGGTGGCCTCCTGGTGCCATCATTGAGTACCCTCTCACGTCTTCAAAGCTGGATAATCGTGTTGTCCACATCTTCCCTATTGATCCATTGGATTATGTCAAGCTGCAGTCAAATTTCGTGTACAGCTGGGGTGCTCCAAAGGGGAAAATAGAAGATGTACAATGCTTGATCCTTCATGATCTGAGGGGACTACCTGTGACATGTACAGTGTGGCATCGAACTTGTATGTTTAATTTTCTGGATTCTGCTATGTTGCTGTCAGCAATATGATGTAGTTTCATCTCATAGGTCAAGGGATGAAAATATGCACTCAAAGTGCATTGGATGATCGTTGCCAACTGCACAACTTTGCATGTCGAACAACCCTTTCTGAGTGGTTGCATGCAGAGTATGCATCACAACATGGCAATCCCACGGCACAAGGTCACCTCTATGCAAAAATGTTAGCTCTTGTGACAGCATTTCAGTGTAGTGGCTGCACCTTCCCCTCCAAGAGCCTACTACCCTGGATGAGGACAAGCAGGATGAGCGCAATGAGCACAAGATGCAACATCGACGAGGGAAACCTTTTGAACAGGAACAGTGTGAAGGGCGATTGCTCTTAGAACGAGACTTTGATCTTACCGGTAACATACGTCTCTGGTGTGTCTAATTGCCCTTCATGCTGGGTCCCCTTATTGTGTCCATGCCTCAGCCATGTCTGATTCCTTGATACTAGATGTGAGCATTACACTGAAAGTACCCGAAGTCATCTCTCCCAAGTCGTACCGAATGTCGATAGCGAGCTCTTTGCGGTGTTCTGTGATGGCGATGATACTATGCTTGCGGAAATTCAGGCTGACTTGGCTGCAAGTGGTTCTCCTTTACCTCAGTATTGTCAATATGCATGTAATGCTTCTTCGACTCAAACTGAATGCCGTGAGTTGTCATTGTCTCAATCAATTCCATTTTCTGACATACATGGTGCTACTAGCAGTTGATCATGGGCTGAATGGTGCCAAATCACCTTTAGTTCATCTTGACTGCAATTGTATGATGCGCGTGTATACCCCTAGGGATTTAGAGTCTTGCCCATTCATCGCTATTGTCATGTCTGGTCCACATACCCATCTGATCCCACTCCCAACCAAGACCCCTGTATCATTAGAGAAGTAATTGATTCCTGGCTCTCTAGTATGGGTCCAGATCTACCCAATGCAACTCCACACCGTTTTTCACATTACCCCTTGGTCGTCTATGCCCTAAAGACTCTATTGCCCCAGGTCCTGATGCCAACTTTGATGGATCTGCACCCATCGCTAGGAAATCATGACCATATCCGTGTGTTCATTAATGCGAAGAAGGATGAAATGTATCCTTTTGGTACAGATTGGAAAGGTATGTATTGTATCAACTTCAATCTATTGTACTGTCTACCATGGATCATGAGAATATCATCTATAGGTGTTATCAATTACAAGGAAAACCAGGACAACAAGATGCCCAAAGAGCGACATTATGTACGTCGCATTGAAGAGATACCCGCGGTTGCCGGGGAGGCGAATCAAGAGCCGTATCGTATCATTGTTTGCATGACAAAGGAGATGAGCACCCACCTGGCATCTGCAATGTTTATTCAAAGCGATGTGGCTTTCAAGTGTGTGAAGAACTGGAAGGAATTCGAAATTGCAATTTGGATCATGAGCTCAACTGTGGTGAGTTATGATGGACTTCATTCTTATATGCATATGTCATCATTAACCAAATTTTCAGGAGTTGTAGCAGCTAGGGCCTATCTAAATTGTGAGACCAGTGGGGCACATGCAGCCCTTTTCAATCACATTGATAACATTATCAAGGAGGACACTGGAGCCCCGCTTCGGTGGAGACATTTGGATTCCATGTCACTCACGGAACACAAAGGTATTTGCCTCTGGATTGCTGACTTCCATGAGGGACAGGCACATGGTGAGTCAGTGCCTGTAGTCTTTTCTCATTGAGATTCATTTTTCTTCTAGGGTTTGGACGATACTTGCAAACAGCTGCGCTGTCAGGGTTCGCCCCAACTCCGGTCTACTCCGGTCTACTCCGGTCCTCGTCCGCCACCTCCAGTCCGGTTCTCCACTTATTTCCCTCGCCCAAGTCCACTTTGCTTCCGGTTTGACTCCGGTCCAACCCTATCTTGGTTTCATTTCCTTTTCATTTCCCTTTCATTTCCATTGCTTCCGGTTCACCCCCTGGCCGAGTTCCTGTTCCTGTTCCTGTTCCTGTCCCCCTTGTAACCACCTCCA